>JAJJWW010015831.1:0-376780 GCA_023531295.1 Papaver armeniacum
TGTAAACAATTCATGAATTCAATCAATAAATATTCTTGATCTTACATTTCCAATGGGTTAATTAAGTAAAATCGAGTAAGGGGTGTAGTGTGGGAAATCCCGCTACTACATCTGGTATTGGTTTCAAGTCCGGTACAAGCTCCAAGTTCGGTGTAAATTTCAGCCAAGCATATGTGAATAAGACCCACGTTCCGGCATACACGGCGGGCCCGCATTCATTCATCTGCATGCATCATACGATTTTCTTTATTCATGGGAATCGTGGTCTCACTGGATTCAAGCCAAATGGTGGAGAAAGCTAGCATGCACATGTCCATAATGCTTGGACGGCGCAACCTCGAGAGCGGACGGCGGCGGTTTCCTCACGACTCCGGCCAACGAGCGACAAAGGCAAAGGTCGCGGACGCGAACGGTGAACAAAAAAAAAAAATTCGTGAGAAGAGAAAAAGGGTTTTGTCTCTTTTATAGACAAAATTAGAAGAATCTCAATAGAAGAAGGATTCCTCTCTTATTTGGTTTCCTCTTTCGATTCAAATACCCAAAGAAAGAAACCTACCCACCAAGGGATTCCATACAAGCGTGTGACGCTGGGAAACTAGCGGTCGACCAACACTCTTAGGGTAAACTTCTTTTATCGTGTCTTTCTCACATATGTATGTCACCATCTCATGCCTACCACACAATAGTGTAACCATTATGTGCTAGGCAGGGGACTTAATGTTGATGGTGGATTTTCGTTTAAGGTTAAATTTGTAAAAAACCAGGAAAACTCATGCGCCCGACATCTTGTAAAAGATAAAGCCATTTATAAAGTGTTGGATACTCCCTCACTTAATTCACCAAGAATGGAGCATGTAGCAACAATCCCATTCCGTGAATACATGAAATTCCTCCGAGGAGTTGGAGCATGTGGCAACAATCCCTTCATGTGAATTTCATATCACCCTTGTATTTCAGGTACTCATTATCGGTGTGGCATGACGGCCGAGTGTTACTCTTGAGAGTAACACGAACCTCCAAGCACTATAATGAAACCATGTACGAAATACCGGACAGCCGATTCTCGGTGTGTTATACTAGCCCGAGCCCTCTCTGTGTTATACTAGCCCGATTGAGCCCCTCTCGGTGTGTTATACTAGCGATTGAGCATTGGCACCGACCATATCGGTCCGAGATATGATCGATCGCAGTCATCCAACTCCACAAGCATGATTGGATGACCCAAGATCAATTCCATCACCCCCAAGCGGGTATGGAATACCACACACCCGACCGCATGGTCGACCATTGGCCTTCGCTGCCAAGAAATCGTCATACCAAGCATTATGGACGGAAAAACCCTAAATTAGGGTTTTAGGATATTACATGTGCCGCAAAACGGTCTCAACCATCCATCTTCGCAGGTATAGATAGAGGGTGTAGATGTAGACTCAAAGGGCCCGGAGTATGTCGACACAATCACCATGTGACCGCCTACACACTTGACCAATCGGTCAAAACCAACCATGATTGGTCACAACAAATTAAATCACCCTAAAAGAGCATGGTCGCACGGCTTTGAAAGCCAAAATTAGGGTTCAAGCCATCACGCGCGTCCATCTTCTCACGGCCACGAATGGAGGGTCACAGATTAGATTAAGCAGGTCCGGTTATACCAGCATGACCACGGTGAGACATGGGCGTGAACACCAGCCTACCACCTTCACGCTAGAGTGACCGACCAAGGACGGTTGTCTTGGAACGTGTGCGGGAATGTCACGTGGTTACCAATTCCTTTGCGGTAAGAGATTTCTACACAAACCGATCTCAACCACTCCTCTTTAGGTCAAATTGGTGGGCCCGGATCGCGCTTTCATGAGGGAACGGAATATAGCGCCTACACCATCATGCCGTCAACACGCATGTATGGTGGCCCTCTCCAAAATCCTTCCCATGCTTGGTTTTGACCTTGCCGAAGAGTGGATGCTTGCACACCTCTTCAAAACCCTAGTATTCATTAACTGGCCACATATGAGTGTCTCAAACATCATCTCATCCGTTAAACTTCACCGACTTGGTTATATAACCACAGTCGGAGTTATTTGGTTAGTGAGAGTCATTACCCATCACTTTACCACACCGCAATGCGGTACTGCATAAAAATACACACGATACTTCACAAGTATCGACTTTCCGAATAACGCAGTTATTCAATTCAAAGCATTACATGCTATCTTTCGTGGATCCACGATCCATATTCCAGGACATCAATCATGTCACAAATCGGGGGATACATCTTTTGAGGTATTGGTCGGCGGTTTACGGCGTGCGGCGTACAACGCGCCATCACAAGAACGTGTTAGGAAGTCATGGACGGTTAGAGATGAACGGGAGAAGTGGGCAAGACCGGTCATGTATCAAACACACTCCATCATTCCACTACCTCCACTTCCCACGAGAAACGTGAATGAGGCTCAATGACTTGTATAAATAGGTTCTCCGCCCTATTTCAAATGGGACAAAGAACAACACAAGTTCGCATTGAGAAACCAAGTGTTAATACAAAAACCGTATTCAAACACTCAGAACTGCTTGCATCAACCGTAAGCTTGCTCATCTTTACGTACAAGTCATAAGCAAGCCAACACCTTCACAATCTCAACACCTTCTTCGCTTCCCTCCCTAAGATCAACCCCATCTCCTTCACTTTGTGACCGAAACAAGTCTGGGCGGCCATTTCTTGGTTTAGGCCGGACTTGCATGCATTGATCTCTCGAATCTACAAGCACTCACCGCGCAGTGCATTTGTTGAAGGTTTAGATTCATTCCTCATCCACACCCCAAATTACCAAATTCGCAGGAGTAGTTTTCACCCGTCAACAATATAGTACAATTTAAGGATTACTTAGCAATAATATAAAATTTAAGAAAATATAGTAGATCAAATAAAATCTAGTATTAATAATAAAATTAAACTTCGCATTATGATTAATTATGATTAACTTATATCGGCCTAAGAAATAAGAAATAAATGTTATAATAATAATAATAAAAGAGATAAACCGCATTGTGATTAACTTATATCTCCTTTTTCACAACTTCCATCATCATAGGGGATTCAAACGACGTTGCGCTTCCCTTGTAGGCTTTGCATCATCCTCCAAACGGTTTTTGTGCATACAAGCAAACGAGGGGCTTATACCCTTGATATCGGCAATTGTCCATCTATGGCCGTCTTGTACTTCCTTAGCACCCTTAGAAGTTTTTGCTTCACTGTAATTCACTAAGCTCATTAGAAACAATCACAGGTAACTCTTCATTGTCACCCAAGTACAAGTACTTTAGGTGATCGGGAAGAGGTTTCAATTCTAACTTTGGAGATTTAACAATTGAAGGTACAAGATTTTCATCACTGCATGTGGTAAAGAAATAAAAGAGATATTATGAGTTTCCAGGCATCCTTGTAGTGAATTAAGATCACCAAGGGCTTCCTTGACTTCATTACCACACTCTACACCATTATACATGGATGTAGTTAACACGGTTTCCAAAGCGTCATCACCATTTAATTCAAACACTTGTTGTGCCAATGTATCCATAACATCAATGGAGAAACAAGAGTGGACATCACTAGGATATCTCATCGTCTCGAAAATGTTGAAACGTATTGTTTCTCTATCAAACTCCATAGTTAGCGTTCCCTTGTCCACATCAATAATGGTTTTCGCCGTTTTTCATGAAGGGACGCCCAAGTGGAAATGGAAGAGACGAGTCCGGTGACCCTTCATTCATCTCTAACACGCAAAAGTCAGTTGGAAATACTAATTGATTAACCTGCACAAGAACATCCTCAACAATACCCATTGGGTAGACATTAGAGCCAGTCGAAGCTAATTGCAATACAATTCCACCTTTTAAGAGGACCAAGATCAAGTGAATTGTACATAGATGCAGGCATAACATTTACGGATGCACCTAAATCCAACATAGCATTGTTAAATGTTGTGTTACCAATTGTGACGGGAATGTCAAAACTACCGGGATCCTTGCACTTAAGGGGGAGTTTGTGTTGTAATATTGCCGAAGCATTCTCCCCCACACTAAGCACTTCATTACCTTTGAGCCTTTGCTTATTGGTACACAAGTTCTTCAACACCTTTGCATACTTTGGAACTTTCTTAATATCAATGAGTGGTATGTTCACATGGATCTTTTTTAACGTCTAAAATTTCCTTTTCTAGTTCCGCCTTCTTGGAACTTGCAAATCTGTGAGGGAAAGGTAAAGGAGGAACATAAGTAGAAACCGGAGTTTAGAGTTAGGAATAGGTACCTCGAAGTTTGGGAGGATCCTCATTCTTCTCCTCCAAAAACGGAGTTCCTTTGGTGTTTCCACCTTGCCCGAATCGGTAACCTCGGGTTGCACAAGTTGTGTACCACTTCTCAACGTAATAGTATTGACACCCTCTTTGGGTTAATAGGTTGAGAAGGAGTTTCCACTATTTTTGTGCCCGAGTTGGTTCAACTCAATAGCCATGGAGCCCGTTTGTGTCTGCAACTCCTTGATAGCACTCTTAGTTTCTTGACTTTCTTTAAACATGGTGGAAATGCCTTGCATCATTGTTTGAAGCTTTGAATCGATATTGGAACCTTGATTTTGCATTGATTATTGTGCTTGTGGTTGCTGAAATTATTGTTGTTGCGGTTAAAATCCACTCGGACGGTTGAAAGTAGGTTGTTGGATTGCACCTTGCTTGTTGGCATAGCTAAAATTGGGATGATCTCTCCATCCTGGATTGTAAGTGTTGGAGTGGAGATCATACCGTCTTTGTTGATTTGGAAAGACCGCATTAGCTTGCTCATCTTCATAACATCGAGGAGAACTTGGTATAACCGCGGCTGCAACTTGTTGCATCATTGTTGTCATGTTACCCATTTGTTGACGAAGATCCTCAACCTCGCTCACTTCATTCACTCTTCTTAGAAGCACATCCGAACCATGACTCAAGAATTGTTGTGAGTTCGCTGCTATGTTTTCAATCAACTCTCTAGCTTGTGCCACCGTCTTGTTCACTAGTGCACCGCCACATGCAGCATCAAGGAGATTCCTATCACTTTATTGGAGTCCTTCATAAAAGTATTGGATAATCATAGCGTCACTAAATTGGTGGTGAGGGCAGCTTGCCACCAATCTCTTGTATCGTTTCAACACTCATACAAAGATTCTCCCACATTTTGCTTCATCCCACAAATTTCCTTGCGAATTTGAGTAGCCTTCGGTGCAGGAAAATACCTCTATAAGAAAATTTTCTTCAACCCGTTCCATGTAGTGACACTTCCGAATGGCAAACAATACAACCAATCCTTAGCGCTATCCACCATAGAAAACGGAAAAACTTTCAACATTGCACCATCGACATCGAGTCTCCAGCTGGAAGCATGGCCTTGACAATGGTATGGAAGTCCATAAGATGCTTGTTTGGGTCTTCATTCACCATGCCATGGAACTTTGATAACTCTCAAGCAACCGGATTGATCTCAAAGGTTGAGTTAGTTTGGATACACCATTGTTGTGCATCAAGCCTATGAGAAGCCAAGTCCTTGAGAGTACGATTTGCATCACCCATTGCTTCTTCTTCTTCAACTTGTGGTTCGTCTACGAATGGAACCTCTTGTTCTCCTTCTAGTTGTAACTCTTCTTCCACTTCTAACTCTTGATCTTCTGTTGTATCTTGACTTGGTTGGAGTATTGTGCCTCCCGAGTAGCTATCCCGCACCTTGGATAGTTCCAATCTTTAGAAGCTTGAGGATTAGGTACTCCGAAAACAATTCGTAAACAAGTGAGAAACAAGACAAGAAAACAAAAAGAAAGATAAAAGCGAGAAATTATAAAAAGAAACTAAAAACTTAATAACAAGACGTATACCTCCCCGTGGCATGGCGCCAAAATTTGATCGGTTGTCACCGAGCAAAAATAATTTCACTTTCTCACTCTACTAAATATAAATGAAGTACGTGATAAGAAAGAGTTCGTTCCACAGAGGCTTTTTTGTTATAGAATTTCGGTTTCTTAGTAAACAAGGGGGATTTTTGTTTTATCTAAGCAATAAAATAGAGCAAAGCAAATAAAATAATTTGAATAATCAATAAAGAGAAGATATTGGTCACTTGGATAGTATCATTCATAAACATGTATTTTCATCAATGACTAGAATTGGTATTTTAATCTCTCATTTACTAAAAAGTCCTAGGATACCTTGATCGCAAGTATATCCCGCTAATTCCCGATTTCATCACAACCACATTAAAAGATGTATATGTGAATTCTTCCTGAAAGCAACCTAACGTGTAATAGCACAATCAAGTTTAACTCCCTAAAAGCAATAAGTTCTATGGAATAAGACTAATCAATGCAAACAAACGTGTAAAAGCACTAATCCGTTTTAACAAAAGTTATGACTCACTTGTGACTAGTAGGATATATCACTACAAGCACTACCCACAATTATGTTACTTAGAATCAAGGATAAACAACTTTTTCGTATTGAAACCCTAATCTAGCAATAAGGATGAAGGCAACTCAATCGATTCCGGACTCGGCTAAACAAGCATTCAAACTATATAACACTATTAATTGTGAATCACAAACAATAAATTATTGAGACAAAACTAATTCATTGATTCATATATCATGTTGAGAAATCAACTTTATCCCATAACCAATAATAGTTATTTAGCTACTCATAGCTTTTTGAGTTCATCATAATCACATAATCAATAATAAAATAATGAAGAAGATGAAAAACAAATGAAAAGCAAACCCTAGTCGCCGCTCTCCAAAACTCCAAGTAGAAAATACGTGATCTCCAAAAGAAGAAACTTTTGCTTTTGTAGCCTTTCCTCTTTCCAAAACTAGGTCTTCAAAGCCCAAAGTCCAATAACAAGATGTCCACCAATCCCATTTGTGAGGAATACCCCATGTGAAAATATGTCCCAAAAATAGTCGCGGAAAATCGGTATTATGGCCGGAAATTGGCTAGGAGAAGTGACCGGAAGAGAGCTCGGGTGACCGGCGAAGTCCACCCGGTCCTTTGGTCAAACGATTCAATCGGCCAATCAAGTGTCAACTCGGAAAGTCGACCGAGTCGTATGGGCGAGTCAATATCAGTTGGCCGAGTTTGAAAACAAAAGTTGTAGTAGCAGGAAATCCCCACTACACCCCTCACAAGAATTCACACAATCAAGTCATTTTAAGATGAACAATTATATTTTATTATTGATTAAAACTCACAAATATTACAAGATGGAAAGGAAATAAGCTAATGAATTTACAACCGCTCTAAACTTTCTCTCTCTTGATAACTCGATCACACTCGAAAAAGATCTCTCCCTCTCTTAAGCCTATTCGGCTCTTTATATAGGACATTACATAGTGGATGACAGCTAAGCTGTCCTTATTTTCGGATCTGACTTGCGACATTTTCGCGAGTGTACAAATATTAAATATCGCTAGGTCTCCGCATCTTTCTCGTGTTCAAGCTGTCGTCATCCATTGCGTCATTTATATTATCCATCTGCGACACCCCCTAAATCTCGCAATGTGTCATTTATGGATTTCGCAAGGGTCTTGGTGTTGCGATATTCTGATCCTACATCTTGCCTCTTCTCATGTCTTCTCTGTGAAGGGGATAATGTCATGAGAATTAATACTTTCAAAATGCCATGATTGTTCATTTCTTTCGCCGACAAGATTCTCAAGAATTAAGCATAACCGTTTACACGTGTTAAATTTTCCCCTATTCACCTAAGCACTTTAAATGCTAACCTGTCATCATTTTTTGTCTATTTAAGAAGAGATCCATCGTAAAAATATCTTCTTTCTTTTACTTCGCCTTCTTCGTCCGTAAATCCTCTTTTTGTAAATCTGCAACTTTTTCACTATTCATCTTTCCGTAAATCCTCTCCATCTTTCTCATTGATGTTCTTATGGAGCCATCAAGGTTTGTTTATTTTTCTTTGATCTTCTTAAAATTGATTTTCTTTCTTGAAATTATTTTATTTGATATTGTTCATCTTTAGATAATTCATATCAAGCTTGTTTCATCAAAAACACTTCCAACACCAAGTTTGATCCAAAACCCTAATGTTCCCAGGGTTGCAAAGAAACTCGTTGTGAACAAAACAAAGCTGCGAATAGCAAGGTATTAAGAAACACTTATTCTTTTAACAACAATATTGTTTCTCTGTTTCTTATATGATTTGTGATTCGCAGTGGTGATGCAAATGTCGAGAGAGGCCCCCAAAAGACCTCAATTGTTCAATTTCCTTTGTTTAAGCTTTCAACACCTCCTGGAAACATCTTCGCAGGCGAATCTCCTCTTCTCATTCGCGAAAATGTCGTCGCTAGATTCATCCCGTAACCAATCTTTCTATAAATGAAATTCCTCACAATAACCGTTGTGAATGAATCCTTCTCTTCTTCTACCATCAATGCCTCTTCTCTTAACATTGCCTCAACCCAGAGTCATTAACCTTCATCAAATCTCGTCTTCCGATGACATATCTATGGCGAAAGATGATTCATCTCTCCCACCTTCCTCGCCATCATCGCTTCATCATCCGAATCTCTCCTTTTACTAAATAAAATTTGGAAAGGATGGATATTGCTTTCAAGGTTTTATCCGACCTTCTAGATGATGTCAAGAAAGCTTCCATCGATCCTGTCAGATTTGGTGTTTGCGAGGTTTTAAGTAAATATTTTGGCTCGATGTGAATGGTTTCGCAAACATCTTTAGAGAAGGAAGTTGAAGCTTTGAAAAGTAACCTCAAGCTATGACCTTGAAATGTGACACTCTTCATCTTGAGAATCAAAAACTTCAAAATGTTTATTTGGATCGTGATAATCTTGGCAGGAAGAATGAAGAACTAAAAGGTAAAAACCTCTTACTCCTTTTCCTTTATTTTTTTCTTAAAAAAATAATCTTTGTTCCCCTTTTGCTATAAACCAAAGCGAAAAATGGAGATATATCAATTTGAATCCGTCGCCAAAGAAGCCCGAATGGATAGAGATGCTTGGATGGATCAATATAACCAATTAGATAATCTTCATACATACTACTCGTTGATCAAATAGATAACCTTACCAAGGAGAATGCTCAATTAGTCCAAAAGCAAAACTTATTAAGTAATGAATTATCTCGCCTCTCTTACTTTTTGACTAAAGCTAATCCGGAGTTGAAACTTTATCGATGAGAATCAAACCCTATCTCGGGAGAAACGAGTTCTTTTGAATAAGGTGGCGATCTCTTGCAAGAACTTAACATTTGCCAAAAATTATGTAATGATCAAGAACGATCTCTCCGCTCATTGAGAAATAAACTCAAAGAAGTAATGAGGAATCATCTTTAAGGAGAGATATAAACTTATTCAAGGTAGAATAGCTTTAAGCATAAAATCAAGTCAACTCAAAGATCAATATTCCAAGTTAGAAAATCCTACACCTCTCTCGCGAAGCAAAACATCTTACTTATTTCTAATGAAAAAATTTTACGATCTAGGACCGGAAAGGCTTGGTTGGTGAAAAGTTTGACAATGCCATGGATCACTTGGAGAATAGTTGCTTGGCTTTAACTCAATATCTTATCTGCAAAAGGAAGGTAGTCATAAAATTTGATGCCCTCAACCATTTTTCTTTGTTAAGTCTTTTTATTATGTCTTCCTTGCGAATCTTTCGCCTATATGATTTTCTTTATTCTTTGTTTTTGGAATCCGAGAAAGATCTTCGCTCCTCCCTTTCTACTTTGGAATCTAACTATGACAAGATTCAAAGAAAATGCATTATTTGCTACTTCTCTTGCTCGTTCTCGATCGAGCGAGGAAAGAAGATTTGATTATCTCTCTTACTCCAAAGATATCCAAAGTAGGAATCACCGGAAGGCACTTCTTCGCCAAGTTCATCTTAGGGTGAAGTTATTGTGAATGAAATTTTATTATCCAAATCTCTCTCCCATGTATCCATCGAGCCTTTGGAAGTAGATGATGATGAAGTCCCTGGTACTCCGGATAGCGATTATCATTATGAAAGTGGCGAAGATTTCGCAAATGAAGAAGAGGTTCCTCCAAATGATGAAGGTGTTGATAATAATCCAGATGGAGGAGAAATTGAAATAAACCAAAATGAAGGAAGAACCGGTGTTTGAAAAAGCCAGCGAAATCGAGAAAGCTAGCGAGAGTGATAAAATTAATGAAGGATGTCCATTATCTCCTTCTTGCGAAAAAGTTTATGTTGAGAGTTGAACTTCTTTTGTAATTTTATTTCTTTGAACTTCTTCACCTATATAACTTCTTGCATATGATGCATTTTAGTCCTCTTTAAGGTGCACTTATTTCTTTATTATTGTGTTTATTTGCGAGAAAGATAGTGTCCATTGTTGAATAATTCCCATACTGCCTCTCGTTATCTTTCTTGCGATGGATGACCTTCATAAATAATAATTAGTTTTTATAAATCTTTTATTGAATCATGTGGTCTTATTTTGCCTTCCTAGTTAAAGGTCTTATTGCGCCACCTCTTGTTATTGCAACAAAATCGCAGGACGTTTTTGCATTTGCATGCAAAAACCCATTGGTCTTGCCTTAACCTTTTCTTTGAAATTTTTGTTGCGACAATATGAAAGGCCTAAAAATTCTTGCGAAAATAAAACCCCATGACATTGCCATCTTGCGACGAAATCTCAGGACGTCCTTACATTTTCATGTACTGACCCATTGATCTCGTCTTATCTTTATCTTTTGTATTGTTGCCTCTTCAGGATTGTCGTACAAATATGACAAGCCTAAATTTCCTTGCGAAAATAAAGCCTCATGACATTTGCGTCTTAAGACACTTATCAGCTCCCTAATGGAGGGTGCCGCCCTTATCATCCCCCTGGTTGCCCCTTCAAGGAGGCGTACATACGCCATACAAGGCTAGCTCCCCATCGGGTCTTAACAACAACCGGTTGTTTTTATGACCTCTTATCCCTTTTTCCTATAGGGCTTATGGTTACGGGCTTGCACCCTAAGTGGAGTTTTCTTCGGGCCGAAGGTAAAGCATATGCAAGAGACTTGCCAAGAATGGCCGAGGCGCTTCAAATGCCCCGGGCACTCTTGGCTCAACCATGTACCTCGGCGCCTTGGTCAAATGCGGACTCCTTATAAGAGACCCTCGGTCGTCAATCTAAGTCATAAGCTTAGATTGAAAATCCAAGTACCTCTCTGGATGGGCTTTATTGACCCCAATTCTCCATGACACGGGTTAAGGGGCGGTGTAACCTTTTCCCGAGCCATGTTAACAGTACCCCCTTTTATGACGTACTTTAGGTCTTACATTTGCCTCTTGCGAAATTTTGATTTCGCGAACTAGGAGTGTACGCCATAGCAGGTTCGCCCCTTTACGATATGTCATTGATTTTTGATTATCTCTTGTCATTATCGTGCGAGATTTTTCGCATGTTCTTTCTTCATTTTGTACAATCTCATGAGTAATTCTTTCACAAGATTTTCATATAAATTCATTTTGCTTCAATCATACATTATTTGTGATCTAATCTTTTCCCACAATCTTTTACGGGTAATATCTCTTCAAGTATAACCTATTCCATGGTCTATCCAATCATGGCCCACGTCTTTACCCTCGGGATCCATCAATCTATATGCCTTTTTGTTCCAACTATATCCTTAATGATGTAAGGTCCATCCCATTTTTCGCAAGCTTGCCACCACTTTCATTGATATATTCGTGTTTCTCTCAGTACCAAATCACCTGGTTGAAATTCTCGTGTCTTAACACGTTTATTATATTCTCTGGCTAATCTTCGTTGGTAATTCTCCATATGTTGTAGAGCTCTTTCTTTTTTTTTCTTCTAATTCATCTAGTTTGGTTAAAATATTACCCGCACTAAGATTTTTCTCCCAAGCTTCTCTCTTTGTTGTTGGAATAATTAATTGGTAGTACGGCCTCAACTCCATATGTTAAACGAGAAGGTGACATTCCCGTAGCTTCTACTTTGGTTGTATTGTAAGTCCATCTTTGCATTATGCACTTGTTCACACCATGCTCTATTATGCCCTTCTAATTTCTTCTTCAATATATCTGCGATTGTTTTATTTGTTGCTATCCTTGTCGGTTCATTCGAGGGTATAAAGGAGTTGTCTTTCCACATTTTATCTTAAATGCATTAAGTAATGAGTTCTATATTCATCCCTCAAATTGTTTCCCATTGTCGGACACCAATGTGTGGGGATTCCAAATCGCATATGATATTCTCAAATATGAATGTAAATATATCTTTGTCGCGAATGTGTTGTACTGCCTTTACTTCAGCCCATTTTGTGAAATAGTGTGTAGCGACAATCAGATATCTTCTTTGCCCAGTTCCTAGTAAGAATGGTCCTGATGCGTGTCGTAACCACAACAAATTAATTAATACTTTACTACCTAATTAATAAGTAATATAGGGTAGTCAAGGTCGATCCCACGAGGAGCACGAGATTCTAGTTGTAAAAATTGTCACGAAAGGGGGGTGTAAAAAGCAAAAGAAAACAAACAAAACAATTAAAAGATAAAGTTGAAAGCAATAAGAGAGACGAGATCAAGGAATCCTTCTTCGTTACGAAACAATGATTAAAGTTATGTTCTATTCTACTTGTTATTAGTCACAAATTATCACCAACCGTAGGTAAAGCAGCTAGCTCAGTGCTAAACCCCTAAATCCCTTGTATCACCGGACACGGAAGTTCTCGACTACCGGATTCTAATCACCAAGCCACCTAGAATTAGCTCAACCTAGATGTAACTTGGCTCATGCATTAGGTTTTGTGAATTTCTTAGGTTGATATTAGTAGTTAGACTCTTAGCTCAAGGTCTACTTGCTAACGTTGTTTCTACACACAATTGCTCCACGGAATCCCTCCGCAAGGTCTCGTGTTTGCTACTTATGTAAAGAGTCAAAGAACGATTACTTATCCCCTAACTTTCACTAGCTTTAGATTGAATTAACAAATCAATTTAGTTGGCCACCCCAAACAATCTATCAATCAATCATGAATGTCTTTAAGATCACTCCTATTAGTAAAAACAATCGATAATTATGTGAAAAACTTCAAGATAGAATTTGAAAACAAAAACTTAAATCATATGTTTAAAAACTAGGAATTCATCCTCAATCAATAAAATTAACTACTCATGTTAAAAGAGTTCACACAAAGAATAAGAAAAGAAAAGAATTGTATGTGTAGAGATGTGTCAAAGATATGTAGAGAGAGATGTCTAGAAGTTGTAGAAAACTTCTCTATTTATAGGCTTCAATATTCTCCAAATCTTCTAAGGAATAGAATCCTTTTCCTTTTGCAATTCAATTTCCAAATCCAAGCTTTTCTCTTCTTCCATCTTCTCTTTCCAAATTTGAGTCCAATTCTCCATCCAATTCCTAGCCCAAGTCTTCACACCCATGAGAGAGTCCATAGAAAATTCTGGAATTTTTTTTTTTTCGCGGAAAAAAGCGGGATTATGGTTTTAATCCGGTAGGAAAACGTCACAGGCCACACTCGGAAATTTCTCCGTCGAGAGAATATTCGACGGAATATTCGTCCGGTCCTCCGTTAGGACTAACGGTCAAAGGTCAAACTTAACGGTGGTAGTCGTCAGCGGGTCAAGTCGGAGAGGAGTCGGACAGGAGTCGACTTCTAACTCGGTGATTAGTCGACTCGATTGAGTTGAATCGGCTCATCGCCCGATGCAAGAGTTAACTCGGTCGGGTATGAAATCAGAAACGAGTTAGATTTGTTTGGGCATATCTCAGGCCATTTTTCAGGCCGATTTAGCTTCATTCCCTGTAACAATCTCCTAACATACATCTAGGCAATCATTCCTGTACAGAGCTTTAGACAGCTTCTTCTTTCTGCATCAGTGAATCAGCAGCAGCCCTGTAACCATTCCAACTCTTGAATTTCAACATCAACATTCCAAAACAAACCCAACCTTCCTTGGTTCATCAATTTCATTGAGACCCTAACTGCGGCATCGGTTTTGCCGATTTCTTCCTGAATGAAAACCCACTTTCTTTCTCAAATAGCGGCGGCGAAACCACTAGAGCCATCTTCTGATCGAGGCAGATCCATTTTCTCCACGATCTTTTCGAGCTTCAATACCATACCCGTAACACCAGCTGACCCTAATCGATTCAATCCCTGTGTACTCCTTCTTCCACTCAATCCCTTGCTCAATTACGGCTGCCACCACCATCTGTATCTTCCTGAGATCGAGCCTCATCGTCGATTTCTTAATCTCTCTTGCCATTAATCTCAATCTCGAGCTTCATCACCCGATCGAGCAATTTCGATCTATTCCCTCTTCACGTATCAACCTTGATTTTAGTAGCAGCGACGCGAGCCAGCTTTATTTACTTTTGGTTTCTCGATTTACGCCATGGAAGAAGCGACCTCTCTCGTGTTTGGTCTCTCGATCTCTCTCGTGACCATAGTTGCTTTCAGGTGAAAATGAAGAACAACTCAAATGAGAGAAATCGATTTTAGGTTTAAATTAAATGGGCCGGATCCGGGTACGGGTGTGGGTCTATGGGTTTCAACATCCATGGACATAACCCATCCATTACCAGCTGATATCAGCACCCCGTTTCTGGATAAGGGCTACCCCAGTTTGGCAGCCCCTTTATCCAGAAACGGTCCTTTCTTTAGTAATCCTCTAATAAAGAGTGGCCCTTAACCTTGGCTGATCTGTGTTTAACACTCCTCAAATTGGGTTGCCCCTTAACCTCAACTGGGCTCCATATATCAATCGCTTGTGAAATGACCTCTTTGCCCTTTTGGCTCAAATTGAGTGATTTCTTCTTCTTTTCCTCCGTGTGACTCCAAAGTAGCTACAAAACTCAAAACAAGCGTAAAATACATAATTTACAAGAAAAATAGCAAAGAAAGCATAAACTACTAGATAGTAAATTAGGTGTATTCTACACCTATCAAATTCCCCACACTTAGACTTTGCTAGTCCTCGAGCAAATCAAACTAAAAACTCACAACTTCAAAGCGTTCAAGCGTCACAAGCATCCAAAGAGTTATGAGGACAAAGAGTTTCTGCATGCTAGTAATAAGAAGTTAGAAATACTAAAGAACATATTCTCGTTCTTAAATGTTGAGTGAGAAATAACCATCCCATAATGAGATTTGCGTGTTTGAGAAACGATCAATAAGCATTTTCGCCTCGAAACACGCCTCACCAAATAAGGTTTTATGATAATTGCACTCAAAAAACTGACTTTTTTATGGTTCTCACATGTGTGCGGTAGGAATGAAAAGAGAATTCTGCGCAACACGTTGAATGGTGGGAAGGATAAGTTAGAAATTTTTAAAAAAAAACCACATCTTTTAATATTTTGAAAAACCATTTTTCTGACGATCTCTAAGAAAGGAAATCAACCATATTTATCGAGGATGAGATTACTTACTTACCTTCACATCCGATCGCTAATTATGATAACACCACTCTCACGGCATCCAATAGAAACGTCTTCCTCGTCTTGATCTTCTTAGTCTTCGTCTTCGGTTTCAACTATTGATGATAAACCCTTGAATTTCATAAATCCTTGACAATTTTTAACTCTTTTACCTTAAAAATCCTCGTCGCTTGAAACTTCCTTATAGATTTTCCTTCCCCACGGCTCATTAAATAAGAACAAATATTTCTCTTTTTTTTTTTTTTTTTTTTTTTTTTTTTTTTTTTTTTTTTTTTTTTTCTCATTCACAAGAGAAATTAAAAACAAAATAAACCATGGCCGTGGAAGAAGTATTTTACCGCTTGATTCTTCACAACTTGTATCGTCTTGAAATCATAAACTTCAAAAATTCTCACCTTTTAATTTTCTTCGCTTTCATGAATAAGTCTTCATACTTGGATATAAAATTACCTCATTGTATTGTAAGTCTTCAACATATATGTAAAATCCGCTCTTTGTATGTTGCTTTTACTTGTATTCGAAATTTGCTCTTTTTCTCGTTTTGTTGCTTGTAAACCTTAAACTTTTCCAACTTTCCTTGTAGATTTTGATGTCGCTCCTTGTTGATGATGAGAGTGTTTCTATGGATCCGTTGTTGTCGAGAGAGAGAATGGTGCTAACTGCAAATCGAACTACAAGAAGGAAGCTTTCATCCATGGACGTCACCCTCATGATTGACAAAATTAGCACTCAAGAGATCAAAGAGTAGTGCTTCTATTGGTGGGAGGTTGGGTAGCTCACCATTCTACCCGGAATTGACGTATGGTGACACACACTCAAAAGAAGCTCTTTAGAAAATGGAAGAATTCTGGTCGGTGCCTCTCATGATATGAAAACGGGTAGTCTCCACTAATGATTGATCAGCAACTCTAATAATGCCCTTCTCCCTGCACCAAATTCGCATCACCGGCATGATTAAATCCATTATTTAACACTCTAACAAGCAAGAAATCCGAACGTAGTTCTCTAACATTTCCAAGTTCAATTATGTCGGTCAAAATCTCTATGTAAACATACCTAGAAGTATGCTAGTGACTCTATAATCTTTAAAAGTTGGATTTTTTTATGTAAAACTTTTTTTTTTTTTTTCAAAAATTTTTTTTTCATTTTTTGTAATTTTTGTTTTAAAAACATGCTTAACCACTCCCCCACACTTAAACCTTACATTGTCCTCAATGTAATTGAATCCTCCTAGTAAAGTCAAGGTGGGAAATTTTAACATGATAAGAAACAAGAAAAAGAAAAAACAAAAAATAAAAAGATAAGAAATACAAAACCGATGGGTTGCCTCCCATTAAGCGCTTGTTTTAAAGTCGACGGCCCGACTTGGCTCTTGCGAGATTCATTCCCCATATACTAACAATCGGAAAATTTGAGGATCCACCCATAATACCTGTTTTGCAAACAATAACTCCATACAAATATTAGCACAAGAAAATAATAGTGAAATTATCGCTCGATGGAAATTTCCCCCACACTTATTCTCGTCCACACTCGGAAGTGTATAAAGAACATAGAAATCGGGAATTTCCATGGTTTCCTTTTGGCAAACCTGCATGGTGTTAGCATCAAGTGTTTCCAATGGTGGATATCTAGAAACAAAATCATCCAAAAATACTTTCGAAGCACATACATTCAAACCAATAAGAGGTAAAGGAGAAGAATCAATATGCAAAGGGTTAGACAAACCTTTCACAAACTCTTGTATTATAGAATCCTCTTCATCCTTAGAGAATTGATGTGAATTACTTACCTCTTGTATATCGTGGTCCTCTATTAAACCTTGCAACCATTCTTCGTCGTTTTCTACCTTAACCAAAGTCTCGGTATCATTAAAATCATTCGCAAGTTCAATTGGGTCTTCCACAAAATCAATGAATGTGGTTTCATCCTCTATAATCATCTCTTCAACATTCTCATCATCGGAATCGGGCCATTCACTAAAGTGATTCTCATCGGTATAGATTGTAAAATCTTCTTGTGCGGGTGTTACACCGTTTACAACAATAGGTAAGTCACACCCAATCTCCTCCTTTTGAATAGGTGAAGGATCGTTATTATGATCCGGAGTTGGAATAACTTCCTCATTGTCGGAACACTCATACACTTCCGCGGACTCCCATCTTTCCTTAAGAAAGTTTTGCCAAGCAATAAATGCATCTTCCTCAAGCTCTTCCTTTTGAATAGGTGATTGATCATTATTAAGATCAAGGCTCGAGTAATCTACACTAGCGTCATCAAAAGTCTCCAAAGGTTTGTCCTTTTCAACACAATCATCTTCATTTTCGGACTCACCATAATAAGAATCTTCATCGGTTTCATAACCTTTATCCCAGCGTCGTTTAAGTTCCATATGAATAGTCCTACTAATTTCGCGACAAGCTCTTCCGAGTCTCCATCATCTTCCAATTTGTATAATTTCTGTGCAAGTTTCTGACGTTCACACGCTTACCACCGTTGATAGAGTTTCTAGACGACATCTCCTCTTTTGGAAAAATGAAGGAAAAACACGATGAAGAGGAGTATATTCCAAATTCTCTGTCTGCACATTACTAGAAAACAAATTGTTAGATGCATAACTATCCTTCCATCCATGTGTTTGTCCACTTACATACCCGTCATAAGGTTGTTGATATGTATGAGAATATCCATAAGGTTCTTTAGGAAATTTATCATAGCCAAAATATTGGTTTTGATTGTATCCTAAGGATGGTTGGAAGTTGTCATAATGTTGAGGTTGAAAACCGTATTGATTGTTGTAATATGCTTGCTCTTGTCCACCATACATTGGAAAACCGATACCTGAAATACGATTCAAAAACTAAGTTAGAGACGGAATAGAATCCAACAAAGCAAGAATAAAGCAAAAAGCAAAATAAAAAACAACTAAAATCATCCGCTGCTCCCCGGCAGCGGCGCCAAAATTTGATGCGTGTCGTAACCACAACAAATTAATTAATACTTTACTACCTAATTAATAAGTAATATAGGGTAGTCAAGGTCGATCCCACGAGGAGCACGAGATTCTAGTTGTAAAAATTGTCACGAAAGGGGGTGTAAAAAGCAAAAGAAAACAAACAAAACAATTAAAAGATAAAGTTGAAAGCAATAAGAGGGACGAGATCAAGGAATCCTTCTTCGTTCTGAAACAATGATTAAAGTTATGTTCTATTCTACTTGTTATTAGTCACAAATTATCACCATCTGTAGTAGGTAAGCGACTAGCTCGGTGCTAAACCCCTAAATCCCTTGTATCCCAGGACACGGAAGTTCTCGACTACCGGATTCTAATCACCAAGCCACCTAGAATTAGCTCAACCTAGATGTAACTTGGCTCATGCATTAGGTTTTGTGAATTTCTTAGGTTGATATTAGTAGTTAGACTCTTAGCTCAAGGTCTACTTGCTAACGTTGTTTCTACACACAATTGCTCCACGGAATCCCTCCGCAAGGTCTCGTGTTTGCTACTTATGTAAAGAGTCAAAGAACGATTACTTATCCCCTAACTTTCACTAGCTTTAGATTGAATTAACAAATCAATTTAGTTGGCCACCCCAAACAATCTATCAATCAATCATGAATGTCTTTAAGATCACTCCTATTAGTAAAAACAATCGATAATTATGTGAAAAACTTCAAGATAGAATTTGAAAACAAAAACTTAAATCATATGTTTAAAAACTAGGAATTCATCCTCAATCAATAAAATTAACTACTCATGTTAAAAGAGTTCACACAAAGAATAAGAAAAGAAAAGAATTGTATGTGTAGAGATGTGTCAAAGATATGTAGAGAGAGATGTCTAGAAGTTGTAGAAAACTTCTCTATTTATAGGCTTCAATATTCTCCAAATCTTCTAAGGAATAGAATCCTTTTCCTTTTGCAATTCAATTTCCAAATCCAAGCTTTTCTCTTCTTCCATCTTCTCTTTCCAAATTTGAGTCCAATTCTCCATCCAACTCCTAGCCCAAGTCTTCACACCCATGAGAGGAGTCCATAGAAAATTCTGGAAATTTTTTTTTTTTTTTCGCCGGAAAACTGGGATTATGGCCGGAATCCGGCCGGAAAACGTCACCGCCGGCCACCTGGAAATTTCTCCGTCGAGAGAATATTCGACGGAATATTCCGTCCGGTCCTCCGTTAGGACTAACGGTCAAAGGTCAAACTTAACGGTCAGCCGTCAGTCAACCGGGTCAAGTCAGAGAGGAGTCAGACACCGAGTCAGCTTCTAACTCGGCTGATTAGTCTGACTCGATTGAGTTGAATCGGCTCATCGACCGATGCAGAGTTAACTCGATCGGGTATGAAATCCGGCGAGTTCCGTTTTTTCTGGGCATATCTCAGGCCATTTTTCAGGCCGATTTAGCTTCATTCCCTGTAACAATCTCCTAACATACATCTAGGCAATCATTCCTGTACAGAGCTTTAGACAGCTTCTTCTTTCTGCATCAGTGAATCAGCAGCAGCCCTGTAACCATTCCAACTCTTGAATTTCAACATCAACATTCCAAAACAAACCCAACCTTCCTTGGTTCATCAATTTATGAGACCCTAACTGCGGCATCGGTTTGCCGATTTCTTCCCTGAATGAAAACCCACTTTCTTTCTCAAATAGCAGCAGCGAGAAACCACTAGAGCCATCTTCACAGATCGAACAAGAATCCATTTTCTCCCGATCTTTTCGAGCTTCAATACCATACCAGTAACACCAAGCTGACCCTAATCGATTCAATCCCCCTGTACTCCTTCTTCCACTCAATCCCTTGCTCAATTACAGCTGCCACCACCATCTGTATCTTCCACGAGATCGAGCCTCATCGTCGATTTCTTAATCTCTCTTGCCATTAATCTCAATCTCGAGCTTCATCATGACGTCGATCGAGCAATTTCGATCTATTCCCTCTTCACGTATCAACCTTCGATTTTAGTAGCGGAAGCGTGACGTTTTGTTTACTTTTGGTTTCTCGATTTACTTGCCATGGAAGAAGCAGCCTCTCTCTGTGTTTGGTCTCTCAATCTCTCTCAGCAGCCATAGTTGCTTTCAGGTGAAAATGAAGAACAACTCAAATGAGAGAAATCGATTTTAGGTTTAAATTAAATGGGCCGGATCCGAGTGCGGGTGTGGGTCTATGGGTTTCAACATCCATGGACATAACCCATCCATTACAAGGTGATATCAAGCACCCGTTTTACGGATAAGGGCTACCCAGGTTTAGCGACCCCTTTATCCCGGAACTGTCCTTTCTTTAGTAATCCTCTAATAAAGAGTGGCCCTTAACCTTGGGCTGATCTGTGTTTAACACTCCTCAAATTGGGTTGCCCCTTAACCTCAACTGGGCTCCATATATCAATCGCTTGTGAAATGACCTCTTTGCCCTTTTGGCTCAAATTGAGTGATTTCTTCTTCTTTTCCTCCGTGTGACTCCAAAGTAGCTACAAAACTCAAAACAAGCGTAAAATACATAATTTACAAGAAAACTAGCAAAGAAAGCATAAACTACTAGATAGTAAATTAGGTGTATTCTACACCTATCAGGTCCCACAATATCTAAACCCCATTTTCCAAAAGGCCATACACTTGTTGAAGATGTTAATGGTGCTCCTGGTGCATGTATTTTCTTTCCGTGCCTTTGGAAATCTTCGCAACGCCTTGATATTTGCTTCGCATCCTCGTGCATAAATGGCCAATAATAACCTTGTATCTTCGCTTTGTATGCCAAAGATCTTCCACCGTTGTGATTGCCAGCATCCCCACTATGTAACATCTTTAGTACTTCTTCTCCTTCTTTCCGTGTTAAACATCTGAGTGAAGGTCCGTTAAAGGATCTCCGGTACAATATTCCATCCCTTAGTTCATAATTTGTCGCACGGCTTTTTAATTTGTGCGCCTCCAATCTATTCCTTGGTGTTTCTCCTCTTTTTAGGTATGCATGAAGTTATGCTCTCCAATCTTCAATACTAGGTATTTGTTCTCCATCTTCTATTATCATTACATTTACCTCTTCTTCTTATTCTTTATTGATTGATGGTGATAAAAGTGTTTGTATCTTTATGCATCTCATAGCTGGGTCTGTCATCATACTTGAGATGAAAGCAAAAGCATCTGCGAGTCTGTTATCTTTTCTTGATATGTGTCTGCATTTAATTTTTGGGATTCTCGTTGACAACTCTTCAACAAGTTTTTTGTATTTCTTCATGGATGATTCATTTGTAGTGTATTCTCCCTTTATTTGACAAATGACTAATTGCGAATCGCTGGTGATTCTTACATTTTCCAACTTCATTTCTATTGCGAACTTCAAGGCATGTATCACAGCCTCATATTTTGTCTCATTATTGGTGGATGCAAACTCCAATCTGAAGGAAAAAGTCATTTTGTTTCCCTCTGGCGAAATCAAAACAATTCCAACTCCATTACCTTCCCCATTTGATGATCCATCCACCAATATTTCCCATCTGTTTGGCTCTGTTAATAGATCTCTTGGATTTCCACGCTCTTCTTCTATATCCATCATTTCTTCCACTGCTTCATCATCTTCTAAGGGAAATTCTGCTAAAAAGTCTGCAACAACTTGCGATTTTGGTAAAGATAGTATTTCATATTTGATTTTGAAATGTCCTATCTGTGCATTCCATCTCTCAACTCTGCCTGATCTTTTTGAATTTTTCATTACTGATTCGATTGGAATTTTTGTCAGTACCCTTATTTCATGCGCCTGAAAATATATTCGAAGTTTAAATGCTGCATAAACTAATGCCAAAATTAGTTTTTCAATCTTTGAATAATTTTTTTTCTGCAGCATTGAAGGTTTGTTGATGTAATAGATTGGTTTTTCAACTCCTGCGTCTACTCGCAATAACACATCACTTAACGCATGCGAAGTTGTCGCAAGATAGATTAATAATTCTTCTCCTGGTTCTGCTTTTTGCGAAATAGATATATTCGTCGGATGTTCTTTTATTCCTTGAAAAGCTTTCTCGCATGATAAATGCAGTACATGTAAATTTCGCCCCCTTTTTGAGTATATTGAAAAAATGTTTACATTTGTCCGATGATCGCGAAATGAACCTTCCCAATAAGCTAAAAGTCCATTTAACTTACATGCATCTTTCATTTGTCGTAGGTGTTGGCATGTCGCGAACTGCTTGTACTTTCTCTGGATCAACTTGTATTCCTTCTTTTGATACGATGTAACCTAAAAAATTTCCCGATGCAACCCCAAAAATACATTTTTCTGGATTTACCTTGATCTTAAAATGTCTCATTTGTTCAAAAATTTCCCTCAGATCTTGGACATGATTTTTTGCCTCTTTACTTTTTATTAACATGTCATCTACATATACTTCCAATGTTTTATGTATCCATTTCGCAAACACCTTTTCTACCATCCTTTGGTATGTTGCTCCAACATTTTGCTAACCAAATGGCATTTTTGTGTAACAATATAACCCCCTTGGAGCGAAAAAAGCAGTATCTCCTGATCTTCTTCAGCGAGAGGTATTTGATTGTACCCTTTATATCCGTCTAGAGAAGATATTCTATCATTTCCTGCTGCTGATTCGACCATTTGTGGAATATCCGGTAATGGAAAACTATCCTTCGGACAAGCTTTATTTAGATCGGTAAAATCTATACAAATTCTTATCCCTTTTTTCTTCTTTGGAATTACGACTATATTTGCTATCCACTCGGGTATTTTGCTTGTCTTATAATCCCGCATCAAGCATCTTCTCGCAACTCTTCTTCTATTTGAGGATGATACGTTGTCGCGATTTTTCGATTCTTTGTTTGAATGGCCTTACATTTTTGTCAATTTCCAATCGTGACATGCCACAGATGGGTCTATTCCGAGCACCTCATCCATGTTCCATGCGAAAATATCTTTAAATTCTAATGAGACCAATAGTTTTTTCTTCTTCATCTCGCTTCCATCTTGGTCCCAATTTTTAGTATTTTGGGTTCTTCTTCGGTCCCAACACTCACTTCCTTCGTTGGTTCGCATGCAGTGTAGCTGGCCTTAGGTTCTCCCATAGGTGTAGGTTCTTTTATCTCCTTCGCAAGCTCAGTTCCTTCTTCAGAAATTTCGCCTGGGTATCCCTTTTCCTTCCTTTGCTCTTATCATATAAGCTCTAAATTCCTCCTCTTTTTTTGCTTCCTTCACCATTTTTCTACGATTTTTTTCGTTTCTTTGCACGTCTTTCATATTGTTTCACTTCAATTTGATAGCATAATCTCGCTTTATCAGCTTCCCCTCTAATTTTACCAATCCCACTTGGCATAGGAAATTTGATGCATTGATGTAATGTTGATGCTACGGCTTTAATCGCATGAATCCATGGCCTTCCCAACAGCATGTTGTATGGTGATTCCATATCCACTACGCATAATGCCATTTGTGTTTCAATCTCCCCCAGCAAAATTCGCACCTCTATTTCTCCTTTTGGTTTTGTTATAGATTTGCCAAAGCCGTGAATATGATAAGTTGAAGGAGACATCTCTTCATCTTTGTATCCCATTCCTATGTATGCATGGTAAAAGATTATATTCACCGAACTCCCCGTATCAACTAGAGTTCTGTTTACCGCCCATTCTTCCATAATTTTTGCTGATTTTTCTTTTTCTTTATGTGTGGTTACTGTGATTACCAAAGGAGATGTGTGGTTTAAGTTTTCTCTTGATATTTCTGCTGCTGTGAATTTAATCTTCTGTTTTTCCCAATCTTTCATGGGTGACGCTTTCTCCGTTGTTACAATTTTCTTTCCTTCAAAATCTCGTTTATGTATTCTCCCTCTGATATTTTCATGGAATTCATTAATCATTGTTTTTGTAATCAAACTACATTCCAACTTTTTATTACGTTCCTTGATTTTGATTTTCTCTACTTTAATCGATTTATCAATTTGTTTCATCATCTTCTTAATTTGAACAATCTTAACAACAATCTCCAATCTCTAATCTTCATTCCCTGTTTCTAGCGCCATGTGTAGTAGCATGAAATCCCACACTACACCCCTCACAAGAATTCACACAATCAAGTCATTTTAAGATGAACAATTATATTTTTTTATTGATTAAAACTCACAAATATTACAAGATGGAAAGGAAATAAGCTAATGAATTTGCAACCGCTCTAAACTTTCTCTCTCTTGATAACTCGCTCCACACTCGAAAAAGATCTCTCCTTCTCTTAAGCCTATTCGGTTCTTTATATAGGACATTACATAGTGGATGACAGCTAAGCTGTCCTTTATTTTCGGATCTGAATTGCGACATTTTCGCGAGTGTACAAATATTAAATCTCGCAACACTCCTAAATCTCGCTTGGTCTTCACATCTTTCTCGCGTTCAAGCTGTCGTCATCCATTGCATCATTTATATTATCCATCTGCGACATTTTCGCAATGTGTCGTTTATGCTCAGTCTTGCGCAGACCAGAGTTGTGCATTCATTCATGAATTGATGCAACTGCACTCCACCATGTTCACTAGCTCTAGCTGCAACACGCCATTGCCTCAGTCCATTGCAGGTGCAAGACTGAGCATAACCTCGAATACCTCCAGCTTATACTCTTTGCACACAGACTCGAGTCAATACCCTTAATATCCAGCTCCATTGATAACACAATGGCATCACTGCCTGTTTAGTGAATCACAAGAACATTCAGTTTACTGCATTGCAGCATCAAATTCTTTATCTTCCTTCTAATCTCAGCATCACCAGCTGCAAGGATTCAAGGAGCAACACCATCTCTAAATCCCCCATCAACTGAATCTTCTCTGTGACAAACTCTAGCCAAGAGACTAACCCATATCACCATTAGTTCATATACATCACAGAATCATCTTTTAATTCCTCATCTGGAATTTCTGGTAACAACCAATTCAAATCCCCATCGAACCAGCACCACAGATCCTGAATTCGCAGCATCAATTTCATACAGATTCAAGACCTAATTTGAGTTACCACCTCTCTAAACTTTCCCATCAGAAGACTAATCAAAACCCATTTGAATCTCGACTTTAATCTTCACTTTCGTCGCCAGTACACAATAGCAATTCATCATCTGAATTTCCCATGTAAGTTCTGCAACAGCTGCCACATCTAACCCCCATCTCCAGTTATAGAAACCCTTCTTCTTGAATCGATTCGACAACAACATTAATCCTCATCTCAATCACAGAGATTTCTGATTCGTCTTCATCCTTGATTTCTTTTCCTTCAATCCGAAGCAACATCACTCAAACCTCTTGAATCAACAACAAGTCCCCTTTTTGTTCTTCATTCAACTTCAGAAATCCATCAAACCCTTACTTCAATTTCACTATCTCAGTTCACAGCAGAAAATTCCCCATCTCTCAATTCCAGGGTTGATACATCAACAGCTTCAGTAGCAGCTGTGATTCTTCTTCATCTCGTATTCTCGACTGCTTGGTTTATCCCAGCCGCAATCGTCTTCTCTGAATTTCAGGTGGAATAAGAAAGAGATGCAGTAAGGAAATGATAAGAGCATTATTGCTCTCTGATTTTTAGGGTTTTGGTAATAAAAAACAGGTGGATAAATCCACCCAGGTGACATAGATAAGGGTCAACCAAGATCATATATGGCTTGTCTGTTTCGCATAACTGACAAGCTAATTCCTTTCTCAACGCAACTATCAGTTTTGAGGAACCGACAATTCATTCTTCATATTCTTCTCGTGCACCTCAGCTCGCTCCAAGTACCACCTGTAAATCGACCTTTTGCCCTTTTTCGCTCCGAATGACTCCATTGCACCTAATAACTCAAAACTAAACATAAGAGATGCAATTCTCAAGGATAATAGCAAAGAAAGCATAAATACTAGATATAAATTAGGTGTTTTACAACACCTATCAAATTCCCCACACTTAAACTTTGCTAGTCCTCGAGCAAATCAAACAAAACTTATTCTAAAGTATACATACAACTCCGTCACGTGAGAGTTTACTAGAGATATACCCACAAAACCTACTTTTCCAACTTACTAGTTCTCCGTAATGATAGCATCCAACGCGTTAAGAAGACATAGAA
This sequence comes from Papaver armeniacum, assembly GCA_023531295.1. Taxonomy (NCBI): domain Eukaryota; kingdom Viridiplantae; phylum Streptophyta; class Magnoliopsida; order Ranunculales; family Papaveraceae; genus Papaver; species Papaver armeniacum. The sequence goes on from JAJJWW010015831.1 coordinate 26,579, forward strand.
ATTCTGCACACTAGTAATAAGAAGTTAGACACATAAATGAACACAATCTCATCCTTAAAAGTTGAGAGAGAAATAACAATCCCTTATCGAAAGAAATTCGGGTTCGGAGTGATCGAAAGTCTCGACTCTGCCTCACAAGAAAGGGTATTATGAAGTTGCTCTCAATAATAAATAGCTTTTTATGGGTCACACATGTGTCCAGGTAGGAATGAAGAGAGAATCCCGCAACACGTTGAATAGTAGGAAGGTAAAACCCTCCGAATTGTTTTGAAAACCCACATCTTTTATTCATTTTTAAAACCCTTTTTTCTGACGATCTCTAAGAAAGGAAATCAACCACTTAACGAAGGTGGGAATATGCTTACTTACCTCGTTATCCGTTCGGCGTGCAGTTAGCACCACTCTCACAGCATCCATAGAAACGTCTCCGGTCTTCAATCCTTGTCTTCGGTCTTCAACTCTTGATGATGAAATCTTGAACTTCGTAGAATCTTGACAATGTAACTCTTTCCTCTAATTCCTTGTTGCTTGAAACTTCATTATGGATATTTCTTCTTCCATTGGCTTTATTAAAAGAACAAAACTAAAAACGAACCAAAATATGATACAACAAATTTTTCTTGTCTCTCTTCTTTTTCTTTTTTCTTTTTTTTTTTTTTTTCTTTTTTTTTCCTTTTTTTCTTTTTTTTTTTTTTTTTTTTTTTTTTTTTTATTTAATTGAGATAAGAAAAGTAAAACAAATACAAAATGAAAACAAAACAAAATAAAATAATGAACCTAACAAAATTTTCTCTCGTCTCTCGTCTCTTGTCTTTTTTTTTTTTTTTTTTTTTTTTTTTTTTTTTTTTTTTTGAGACAAGAGAAAATGAAATACAAATAAACAAATATAAAGAAAGATAAGATAAAAATTCAAGTACAAAGGCCATGGTGTAAGTACTTTACCGCTCAATTCTTCACAACTTGTATGTCTTGATATCATAAACTTCTCGAACTCTCATCCTTAATAATCTTCGCTCTTGTACATAAAGTTTTCAACTTGTAAAAATTCTGCTCCTTGTCTTGTTGCTATACTTGAATCTGAAATCTGCTCATTTCTGTACCGTTGCTTGTAAACCTTGAACGTCTTCAACTTTCCTTCGAATTTGTGATGCTCCTCTTGTTGATGATGATGGTGTTTCTATGGAACTGTTGGTGTAGAGAGATAAAGTGGATGGTGCTAACTGCGAACAAGATTACAAGTGGTATGTAAGTTAGCAATTCGATGTCACCATCATGATTGATAAAATAGCACTCAAGAGATCAAAATAGTGCTTCTATTGGTGGGAGGTTGGGTAGCTCACCATTCTACCCGGAGTTTACGTACGGTGACACACACTCTAAAAGCAAAAATTTAGACAGGTACAAAGAAGTGAAGGTCGGTGCCTCTCATGATGTAACATGGGTAGTCTCCACTATAGGGGACCACTACTCTAATACTGAATTCAGTCTGCACCTTATTTGCCACTGGCATGGTTAAATCCAACTTTAACTCTCATACAAGTAAGAAACCCGATCATGTTCTCTGTCATCTCTAAGTTCAGTCACTCTTATGAGAATCTCGATGTAATCTTAGCGACATGTATACTATGTGACTCTAAACTAACCACAAGTTGGAGTTTTTTATTCACTAGTTTACACAAAAGTTGAAAATTTCATGAAAAATTTACAATGCAAATGCTTAACCACTCCCCCACACTTAAACTTTACGTTGTCCTCAATGTAAATTGAATCATCCAAAGTAAGTCAAGATGGGAAATCCTACATGATAATGTGACAAGAAATCAGAAAAAATAAAAACAAGACAAGAAAAACTAAAAACAAGACAAAAATAAATACAAGACAAGAAATACTCATCCTTTGGGTTGCCTCCCATTTAGCGCTTGGTTTAAAGTCGTCAGCCCGACTATCTCCTTGCTTTCTATGACTCCTCCAGAGGGAGTACTTTCACAAAGTTAACTCCTTCCACCACTTCGGAAGTGAAATTCTCATAATATGGTTTCAACCGGTGCCCATTAACTTTAAGTTCTTTTCCTGTAGCTATGCTACGAATTTCCACTGCATCATGAGAAAACACATTAGTAACAATAAAAGGTCCGATCCATCGTGACCTTAATTTACCCGGAAATAATTGCAAGCGAGAATTAAACAAAAGCACTTTTTTCCCAATGCAAATTTTTTTTCTAGAAATCATAGTATCATGAAAGGCCTTCGTTTTCTCCTTGTAAATGCGTGAGCTTTCAAATGCATCATTGCGAAGCTCCTCTAGCTCTTGGAGTTGTAACTTCCTTTGCTTTCCAGCCCCATCCATCTCCATATTGCATTGCTTAATAGCCCAAAACGCCTTATGCTCAATTTCAACGGGTAAATGACAAGGTTTACCATACACAAGCCTAAAGGGAGACATCCCGATAGGTGTCTTGCATGCGGTTCTATAAGCCCACAAAGCATCATAAAGTCGCATACTCCAATCTTTCCTTGTTGGGTTCACCGTCTTCTCTAGTATAGACTTCACCTCTCGGTTAGAAACCTCGGCTTGTCCATTTGTTTGGGGATGATAAGGTGTTGCAATCTTGTGCGACACATTGTACTTCTTCAACAAGCTTTGTAAAATCCTGTTTTTGAAGTGAGAACCCCCATCGCTAATTATGGCTCTTGGAATTCCAAACCTTGCAAAGATATTAGCTTGCACAAAATCTGAAACAACTTTAGAATCATTAGTTGGGGTGGCCTTAGCTTCTACCCATTTAGAGACATAATCAACAGCAAGTAAGATATAAAATTCCCATGGTAGTTGACAAAAAGGACCCATAAAATCAATACCCCATACATTAAAAACTTCAATAAATTGAATAAAAGTTTGTAGCATTTGATTTCGAGCACCTAGATTGCCTGTTCTTTGGCACCTATCACAAGTTGTACAAAATATATGTGCATCCTTAACTGGTATCCCCTTTATAAATCATGCAATAATCGAGTTAATGTATTATCCTCTTTTCCATTGAAAAACGCCTTCCATTAACTCCTAAAGAACACAAAAATGGAGAATTTGAAACAGAGAGAAAAAAAATGATAGCACTACAACTCCCAATTCCACATCTACTCATTCACTCTCTCTTCCTCGTCATAATCAAGTTTGTGCTAAACTGCCCATGGCTAATTTGCTTTCTCACTTATCTAAATTTCAAACCGCCTTAGTTTTTTGTTTTTGTTACTTAAAAATCAGTGGAACATTTATCCCTATTTCTTCTAATCCAACTATTAAAAAATCTTATAATGGAATAAATTTATCCCAAGTTAATTTCTTTTTACTTGCAACATGGGCACAACGAAAATATCACATATAAGGAGCGAAAGGTGGAGTTGTGCTGCAACACTTTCTTGCTATAAAGTTTGCAAATAGTAGGCATATAGCGCCCGTGCGAAGAGAAATTATTTCTTTATCGTCCAGTGCAGCGGCAACAATGGAACTAAAGTTTCCTTGAATGTAGAGAATTGTTTAGTTAGAAAAAAATGCTAGCGATGTACTTCCTCCGTCCAAGTTATATAGGCGGAGAAAAAAAATTTGATTGTCCAACTAGATAGGCGGAGTTCATATTTTTAGGTTGTTCTTAATATATATGCCCTTATTAATGATGCATGGATATCACCACAATCAACTTGATATTTCTAGTATTGGGGATAGAACAAGTGGTAAAACAAGAAACGAGATGAAATTTTTTAACATCTAAATTATTTTTGATCTAAAAGATTTGAATATATCTAATAAACAAGAAAAATCCTCCTACTTCTCTATATTATAACAGACAAAGAAAAGAATGTTTCGTGAGCAACTGCAGTGGTGCGAGTATAACCAAAAGACCAAAGAGGGAAAAAAGACCAAAATTTGGGTTTAGTCTGGTGTGTGACGCTACGGGTGGAAGACTAAATTTGGTGGAGCGTACACTATACGTTCGCCTGGTGTGGGGCGTAGAATAGACGTTCGCCCGATCGGGGGAGATTCCAAAAATGAAATTAAAAAAAAAAAAAAAAAAAAAATGGGGCGAAGGTATAAAGTTCGCCCCACTATAAAGAGTGTAAAAAAAAGAATGGGGCGGAGGTATAAACCTTGCCCCAAACAAAATTAAAAAAAAAAAAAAAAAAAATTGGGGCGGAGGCTATACGTTCTTTGGTGTGGGGCGTACACTATACATTCTTTGTTGTGGGCGTACACTATACGTTCGCCTGGTGTGGGGCGTTAACTATACGTTCGCTCGACTATAATTTGGATTTAGTCTTTGGTCCCCGACCAAATATAGTCTGGGATTTGGGTTTAGTCAGGGATTTGGTCGATAGTACGTCCCACTACGTCTCGTTCTCAACCCAAATATTTGAGTTTAGTCGTCCACTGCGGTTGCTCTTAGGGACATATATTCTGTAAGAGCAACTGCAGTGGTGCGAGTATAACCAAAGACCAAAGAGGGAAAAAAAAGACTAAATTTGGGTTTAGTCCGTTGAGTGACGCAGTGGGAGGAAGACTAAATTTTGGTGGGGCGTAAACTATACGTTCGCCTGGTGTGGGGCGTGAAGTATACGTTCGCCTGATGTGGGGCGGAGGGTATATGTTCGCCCGGTGCCGAAAACGTAAGAAAGAAAGAAAAAAAAAAAATGGGGCGTTGGTATAATCCACGCCCCATATATAAATTCTAAAGTTTTGAGTGGGGCGGAGGTATAAACCACGCCCCACAAAAAATTAAGGAAAAAAAAAATATGGGGCGGGGGTATAAACTACGCCTGCAGTGGGGCGTAGACTTTACGTCCGCCAGGTGTGGGGCGAATACTATATCAACGCCTGGTGTAGGGCGAACACTATATCAACGCTCGACTAAATTTTGGGTTTGGTCTTGGTCGCCGACCAAATATAATCGCCCACTGTTGATTTAGTCTGGGATTTGGTCGATGGTCCGTCCCGCTACGCCTGGTTTAGAGACCAAATAAATGGGTTTAGTCGCCCGCTGGAGTTGCTCTAAACTATGTTTAGATGTAGAGGTTTTAAGGAAATGGATAGATGGTAGTGGTACGTCCCAAAAATTATGATCGTATCTGTAAGGGCAGATTTTCTGCGTGATTTTATGTTCGCGGGACATTCCAAGCCGAAACCACTAGGCATTTATTCAACCATCTCTTTCACAAACGTAGGAATTCGGGACTTCTTTTTTTTGGTTATGGCATGCCATGGCATGGGTAGCATAAAACTAGAACACCTATGCCTAGTCACCTACGGGCTACATGAAAAAGAGACAAAGTTAGAGTCAACATTATTTAAAATCATATTTTATTTCTAGTTATGCTTGAACGGAGAACAACTCATAGATCCTATCAAAAATTACATAAAACTAGATGACCGCTGCCACGGTGAGATGGCCGACCGAAAAAATTGACGCAAAACTAAATTTTGTACTCACAATTTAGTTCCGCCATAATGGCACAGAGTTGGACTTGTAAATTTGTAAAGCGAAATTGTAAAGCTCGCCTGGTTTACTATTTTAAGTCGCCGGACTCCGATACCGACTGAGTTTTGCCGATTCCAGGCCATTTCCCCTGCAAAATTCAATCCTAACATTCATCTAAACTTCACAAAGAAACAACAGACTTCTTGACCTTGCTCAAACTCTCTCAAATCGAACCCACCAACCTTGTTTCTCAAGATCAACTTTGCTGCGATTCAAACCCATCTTATTAGACAAACCATCACCATAGTTCCCACATTCTTCACCCATGAACTGTATCAAGCATCATCTTCTTGTCTTCCTTTTGTCAATTCATCATGCAACCATCTCCAATCGTAGCTCGTTCTTCCCGAGGCAATCTCAACTTTTAATTGTTCCAATAGATCCACCAACCCATTTAATCATCGGATTCACAACACATTAATAAATGCCAACTCCACCCGCAATCTTCCACTCCACCTAAAGCGAGCTGCATCCCGCGGCATTGAGCTAAATCTCGAACTATGCCGATAATGACATCCCTCATACCCCGCACCATACGTAGAAACACTTCATCATGGCCAGCTATTACCGAAAAAATGGCAAGGAAGGTTCGAGAGAAGTCCAACACCATGGAAACAACACTTGGATGTTGCGAGTTATCCATCCACGACTAATTTTTAACTATAGTGATCCAAAGTAGAAACGGCGAGAATGGGTGTCCCACCCAAATCAAGCCCGAAAGCAAATAAGTGTTATACTGATTATGACTCGTTCTATATATCACAAATCGAAGAAAGAAAATAGATATCAATCTCGACTAGTAGTGACTACGACTTTCTACACAGGGTTACAAACTATTGTAAAGCTTATCGCTAGTCATTGCCGCGACAAGAAGACCAATGTGCATACTTTGTCACTTGATAAAGCAGATAAGGGCATCACGGTTTGTGGTTGGCGCACAGTGAATCCCAAGAAGCAACCGGTTTTTTTCGTTCTGTTGCAAGAATAAAAAGGTTGGTCCGAGGTGCACAAGTAATGACTTAACTTTGGTAAAGCTTGTCCTACTCCTTGTGAGAGTGAATAAAAGAAACATGGGCAATCCACAAGGAGAGGGGAGAGAGGAGAGAGGGAGAGAGCAGGTACATAAGTTAAAAATACCAAAACTATGAAGAAATTAAAAGATACACATACCCCGGAAAATATGTCTCGAATTTCCATTCATTACCGTGAAGGTCTCTAGCAATCAATTCTTGGGCAAAGCCGCTGCTGAGAAGTCCTAAAGAAGAAGAAAAGAAAAGTAAGAGGCTATACCACACGGATGCGCAAGAACACATGATGTGAAGCACGTGAAGGGTGAAGCAAGCGATTAGCATAACCTACCAAGAGAGGAAAGACTTTGTTTGCTCGACCAGAACAGAAAAACCTCCGTGCGTAATGTTTTACAGAAATAATTGGGTATCTTTGACAACATCATCCGAGATCATTACGCTTCCCACAAAGACATTTTTGAGTATTACAAGCATGCTTGCGCTTACTCAAGTAAATGTTAGGGTCCATGATCCCTAGGATAATTGGCTTGAAACGATTCATACTGTAACACCAAACCATATTATGTTGATAATAAAGTAAACAATGTTATCTCAAACAGACAAACAAGTAGCATGTCAAATTGAATTAATCTTAAATCTCAAAAGCATGTCTCAATGAAAATCACCCACTATTTACCCATTATGCAAGGAACCAAAAATGACGAACGTACATGAATTACAATGAGAGTAAAAGAAAAGAAAAAGGTCAACTATACCCTAAATCGAGTTGAATATAGTGCAGTAGTACAAGAAAGTACTGTTCCCTTTTATTCAGTTCGTCCCCCTTAGCTGTGCAGATCCTCCTCTTTCTTTAAATCCTACATTACAACCAAAGGAAATCCTTTTCTTTAAAACTCAAAGGGAAGGAGAAAGAGATACACAATCGAAACAACGGAAATGTTGCGGCTTAATAGAATTAACTTCCTACATCATAATGATTCAGCTCAAAATTATCTAACTCAATCAATAAAACTCACCAATTGAACCAAAAAAAAAAAAATATATTCAACTCAACTTATCAAACTCAATCAATAGAATTTCTCCATCCGAACCAAATAATTAACATATTCAACTCAAAATCTAGCGGATGAATCGGTAAAATACTACGATTAACCAAAAATCAACCTTAAAATTTTTGTTTCAAACACCAAACCAGAAAAACTCAAAGGGAATTCTAATTAATTTCAGAATTAGGTTAAATTTGCTAGAATTAGAAATTTCATTACAACCAAGAACCCTAATTTACAATTTTCTAATTTTATTCACGGAAACCCTAAGTACTCGATTCTCTCAACGAGAATCAAAATCAACTGTTGATTCTTCTCCCCTGTACTCATCGAGTGAAATACTCAATCAATTAATCGATCACCTACAACAATTTCACACAACATAAGCAACTCGGGGAAACCTAATTAAACTCTCGGATTACCTTTGCGGATTAGTTTGAAATAACCGAGATCAATCAATACCACCATCATGAACTCTTCATTAATCTTTATAGATCCACATCCCTCGATCTCAATCAAGAACAAGAACAAACATTAATGAAGGATTAATGAAGTAGAAAGTGAGGCGAAGTGAGATTAGCGGCTGAAAATGTTAGGGAGAACTTTAATATTCGGGGGGTTCGAGAGGAGGAAGAAGAAGAAATAAAGGGAAAAAAAAACTGAAATTTTGGAGGTGGCCGAGTTTCGACCCCAGGACCTCTACTTCAATTTTTACTAAACCACCCCTCAACAATTAAAACATTTCCAACTTCCGTGTCCTTTTTCGAGTCCTCCAAATTTACTTCGTTACCCTTTATTTTTCATCTTATCTACTAAACCGTATAAAAAGAAAAGAAAAATAAATTACATCTACGTCCATTTTGAGGATATTTTCGGGTTTTCATTAATGGACAGACACCAAATTCAATCTTTTTGTGTCAAATTGAAAAAAAAGTCATGTCCCATGTGACACAAAGTCACCATATATAGAGTCCTCCCTCGCTTCGCTCGGTCGGCCTAATAAAATCAAATAAACTATCCGTATGGTTGTAAAACGTATACCCGTGATAACATAAATGATCAAGGATCCCCTCGCATAATCACAATCACACCGTCTAATGTTTTTTTTAATAAATTTTTCATGATTGCTAAAGGAAATTACCGAAATTAATAGGGAAAAACTGTTTCATGTGAGACAAAAAAGTTAACATATATTCAGAACGTTGGATCACTCAAACGGTGCCCCACTGTTAATTCTGGTAGCCCCTTTTAGCAATCATGAGATTTTGAACGTGGAAATTGAATTATTGTCCTTACTTCTGATGGGCCTTCATAAATATCCCTAATAGACTTTACAAATGTCCCTGATGGCATAATTGAAATTTTATCTGAGATCATGATTTTCATAATTCCCCTTTTAGCCTTCGAGTCTTTTGTACTTCTTCTTCTTTATTCCTATCGAAACGCTCAGATAGAAATCCATCGCTCCCACCACCACAATTTCTATCACTCCCACCAGCTCAACAATCTCTATCGTCGCCACCACCATCAACACCACCACCTCTATCACGCCTGTTAAAGATTGATTCAATCAAATTCAACAATTTCTATCGTCGCCGCTTACAAATTCAATCAGAACTATCAGCATCAGATGGTTTGTGTTCAGAGATGCTTTCTTCTTCTTATTCTAAAAATTAATTTTTATAATCAGATTTCAAGAGATCGACATCTGATTTTAGGTTTTGATTTCTTGTAATTTTAGAGTTGAACTTGTTCAAGCTATTAAATCTCAAGAAATAATGATGATGATGGTGGTGGTGTCTCTAGTGGTGGCGGTGGTGGAGGAGGTATGTAGTTGAATCTATTTTCTGATTTTCGTTTAAAGATCCATTAATTGGTATGTAACGGTGGAGCAGCGGTGATGGTAATTCATCTGATGCTGATTCATTTGGTTCTTCTTCGATAGAACTGATTTTGGCTTTATGTATATTGTTGTTAATTGATGTTTAGTACTATAGTTTTATGATGATGAACTTTACCTCAGCTTATTTCAGTCGTCAATTTTATAGATTTGGATTTGAATTTGCAACCCGTGGATTAAACTGGTTTTAGTACTTTTAAGTTGCTTAAAATTGGTTCTACAATTTACTTGAATCAATTACTAATAACAATTTTGGATTTCTTTAATAATTGATTGTTGGTTATAGAAATTATGGCATATGGGGATGGGTAGACTAATGGTGGCGGTGGTGGCGACTTCAAGTAGCAAGGAGGTGTGATATGCATAACTGCCGGTGGTTGAGTTATATAACTAGTGTATGAGTTTCACATGTTGGTGCAGGTGGTGGTGTATCATATTCTAGTGTGGAGTTTCACATGCTGGAGCAGGTGGTGGTGGTTTGTATATACTGGAGTTATTAGTGGCTCATATGACGGTGGTGGTGGTGGTGGGAGGATATTAACAGGTATAGGAGGATGAATTTTGGTGTGACGATATTGCTAAGTAACAACATCAAAACAACAATAATGCAGTAAAGATTACTTACACGAGGAAACTATTGGTTAGAATGTTCCCCCACTATCAATAGTATGGCAACCAATTACGTACTTTCACCAAAATAAAAAAAGTAAGCTAAATTGACATCACATTCGTACGGTTTGCATGTGATATTAGGGAGGTATGCAAGTTTCTTATCCAAAATCTTTTATTTAGACTAATTTAGTTACGTCTATAGCCATTTTAGATCTCGTACTATATACACTTCTCTTGTCATAGCAGTCTCTGTTTTGGAATTATTTTCTCATACTTTTGCTCTTTCATTTGTGCCAAGGTGTGGTTCATGGGTTGTATTCCCAAGTCTCAACGGATTTTGATGCTATAAGTGATGTATTTTCTTTATAAAATGTCTAGCGTTTTTAGGGGTCACTCGAAAGGAATTAGGAGCCAACAATAAAACAAAATAGGGTCACCCAAACCTAAATTGAGTTCACCCCTTATCAATAATTTTCGTAATGGCAAAATTGTCCTCAAATAATCGGTTGATAACTACACATTCGGTAGTTAGTGTACATTTAGCTAATGTTAGCCGAATTATTTGAAGTTTTTTTTTTTTTTTCGTTTTCAGATTTGCAGTAGCAGGAACATAATCGGTAGATAAAAATCTATTTTACCTACCGATTATAACTCATTTTCTTAAGAAATGATGAACATCAACCAGAATCGGTAGATAAAATGATTATTATCTACCGATTATTCTTGATTCAAAAAATTAATTTTTCTGTACTAAAAATTAAACACAATCAGTAGATAATGAACACAATTTACTATCGATTATGGTAGTACCAAAATTCGAAAATTGAAGAATTTTTTTCAAAAACTCGTTTTGGGCCAGTATATAATCGGAAGTTTAATTAACTTAACATACTACCGAATATGGTAATTCTCATTTGAAAATGCCACTATATAATCGGAAGTTAAGTTCACTTACCTTACTACCGATTATGGTAGTACCAAAATGCGAAATTGAAGAATTTTTTTCAAAAACTCGTTTTGGGGCCTGTATATAATCGGAAGTTTAATTAACTTAAAATAATACCGAATATGGTAATTCTCATTTGAAAATGCCACTATATACTCGGAAGTTAAGTTCACTTACCTTACTACCGATTATGGTAGTACCAAAATTCGAAAATTGAAGAATTTTTTTCAAAAACTCGTTTTGGGGCCAGTATATAATCGGAAGTTTAATTAACTTAAAATACTACTGAATATGGTAATTCTCATTTGAAAATGCCACTATATAATCGGAAGTTAAGTTCACTTACCTTACTACCGATTATGGTAGTACCAAAATTCGAAAATTGAAGAATTTTTTCAAAAACTCGTTTTGGGGCCAGTATATAATCGGAAGTTTAATTAACTTAAAATACTACCGAATATGGTAATTCTCATTTCAAAATGCCACTATATAATCGGAAGTTAAGTTCACTTACCTATAATTCTATCTCCAGAATATCGTCGATGTTCTTGAGAAATGAAGAACACGACTACATTCGGGAGTTTAAAATCATGAATATCTCAGAACTGGAAAAAACAGAAAAACCCTAGAAAAAAAAATGAAACAAAATTCATTCAAATAATGCACCCACTACATTCGGACGAATGCTTCTTATTTTGTCTACCGAATGCATTCGGAGGAAAAAAATAATATATTATCTCCCGATTATATAAGGAAAATTTAGCCATTAAGAAATATGCGAGATAAGGGGTAACTCACTTTAGGTTTGGGTGACCCTATTTTGTTTTATTGTTGGCCCCTAAATCCTTTTGAGTGGCCCCTAAAAACGCTAGGATAAAATGATCTACCGAAGCAGTGGACACTTTTATTATTGTTCTTTGATTTGGTAACATTTAACATTGGTAGTTCCCTGTTCAACAATATATAAGCTTTGTTCAGGTGTAGTTTCTGATCCCATAAGTACAAATTGTGTGCAGTCCTTGGTGTATGCATCTATTTCAATAAAATGAGCCTATTCAGAGATGCAACTCATAATTTTTTACGGGATCAACTGTTGTTGTTGATCCCATTTACGGGATCAATTCTTGTTGTTGACCCAATTTTTTATGGGATCAACTACTGTTGTTGATCCTATCAACTCCTATTGTTGACAACATTTCCTTGGATTAGTATAATCATGCTTGTAGTTGAAATCATGTAAATTTTTTCAAATGTGGAACTTGTGGTGCAATGGTAGCATGACTGACTCCATGTCAGATGATGCGTGTTCGACTCACACCAAGTTCACTCCATTTACATGGATCAACTAAGGTTGTTGATCCCCTAAATTGAATCAACTTCTACTATTGATCATTTTTTATTTTGGATCAACTATTGTTGTTGATCCCCTAAATTGGATCAACTTCTACTGTTGATCCTTTTTTTTTTTTTGAATCAACTATTGTTGTTGATCCCCTAAATTGGATCAACTTCTACTGTTGGTTCTTTTTTTATTTGGATCAACTATTGTTGTTGATACAAAAATATCTGAACCAGTGGTGGCGGTGATGGTGGCGGTGGCGGTGGCGGACTAGTGGTGGTGGCGGCGGCGGATTGGTGGTGGTGATGGAGTGGTGGTGGAATATTAGTGGTGGTGGCGGTTGGTAGGTGGTGGTCATTGAACGGTGGTGGTGGAATGGTAGTTGAATGTTGGTGGTGGTGGTGCTAGTTGTGGTGGTGAAGTGGTAGAGGAACAAATTTGTTCCATTTTGAAATGAAGAAAAAAATATTATATGGGTGAGGGTATTAAGGTAATCTAATATTAAATGGATAAGGTTATTAAAAAGTAGGGACATATTTATTGTTGTATAAGAATATATTTATTGGGTTTCAAAAGTAAGGACATATAAATAATGTACGATAATGGATTTGAAATCGATATTTGGAGGATATGTTCCTCTTATAAATAAGATATACGTTAATACTAAAGATGAACATATTCCGAGACGTATAACACTACCATCTACTACGTCGGAAATTAACTATTGAAAATTTGGTGAATTTTGAATTGTTGAAATTAAGATCGATAGATAGTGAGGTTTAGTATTTCGGAACGTGTTCATTTTTGATAGGTATATAAAGCTTTTTAAGAGGAACATATCCACAAAATATTAACTTCAGATTCGTTACGATCTAGGTTTTACTTGGAAAAATATTACGAAATGCGCGAGATAGTGTAAATATAACCATGTGAGTGGATCCTCCCTCCTATTTTAGTGAGGAAAAAATAACAAACTTAACTTCACCGATATAATCATTAGCGTCATTGCGCTATTACAATACATATAGAATGTATTTTACTATTATAAAGATATTCTCGACCTATTTAACTAGTACATTTTTTTTATGGATCAAAAGGAATTGTATTAAAAAGCACACAAGCGTGCGCAAATGAAAGGTATTTTAATAGTACATTATATTAGATATAATTTGTATATATTACGCACAAGCTTGTGTACCACTATTTTTTCAATGAGTTTTTATGAATTGTTACTTGCTTTAAGGTATTTTTTTTGCCTTTGATATAAGTAGTACACACATGTGGTGCAAAGGTTTTAACACTGGTACATTTTATGAGTTTCTTATTGAAAATGAGAATGAAATGTCATCCATCAGTTTGTTTCCTAATTGTTAGAGCACTGCTCGGTCAAACTTGCATGCGTAGCTATCTAAAGCATGTTTGTCAATGTTAGTGATCAAAACTATAAGTCTTGATTTCTAGTCTACTATAGCTAAGTCTCGGATTAGGATAGAAAGTGTAGTTGAGCTCAAGAACTCCATGGCGATCATCATACAAGACGAAGAACTACTCAAAGAACTGGTGGAACTTCATCGACTAAAAGGTATATGGAGACTTGAACTTATCTATCACTCAAAAGTCTATCTACTCTGTCTCCTATCTTGAGACAAAACTCGTTTTGCTATATAGACTTTGATTATACATATTTGCTATTTCGAGCCGAGTTTATCTCGCTTATCTATTTCTCGAAATATGTGTTGGTAAGCTTTCGCTTTGGCCAAGTTCATCTTTACCTAGTGACGAAAGTCATGTTATGTTTCAATCACTTGAAAATGGCTTTGACGAAAAATGGTTTGTGAATAACAACTATATAACGTCCTCTAAGAATTTTTCAATGATTGAAATAATAGTTTAGATTATACAACCATTGTTGGATATAAGCATTGTGTGGTAACACATACATGTATAAATCCTTATTCCTTGAACCAAAGTCTGCGTACTTTGCTGCTCAGGAAACCGGAACAGAGTCCACGAACCCAGTCCATTTAAAGACCTTACAAGTTTGTGTTTGTAGCGATCTGACTCTATGGACAGAAATTCTATCTCCATAAACGTACCACCAGTCTTCGATGGCTCAAACTACCTATGGTGGAAATTGCTATGCGTGCTTTTCTTCAAGCTCGTGATTTTCAAACATGGGTACGTGTTGTTAATGGTTATGATCCTCCGGTTAATACAGAAGGCGATGTATCTATACCGAAGGATATTGGTAGATATAGTCCAGAAGAAGTTCTTACTGCAAAGCAAAATTCTGACGGCTTAAATGCTATCATACATGCCATTACCCCGGACTTTCAAAGCACCATGTGACTATGTGCACAAAGTCTAAGGAAGCCTGGGATATCTTAGAAACCGTATTTGAAGGAAATACCAGTGAGAAAGAAGCTAGGCTTCAAAACCTAAATTCTGATTGGGAAAACCTTCGTATGGCAGATGAAGAAACATCTGATGAGTTTAATCAAAAAGTGTCTGAAATTGTTAATGCATCTTTTGCATTGGGTAAGACCATTCCTGAAAAGGATATTGTGATGAAAATTCTCAGATCGTTGCCATCTAGATACGATTCTAAGAAGCATGCCATCATTGAGGGAAATAACCTTGATCACTTTCCAGAAATCCCTAGATGGAAAGTTGAAAATTTTCGATCTTGAACTTGGACAAAGAGAGAAGCGTCATCTGTTTAGCAACCATGTTGTTGCATCTGATCATAAGTCTCGACGTCCTAAATTGACTGATAAAAGGGATGAGAATTGCTTTAATTCGACTTTGTCACTGTTTATACAACAACTTAAGAAATCTCTTAGACAGATTAAAAGAAAGTCTCAAAAGAAAGCTCAGTCAATCAATAAAAAAGTTCAGAAAAACTATGTTAACAATACTAGTTTCAAGTGCTATAGAAGTGTTCATGATACTTCTAAATGTCTTGGTACGGAGTTGAGTGAGATAACTAAAGCATGGATGGCTACTCTTGAATACTGTCCTGAGGATAATATCTATGATGGTTCTCTTAATCTTTTTGCCGATAATCACGTCTATCCTCCTAACAGTCCTAATTATTCCATGATAAACAATCTTACTTCCTTAGAAATACTTCAACTAGAAAAGGAAGTCTTAATTAAAAGGATTGAAAATCTGGAATGCCAACTGTCTAATTTAAAATTGGAGATGATCAATCATGATTCTTACAAGACATATCGAACCTCTTCGACTATGCCGCTTAAAAATTGTCAGCAAATTCCTCCTGATTCTATATCATTCTTAAGTCACCTTGACGACAAGGATCGTATAGAAAATCACAAGAACGTACCTAATCTTGTGATTTCCTCATATGTTCATCAGGATCATCTTAAAACATGTGGCACTAAGAAACAGGAAAAGTTCTCCTCTGCCAAACATAGTTTACAGAAGAAGAAAAAGAAATCTCATACAAAACCATCGACCTTTGTAAAAGAGATTTCCAAAAGAATTCATAGTTTACGAAAATCACAATCAAGGTATTAAAATATGTGCTAAAAGAAAGAAAGGATGATGTACATAACTCTTCTTTCTTAAAAAAAAAAAAGACAGAAAAAAGGTATAAAAAATACTTCATCCTCTCGTAAGAAGTTCCCCAGTCTTGTAGTGGATTGGAACAGTTACAGATTGTAATTCTGTATTGATGATTTTTTGTCTATCCCTCTTAGACAAAAATCATAATCTTCAAGAGGGTTGTGATGAAATATTTCTGTTGTTTACAAACGGTTTTCTGAGTCTTTCAAGTTTTGTTAGGGTTTTTGGTCAAAGGTCATTTTGGATATTTATCTCCTATCCTCAGCTCCTTTTAAGATGAAGTTTTCTCCTTAGCATAAACATTTCATCTATATCTTCTATCATGTCCTCTTCAAGCCTTTCAAGCAAAGAAAGTGATGTTTGGACTGTTCTCTTTCCATCTAAGAAGATACGATTTGATTCTTCTGATAATGTGATGATCCCTGACAATCATGGTTCTTCTCTGGACGGGAACATCTCTGTTTCTCATTTCGATAAACTCTCTTTAACCATGAATCTCGTCTTGGAACAAGTTCGTTCCCTGAAAAGTGAACTTGAAGCCTCTTCCAAGAGACTTGAAGAAAAGATGGATAATCTGGAATCTAGAATTGATCTGATCGAAGATGAGCTTGATGAATACAGAGAATATGAGAAGAGTATTCAAAGTAAGTGAAATGCTTTATAGGATTTTTATGCCTAGTATATCTTCTTTTCTTGTTTTGTTTAGAAGAATAACTAGAGTTTGGAATAGCCATTATTGTGATTACACATAGCTATGTCCAACGTTTTCATTTTCATGTTTTTAGGTTTATTTGTTTATATTCTAAAATTGTTTGGAAGATGATTTTTGCAGTATTAATCTTTATGATTTTATATATTGCAATTTGTTATGGGATATGTGTGTTTGCGTCCGTGAACTATGATTGTCCCATACCTTGTCAAAAGTTAAGTCTTTTATTTGTCGATATGCTTGTATTGATAAAAGAATGAATGAACTTTTGACATCACAAAAGTTAAAGCCTTTTATGTCATGTTTTGATAAAAGAAAGGATAAAACTTTTGTTTACGAGGATTGTGTCTATTGTATGTCATTGTGCAAATAGTGATGGAAAATAGAATGAATCCTTGTTTATTTCGCTGTATTGATCTTCCCTGATCCATATTTTATGTATATACTGTGAGGCTCCTAAGTTCTCTTATGTTGAGCAATTCCGATTAGATTAATCATGGGTTTTCTTGTGGTTAATTTAATTGAGTATTTTTGGATTCAAATTCATATTTGTATGTGATTTATTATGTCCAAAGAAATCCTTCTTTTCTTATGAAATTTAGGTCGCTCTTGTTGTTCTTTCGGGAATGACATATTATGGGGGAGAGTTCTTAATTGAACTTGTGCTTGATTGCCAAATCTTTGTGGGGAGTGCGGTTGTGGAATATTATAGGAGTTATCTTGTATCTTTATAAACTCCTTGATGAAAGCATTTATCTTCGGCTATATGATTGCATCTAAATAAGTTGATATGTGCTTACTTTTGGTCATGAAATGTCTCTTTGGAAATTTCATAAGGATCCCGTTTTCGTACCTTTGCCAATTTTATTGACAAAAAGGGGGATAATTAATATGTAGTTCACACTACAAATACATATGGTTTTCGGATCATTATCTAAGGGGAAGTGGTTTCCATGTGAGATGGAGTATCGACTAAGGGGGAGTGATACGTATCACCATAGTATTGTTGTCGAAGTTGTGATACAATTGAACTTTGATGTTGTGTAATAATACTATGACACTGTATAACAATGATTGAGAATTCTTGTTTTCTCATTGTTATAGCTACGGATTTTCAACAACGATGATGCTAAACTTACAACCTTTGGAATCATTGGAGTACTTGGAAGTGAAGAAGATTTCGAGTAATGTTGAAGATTAGGCATGTGGAAGAAGAGCTACATAAGTTTATTTATCTATTTTTGTATTCCATATGTATTGATAATTTTGTCACTAAAATTGACAAAGAGGGAGATTGTTAGAGCACTGCTTGGTCAAACTCGCATGCGTTGCTATATCAAGCATGTTTGTCAATGTTAGTGATCAAAACTATAAGTCTTGATTTCTAGTCTACTATAGCTAAGTCTCGGACTATGATAGAAAGTGTAGCTGAGCTCAAGAACTCCATGACGATCATCATACAAGACTAAGAACTGCTCAAGGAACTGGTAGAACTTCATCGACTAAAAGGTATGTGGAGACTTGAACTTATCTATCACTCAAAAGTCTATCTACTCAATCTCCTATCTTGAGACAAAAGTCGTTTTGCTATATAGACTTTGATTATACACATTTGCTATTTCGAGTCGAGTTTATCTTGCTTATCTATTTCTCGAAATATGTGTTGGTAAGCTTTCACTTTGGCCAAGTTCATCTTTACCTAGTGACGAAAGTCATGTTATGTTTCAATCACTTGAAAATGGCTTTAATGAAAAATGGTTTGTGAATAACAACTATATAACGTCCTCTAAGAATGTTTCAATGATTGAAATAAGAGTTTAGATTATATAACCATTATTGGATATAAGCATTGTGTGGTAACACATACATGTATAAGTCCTTATTCCTTGAACCAAAGTCTGCGTACTTTGCTTTGCTCAGAAACCGGAACGAGTCCGCGAACCCGGTCAGCGTCTTTGTCGGAGGTTCTCTTCCCGAGAAAATCTGCTGGAGTTTGTGAACTATTTACAAACTTATTCCGGGTACTTAAGTCCGCGTACTTAGGTTGGTTATATTCTAAAAACGATTATTCGTGAACTTATACTTATATTAACTAAGGAATGCAAGTTTACAAACCGTGGCTATAAAGTTCATGAATCGATTCGAGTGAATCAAATCGTTTTTGTTTCGATTGTGTCTTGTATAATTCTATAAGTGTTGATGGTGGATTTTCGTTTAAGGTTAAATTTGTAAAAACTAGAAAAAAATCATGCGCTGACATCTTGTAAAAGATAAAGTCATTTATAAGTGTTGGATACTCCCTCACTTAATTCACCAAGAATGGAGCATGTAGCAACAATCCCATTCTGTGAATACATGAAATTCCTCCAGGTTGGAGCATGTGGCAACAATCCCTTCCTGTGAATTTCATATCAGCCTTGTATTTCCGGTACTCATTATCGGTGTGGCATGACGGCGAGTGTTACTCTTACGAGTAACACGAACCTCAAGCACTATAATGAAACCATGTACGAAATACCCGTACGGTGACTCTCGGTGTGTTATACTAGCCCGATTGAGCCCCTCTCGGTGTGTTATACTAGCCCGATTGAGTATCCGGACTGACCATATCGATCCGGATATGATCCGATCGTGATCATCCAACTCCATAAGCATGATTGGATGACCCCGGATCAATTCCATCACCCCCAAGCGGTATGGAATACCCACGGCAGTATGGAATGACCCCGCATGGTCGGTCATTGGCCTAGCCTGCCAAGAAACCGTTCATACCAAGCATTATGGACGGAAAACCCTAAATTAGGGTTTGCGGCATATTACATGTGTCTCAAAACATTCTCAACCATCCATCTTCGCAGGTATAGATGGAGGGTGTAGATGTAGACTCAAAGGGCCCCGAGCATGTCAACACGATCACCATGGGCCCGCCTACACACTGACCAATCGGTCAAAACCAACCATGGTTGGTCGTGACAAAATTGTCACCCAAACAAGAGATGGCGCACGGCTTTGAAAGCCAAAATTAGGGTTTCAAGCCATCACGCGCGTCCATCTTCTCCGGCACGAATGGAGGGTCACAGATTAGATTAAGCAGGGCCGGTCATACCAGCATGATCACCGTGGGCCCATCTACCTTCTCATGTGTTCGGCCAAGGCATATCATGCCGGGTTAATCCAAAACGTGCGTCCAAACTAGCATGGCCACGCCTCCCAAACCACAACCGATCTAGACCACTCAACTTCGGCCAGGACGATTTGGATGGCTCGGATCATGTTTTCATGGGATAGTCAGGTATAGGTGTGAACACCAGCCTACCACCTACACGCTAGTATGATCGACTAAGACCGACCAAGATGGGTCGTCTTGAAACGCGTGTCCGAACTAGGGATGTCACGCGGTTTCCAACTCCTTTGCGGCAATGGATTTCTGCCGCAAACCGATCTCAACCACTCAACTTTACCGGTCAAATTGAGTGGCCTAGATCGCGCCTTCATGGGACAGTGAGGTATGGACGTGCACACCGGCATGCTTTGTCTACACACACATACCGGTCGGTCCTCTCCAAATCTCTTTCCATGCTTGGTTTCGACCAAGCTGAAGAGTGATGCTTGCGCACCTCTTCAAAAAACCCTAATATTCATTAACGGTCGCAGATGAGTGTCTCAAAGATCATCTCATCCGTCCAACTTCACCAGACTTGGTTATACAACCACAGTCGGGGAGTTAATTGCTTAGTGAGGCGTCATTACCCATCACTTTACCACACCATAATGCAAAGACGCATAAAATACACACGATACTTCACAAGTATCGACTTCCGAATAACACGGTTATTCAATTGAAGATTACATGCTATCTTTCGTGGATCCACGATCCACACATTCCGGACATCAATCATGTCACAAGGCGGGGGATACATTTGGGGTATTGGTGCAGCGGTTTACGGCGTGCGGCGTGCAACGCGCCATCACAAAACGTGTCGGGAAGTCATGGACGGTTAGAAATGGACGGGAGAAGTGGGCAAGACTGGTCGTGTGGCACCGACGCACAACTCCACTACTCCATCACTCCACTTCCTCCACTTCCCACGAGAGACGTGAATAAGGCTCAATGACTTGTATAAATAGGTTCTCGCCCTATTTCAAACAACAACACAAGTTCGGGACGAAACGAGAGAAAACCAAGTGTTAATACAAAAACGTATTCAAACACCCAGAGCTTACCGGCATCAATCACAAGCCTGCTCACCTTTACGTTACAAGTCATAAGCAAGCCAACACCTTCACAATCTCAACACCTTCTTCGCTTCCCTCCCTAAGATCAACCCCATCTCATTCACTTTGTGACCGAAACAAGTCCTGGAACGACCATTTCTTGGTTTAGGCCGGACTTGCCAGATTGATCTCTCGAATCTACAAGCACTCACCGCGCGAGTGCATTTGTTTAAGGTTTAAATTCATTCCTCATCCACACCCCAAATTACCAAATTCTGCAGGAGTAGTTTTCACCCATAAACAATTGGCGACCACGGTGGGAGGTTAATCTCTCGGTTGTAAAGTCAATTTCTTCCAAATCCGATTCAATTTTATCAATTTCAAAAAGGGTAGATCTTAGAATCAATTCAATCAACAATTCATTTCAAGATGGTGGAATTAAGGTCGGATCAGCAATCAATTCGATGGGGCTAGTGTGGATAACAATCACGGTGTCGAAGTACCTTTCGGTGGAGCTACCGTAGCCAACACATCTCGAGGAGCCGTTACCTCTATCACCAACACTAGCGGAGCGGAGACATCCCCGTAGGTGTAAAGCCTCCCATCACCGAGCCGGAGCGGCGCAAATCCCGGCATCTCCTCAAGTGTAACGCCTCCGGTGGTCAACGGAGCAACAACTTTCACTCCCTCATCGGGCGAGGATCCGGAGGCACAAGAGGAGGACCACCGTCTATTACCATTGCGGACTTGATGGAGAAACGGGAAGTTCTTGCTAAGACTCAAACGAGATATGGCCGCAACTCGAAGGAGGTACTCACTTTTCTCAAAACCTTGACCGAACGATTGCCGCAAGATTCACGTCAATCTTTGGAGCCAACAAGAAATGCCTTCAATTCACCCGAGCGGGCGTTTCCCTCGGACCCACATGAGTGAAGAAGCTCGTGTTTCTCCCGAATGTTCAAGAGAAAGGGACCGGACACCCAACTTCATCACACGTGAGGATCTAGAACGACTCCTTCAAAGCCGAGGCAAAGGAAATCGACGGATGCACACCAACACCAACCTCCATACCCTCAAGATATGCAACGAATCCCTCTTCCAAGAGGTTACATCTCTCCCAGTTCTCCCTCTACGGCCAGTCTTGGTAATGCTCGTGAACATGTCTCTCGATTCTTGGAATCCTTGGGGAACATGAATACAATCATGTTCTGCTTTGAAAGAATTCTCGAAATCACTTACGGGGAGGCGTACACATGGTACAACAACATCGCGCCTAACTTGACATATCCAAGCTGGAGCGAGATGGTCGGTGCTTTCTCTACGAAAGTATTTCTTCGTGTCGAACAAATCACCTTCTCGAGATCTAGGAAGAATTCTTGGCGGAACAACGAGCATCCTAACGACTTCGTCAAAAGGTTCAGAACTCAAGCGCTGGATTGTCATGACCCGAACGTCAATTGGTGGAGTTGTGCATCAACGGGATGATACCCATATACCGCGCTCTGTTAGAAAATCTGGGCTTTCAAACGTTCTCTGAACTCCATGAGGCTGCCAAGCGTTCAGCAACAACTGCACCATCATTGCTAGAAAGAACCAGAGTCGTTCGAAGTGAAGATTCACGTGAAAGTCGAGGGAGCAGGCGCCTCACGAACAAGCAATACAACACTGGTCCTTCCGTGAGTGTAGTGGGCGGAGGAGAGAAAAGGAAAGCCCCAGTGACGGAACAACAAACCAAGAGGACATCCCCGGCACACAAGACTTCGTCTCGAAAAGGAACAGACAAAACTCCTGCGCAAAACACTAAAGACACGGGTTTTCCTTTTCCCATGAATGAAGTGATAGAGCTCTTGGAAGCGTGGATCCAAGACGACGCCGTAAATCTGCCCCTATCAGACGTCCTCCAACCGAGGAAGAAATGGCGGATCCCAGATATTGTTGCTACCACAGGTTCGTCCATCATCCAACCAAATATTGCAACAGGTTGAAACAAATATTCAGGGAAAAGGTATAGACAGGGGAACTCCAGCTTGGAAACGAAGGTGTTCATAGAGACCCTCTACCTATCAGGAGCTGCATGATTTCTGGGGATTATGTTCGCAAGACCATACAATCTATGATGGAGCACATATGTCAAATCTTGTACTTCTCCAAAGGACAGCGTCAAGACATATTTGCGGCCCTCAACCACGTTGTGTCAGGTAGGCGTTTGTATCCAGTAGCAGTCCAGGGAACCCGAGTCTTTCCGAAGGACGTGAGCAATGGCGGGACTCCTAACTGTCACTCATTTGAGAGTCGTTGAGTTCGATAATGCGGCGATTGATGCGGCTTCCGAATTTAACATCATTACCGTCAAGACCTTGAGAGCGGCAAAGATTTCGAAGCGAGGAAGCTACTCGTCACCATTGTGGTTAAAGATTCGGCGGGAGAGTTTAGAGATGCATATGGATACATCGATCTTGAAGTCAAATTGGGTCTTTGCCTCGACGCAAGCAAAGTTCTACATAGTCAAAGATCATCCCAACTACGACATGATCCTAGGAAGCTCTTGGGTGCATGATAACAAAGCCATCGGAAGTCTATCCTCTCCGGTTTCGACACTGAAAGAATCTCCAACATGCCTTGGATCTCCTAATGGTATGTCTGCTTTGCCGCCAACAACTTGCCAATGTGACACAACTTTCCGGAGAGAGCCTGTCGGCATACATTGAAAGGTTCCGATCTCAAGTAAGTCTCATCATGCAACTCTCCTTGCAACCTACCGCCCCTCACTCTGACAAGTCTGGGGATTTGGTTCCAACCGACAAACCAACCACGACTAGGAGATGTGAATGGGAAGACGGCCCTTTCAAACGCTTTATCAAGAGTGTAGAAAGCTGTCTTGGTCAAAGACGATAAGGCCAAGGTCCAAGTATTTGCACGCCCAAACCCATTTGGAATTGGAGACCTGGTGACGAAGACGACTACGTTCAATGTTGGGAGCATGACGGTGAAGATGACCACTCCACCCGACTCACCCACCGAAAGAGAAGATGAACCATACCTAGTAGCAGATGTTATCCTAGGCGGCTACTGCAAGCTCATCATCGCTGATAAACTAGAGGGCATAACAATTCACTCACGATGGCTCAAACCCTACCGAACTTAAGATCTTTGTCTTTGCCACTTCACGATATCCCGTACACCTTAAAACGTTTGTGCTATTTTTTCCAGCATATTTCCTTTTACAATTTCATATCATATTTGTAATTCCTCCAGAAAATGATTGCAATACTTGCATTCATAGTTAGGGTTTCAATTTTCAATTTTCAATTTTCAATTGAAACATTATTTTCATCTGAGAACCTCTTTACTCCTAAAAATATAAAGTCCTGAGTCAGCCTAAATCAACCCACTGGAGCAAGAAAGGAAACCCTAAGCAAATATCTCACGGGAAGAAGGAAATAGAATGTGTGCACAAAAGGAAAATGATTTGAGACATCTGCCCCAGCAAATCCAGGAAGATCTTGCATCAGGAGCACAGGTCCGTGGATATTCCATTATAATATTGTTTCTTTTATCACTAAGAATTATGTGTGAAGGCGCGCCATTGCGCCTGAGAAGGTTCGGTTGCAGTCTTGACAAAGGGTTATAAAAGAAAAACTTTATTCAAACCATAAAATGGAAGAAAACCTTGAACTCGGCCGCCACTGAGTACAAGGAAGATGTTCGAGTGTACAGAATATACTTGGAAAGAAAAATAAAATAAAAGAGGTTTTAGTTGTCAAGAGAGCCAGCCCGCGCACTACCGTTGGGTTCTTCTCCATCACCTGTTGATGCACCTCCCTTCGGATCTACCTCAGCTTCTTCATCAGACATCTCCGCAGCAGCAGCGCATTCCATCCCAACATCACCAGCGGGAGCATCAAAGGGCATAGCAACACCAGGTCCGCGCAAATTGCTTTCACATGTTCAGGTTCGTCTGTATCAGAATCAAGAATTATCACGCCGTCCTGGATCGGGTAATCACACTTGTCTTCATTCGGAGGTCGTTTATGCTCAACTCTCCGCCTCTTCAACCGCGCCGCAAATCTCTCTCGCCCTTGCGCTTACTAGTGTCTGCAGCGTTTCCTCGCGCCTCCACCGCTCCTCCATGTCAATCGCGTGAAAGTGCACAGATGCGTGCTCTGGCAATACGAAGGTGGGAGATAGACATCCCTGTATAGCACGGACGACTTCGCGAAGCGAAGATCGATCTTAGCCATTACATCTTCGTGTGCACGGTTTCGGGCTTGTCAACTTCGAAACTTCTTTACGGGAAGCAACGAGAATGATCGTCGGCCGCTTCCATATTAAGCGCAAAGGAGGGGAGGTTATGAGCGCACAAAAAAAAATCAAAAATCAAATCAATCGATCAGTCAATCAGAAAGTCAGAGCAGTACCTGAGATATGGAATAAACGACCACGTGAGACGACTCTTTATAATCTCACAAGTCGATGGAATCCCAGAAGGAAAAGAAGTCTTTACTTGCCACCTATGAAGGATGCTAATTCGGGATAACAATCGACGAGGCTTATCAGATATACCTGAGGAAAGCCGTGTATGATGAAGGAAGTACACCTGAAGAAGCGGCCGAGCTCAAATATGTACAAGAGGAACCAAAGCGACTCACCGAGATCAAGTCATGTTTCCTTCGCATCCTTAATCGAGAACCAACCAGTTCCAGGGCAACGCCTGACTATCCGGTAAATATGTATCTACTTTAGCCTGGTCATTTCAGTATATATGTATGTCACCATCTCATGCCTACCACACAATAGTGTAACCATTATGTGCTAGGCAGGGGACTTAATGTTGATGGTGGATTTTCGTTTAAGGTTAAATTTGTAAAAACCGAGAAAAAATCATGCGGCGACATCTTGTAAAAGATAAAGCCATTTATAAGTGTTGGATACTCCCTCACTTAATTCACCAAGAATGGAGCATGTAGCAACAATCCCATTCTTTGAATACATGAAATTCCTCAGGTTGGAGCATGTGGCAACAATCCCTTCTGTGAATTTCATATCGGCCTTGTATTTCCAGTACTCATTATCGGTGTGGCATGACGGCGAGTGTTACTCTTACGAGTAACACGAACCTCAAGCACTATAATGAAACCATGTACGAAATACCCGTACAGCCGACTCTCGGTGTGTTATACTAGCCCGATTGAGCGCCTCTCGGTGTGTTATACTAGCCCGATTGAGCATCGGACTGACCATATCGGTCGGATATGATCCGATCATGATCATCCAACTCCATAAGCATGATTGGATGACCCCGGATCAATTCCATCACCCCCAAGCGGTATGGAATACCCACGGCCCGACCCCGCATGGTCGGTCATTGGCATAGCCTGCCAAGAAACCGTTCATACCAAGCATTATGGACGGAAAACCTAAATTAGGGTTTGCGGCATATTACATGTGTCGCAAAACAGTCTCAACCATCCATCTTCGCAGGTATAGATGGAGGGTGTAGATGTAGACTCAAAGGGCCCGAGCATGTCAACACGATCACCATGGGCCCGCCTACACACTTGACCAATCGGTCAAAACCAACCATGGTTGGTCGTGACAAAATTGTCACCCAAACAAGAGATGGCGCACGGCTTTGAAAGCCAAAATTAGGGTTTCAAGCCATCACGCGCGTCCATCTTCTCCGGCACGAATGGAGGGTCACAGATTAGATTAAGCAGGGCCGGTCATACCAGCATGACCACCGTGGGCCCATTTACCTCCTCATGTGTTCGGCCAAGGCATATCATGCCTGGTTAATCCAAAACGTGCGTCCAAACTAGCATGGCAACGCCTCCCAAACCACAAACTGATCTCGACCACTCAACTTCGCCGGACGATTTGGATGGCTCGGATCACGTTTTCATGGGACAGTCAGGTATAGGTGTGTACACCAGCCTACCACCTACACGCTGGTATGATCGACCAAGACCGACCAAGATGGGTCGTCTTGAAACGCGTGCCGAACTAGGGATGTCACGCGGTTTCCAACTCCTTTGCGGCAATGGATTTGCTGCGCAAACCGATCTCAACCACTCAACTTTACCGGTCAAATTGAGTGGCCTAGATCGCGCCTTCATGGGACAGTGAGGTATGGACGTGCACACTGGCATGCTGTCTACACACATACCCGGTCGGTCCTCTCCAAATCTCTTTCCATGCTTGGTTTCGACCAAGCTGAAGAGTGATGCTTGCGCACCTCTTCAAAAAACCCTAATATTCATTAACGGTCGCAGATGAGTGTCTCAAAGATCATCTCATCCGTCCAACTTCACCAGCTTGTTTATACAACCACAGTCGGGAGTTAATTGGTTAGTGAGGCGTCATTACCCATCACTTTACCACACCATAATGCAACACCTGCATAAAATACACACGATACTTCACAAGTATCGACTTCCTGAATAACACAGTTATTCAATTCAGCATTACATGCTATCTTTCGTGGATCCACGATCCACACATTCCGAACATCAATCATGTCACAAGCGGGGGATACATCGGGGTATTGGAGTGCGGTTTACATTTTACAGCGTGCAGCGTGCAACGCGCCATCACAAGAATGTGTCAGGAAGTCATGGACGGTTAGAGATGGACAGGAGAAGTGGGCAAGACTGGTCGTGTGGCACCGACGCACAACTCCACTACTCCATCACTACACTTCCTCCACTTCCCACGAGAGACGTGAATAAGGCTCAATGACTTGTATAAATAGGTTCTCCGCCCTATTTCAAACAACAACACAAGTTCAGACGAAACATAAAACCAAGTGTTAATACAAAAACGTATTCAAACACCCAGAGCTTGCGGCATCAATCACAAGCCTGCTCACCTTTCTGTTACAAGTCATAAGCAAGCCAACACCTTCACAATCTCAACACCTTCTTCGCTTCCCTCCCTAAGGTCAACCCCATCTCCTTCACTTTGTGACCGAAACAAGTGCTGGAACGGCCATTTCTTGGTTTAGGCCGGACTTGCACATATTGATCTCTCGAATCTACAAGCACTCACCGCGCAGTGCATTTGTTTAAGGTTTAAATTCATTCCTCATCCACACCCCAAATTACCAAATTCTGCAGGAGTAGTTTTCACCCATAAACAATAAGATCTAAGCAATTGAACAACTCTCTAACTAGTTCATTTGAGTCATTTTAACTAGTTATGGTAAAGAAGAATATGGTTAATATGGAAGTGCTCATATGGCTAACCATTTGGTTAACTCTTTGTTGAACCAACGAATGTACATGTTTGGGTACGGTTACACAAACCTATAAACGTGCATTTCATTTGTGTGTAACAAGCTAAGTTTTCAATCTAACGGTTGAAAGATATTAGCTTGAATCTAATCAGGTTTTCATCTAACGGTGAATATTGAATGCTTTGTTACTAAGCTAACATTGATTGCAAACCCTGATTTGAAAGATTATATAAAGGATAACTCTAGCAACTGGGAAACCTAATCCCCACACGTCCTGTGTGATACTAGTTGTATAATATAGAGTCGATTCTCCTTTAACCTTAGGTTTCTACCGAGACCCTGTAGGTTACGACTTGAAGACTTCATTGGGATTGTGAAGCCAGACTTATACTACTTTCTTGTAGTTGTGTGATCTGATCTTGTTGTTTCTATCGTATTGAGTACAATCGTAACGATTGGCTTGAGACTGATATCTCCGATAGGCAAGATATAAAAGTAATCACAAACATCTTCGTCGCATCGTTTGTGATTCCACAATATCTTCTTTCGCCGCGTCGATTAAGATTATTGTGAGGTGATTGATAATACTAGGCTGTTCTTCGGGAATATAAGTCTGGGTTATCAATTGGTTCCTGTTCACCTTGATTTATCAAAAGACGGAACAAAACTCGTAGGTATTTCTATGAGAGACAGATTTATATATTACCGTAGACTTTTATGTGTGATACAGATTTGTTTATTAAAGTCTTCGACTTTGGATCGTAGCAACTCTTAGTTGTGGGTGAGATCAGCTAAGGGAATCAAGTGCGTAGTATCTGTTTGGGATCGAGAGACGTAAGGAGCGCAATTGTACCTTGGATCAGTGTGAGATTGATTGGGGTTCAACTACGGTCCGGACCGAAGTTAGTTTGTAGTAGGATAGTGTACGTAGCGGCTTAATACGGTGTGTGTTCAATTTGGACTAGGTCCCGGGGTTTTTCTCGCATTTGCGGTTTCCTCGTTAACAAAACTTATGGTGTACGTATTTATTTCTTTTCCGCATTATATTTTGTTATATAATTGAAAGATCACAGGTTGTGCGTTAGATCAATCAATTAGAATATCCAACCTTTGGTTGTTGATTGACACTTGGATATTGGTCTTTGGTACCATCCAAGTTATCTCTCTTGTATTTAATTAGACTCGCAGATTTCTATTTGCTTGAGTAAGAATTAAATCGAGGGATCGAGAGATAATAACTCTTTGATATACTTTATTAAGATTGAGTCTAGTTGATTCTCTTAAAAGTATATTGGAGTTAGTCCATACAGATTGCTAAGCGAAATATTGGGTGTGCTTTTTGTACCCCCGTTTTTTCACTAATGTATTATATGGAGAATAAGTAGGATGTATAGTAAACCAGTTAATGAGTCCTTGTGCATCATTGTTTTCTTATGAGTCGTTATTATTTATTTATTTTTCGAAAAAGAGGCAAGCCTCAGACGATATATTGATAATGTCGATTTACGAAATCGAAAACCTTATAGAATTTTTTCAAGATCATACAAAAGCCATTCAAGTTGTAGTATCTTCATCAATTCTTATAGCTAAGTCTCGGATTAGGATAGAAAGTGTAGTTGAGCTTTAGACTTCACGAAGTTCATTAATTGAAGACGAAGAACTACTAAGGGGAGCTTATGGAACTTCATTAACAAAATATATGTGGAGACTTGAACTCATCTATCACTCAAAATTCTATCTACTTTATCTCCTATTAGAGACAAAAGTCGTATAGCTATATAAAATTCAATTATACACATTTGATATTTCGAGCTGAGTTTACCTCGCTTACATATTTCTCTAAATATGTGTTGGAAAAGCTTTCGCTTTAACCAAGTTCATTTTATGTTCTTGACGAAAGTCAAAAGATGATCATGTGAAAATCGCCTTGTAACATCTTACATGATTTGTGTGAGCAGTCATTTGATATAGACTCGGAATGTTTCGTATGATCATTCGATCACTTGAAAATTGCTTTGAAGCTAATAGTTTGTGTGAGACAGCTATTGTCGTCTTCTAAGAATGTTTCAATGATTGAAATGAGAATTTAGAACAAATAACCATGATTGGATATAGCACAGTATGCGTATTTGTATGCTAACTGTTGCAAGTTATTCCAAGTCCGGAAACCATAGTATGCATACACGTATGCGTACTGGTTGGTTAATAAAAGTCTGAGAACTTAGTATGCATAGCGGTAAACTTAGTATGCGTACAGGTATGCGTACTGGCGTGAGTTTCAAGTTCCGGGATTTAACTGACTTTGGAAGGTATGCGTACCCGTTCACATACTGGCAAACCCAAACTTAGTCCGACCACTTAGGTATGCGTACCCGTATGCATACTTGAGTAGGTTATGTTCTAAAATCGGTTTGTTCATGAACTAATACATTTATATAATAAGGAATGCAATCTTTTGCAAACCTTGGCTATAATGTTCATGAATTGATTCGAGTGAATCAAAATCGATTTTGCTTCAATTGTGTCTTGTATACTTCTATGAGAATATAAACAATTCAACAACTCTAGAACTAGTTTCATTTGAGTCATTTGAACTAGTTATGGTTAAGATGAACAAGGTTGATATGAATGTGTTCATATGTCTAACTTCGGTTAACTATTATTGAGCCAACAAAGGTGTACACGTTTAGGTACGGTTACTCATATCTAAATAAAGTCACTTTTCATTTGTGTGTAACAAGCTAAGTTCGATCTAACAGTTGAAAGATATTAGGTTGAGTCTAATCAGGTTTTCATCTAACGGTGAATATTGAATGCTTTGCTACCAAGGTAACATTGATTGCAAACCCTGATTTGAAGACTATATAAGCGAGAACTCTAGCAACTGGGAAACCTAATCCCCACACCGCTTGTGTGATACTAGTTGCGACTAGATTCGATTCTCCTTTAACCTTAGGTTTTCTCCAAAACCATGTAGGTTAACGACTTAAAGACTTCATTGGGATTGTGAAGCCAGGCCCAACTATTTCTTTGTAGTTGCATGTTCTGATCTTGCTGTTTTCTATCGTATTGAGTACAATCTTCTCTAAGATTTGCTCGAGATTTAATCTACGATAGGCAAGATAAAAAGTAGTCACAAATATCTTCGTCTCATCGTTTATGATTCCACAATATCTTGTTTCGCTACCATTCGATTAAGATTATTGTGAGGTGAAATGGTGATTGAACACATGTGATTAGTTTGTAACAAATTGGATGATAGGGCGGCCGACCTATCCAGAATTAGAGAGTTACAAAATCACGTTGGTTAGTGCATGCACAGATGAACGTAAATTTGTACGGACATGATTTTGAAATAATTTGTAGCAAGTAAAACTGGAAGAGAAATTACAAAAAATTGTAATAGTGCTACAAATGGTGACAAGTCTCTAGTAAATAGTCTCAGAGGACAGCGCGTGAAAATATTTTTGATGAATAGAGATAATGTGTTCATTGAGGGGAATATGTTAATTTAAAGCCTACTAATTATGAGTGAAGATAATGGTAACCCAACCTAGTTGACTGGAGATCCCAAGATCTAGGTTCAAAAGGGACAACTAAGTTATGTATAACTCGGAGTAAACACTGTGGAGATAAAACTCCATCCTAATCCTTTGATGAGACAGTGTGTTTCCTGAAATGTGTTAGGATAAGCTATGCTTTTAATGGTGCCTATATCTTGTATTTACAAGTGGGATATTACAGGGTATTCTTAATGGGACATCACCTATGTGAGTGTAGAATTGTGGCCGATTCTATGGAAATTTTATAAGGCTTTAATTTCCTAAAGCATTCAGGCTGTTCTTCGGGAATTTAAGTCCGGTGTATCAATTGGTTCATGTTCACCTTGATTTATCAAAAGAAGGAACAAAACTCTTAGGTATTTCTGTGGGAGACAGATTTATCTATTCAATAGAATTTTTGTGTGAGACATATTGGTTTATCAAGTCTTCGACTTTGGGCCGTAGCAACTCTTAGTTATGGGTGAGATCAGCTAAGGCAATCAAGTGCGCAGTATCCGACGTGGTTCTAGAGGCGTAAGAAACGCAATTGTACCTTGATCAGTGTGAGATTGGTTAGGGCTCAACTACATTCCAGTCTGAAGTTAACTTGGAGTAGGCTAGTGTCTGTAGCGGCTTAATACAGTGTGGTGTTAAAATCTAGACTAGGTCCCGAGGTTTTTCTGCATTTGCGGTTTCCTCGTTAACAAAACTTTTGGTGTCTATGTTATTTCTTTTTCGCATTATATTTGCTTATATAATTGAAATATCACATGTTGTGCGTAGTTCAATCAATTAGATAATCCAACCTTTGGTTGTTGATATAAATTAATTCACACTTGAATATTGGTCTTTGGTACCGTTCAAGTTGTTTCACATAATAATCATGCTCACGGATTTCTATCTGTTTGATTTGCTGATTACATTGTGAAACAGAGAAACTCTTGGATATATTTCCATTGATTGAGTCTGACTGTCTAGTTGATTCTCTTGGAATTATATTGGAGTTTGTCCATACAGATTGCTAAGCGAAATATTGGGTGTGGTTATTATACCCCCGCTTTTTCAATTGGTATCAGAGCAGGCAAACACTATAAACCTAATAAGTTTGTGTTTGACTGATCCCTTAAGTTTCTCCCTATGGGAAATTTCTTTATAAAACTTGCTCTAGGCATTTGTAACGCACGCCAGAATTCCTTAAAGACTGTTCAGATCTTATTATCCATTAGACCTCTGGACTCTCATGATAATCTCGTTCCATCTAAGACTTTTGAAAACTTAGATGATGAGAAACAATCTAAAGGAAAAATTAAAAGTTCTTCTAAGAAAAATTGTTCGAGAAACGTTGTCAACGCTCAAAGATATGGAATCTCACTAGATTAACTCTTAATATTTTTGAGGAATACTATCGTGATGGATCAATTGACAAAGATCTATTTAGAGCTTTTGAAAGCATTTTTAAATTCTTAGAAAAACTTAATTTGATTGAGGAAAAGAATCTTTCTGATAAAAGTTTTGTACCTGTCAAATCATGTATTCATGATGTACGAACTATGCTTACTACCAACTCATGTGAAATTGATAAAAAGATTTCTGGTGAGTACGGTGTAGGTTCTAATTGTCAGAAAACGTCATTCCTTGGTCATAAGAAAAATGATTTAAAAAATTCTATTAACCCTGAGTATCATCATTACTATGATTATACTTCTAGTACATTTCACAAATATCAACCGGAAAAGTTGCATGAGGATCTCTCTGCACGTCTAGCCTCTTGGTAACAAGCTTGGCTCTATCCCATTTGTATATAACTTGAGATAGGGCAAGTAATGATTTGATTATTTTTTGTGTTTGGGTTAATTTATTTTTAATCTTTTTCCCTGAGAAAAATTCCTTGACAAGTTTTTTCTCTCTACCCAAGGTTAATTAAAGTGATGTAGTTTTTTCTACTATTCTTTTACTGCACTGTACCGATCCTTTCAGTGTGCGAACCTTGGCTGTTGAACGCTTTAAAAAATCCCACTTTCCTTTTGTGGGTCGCGGTTCATGAACGGGTCCAAGACCATTATTGGGTATATAAGAAGTATGGTACGCGTACCCTTCTTCTTCCTACCCTAGTCCGCGTACGTGAACTTTTCTAGGGTTCATGTATCATTTCCATTAAAATTCATCTTTGGAGATTCAAAAGAGGCTAAGGTTTTTCTTCATATTCAAGGAGCATATCAAGTAAGTTTCTCTTTCTCCTTGTACTCTCAATTTCTAGGTCTCATCAGAAATTTCAAGCATACCTATAGACCAAGCCTCCATTAGAATCAAATTTGTCAATGATTCTTGTGGTAAGACATTTGAAAGGATTTATTCTACTAGTTTCATCTTATAAAATAAATTAGAAATGTCTAGTGGTCATAAAGAAGATTTGGTTTGCTTTGAAAAGTATAACCTTGGAAACATCTTTGATGGTCTTGGTGAAGGTTTTAACACTCTCACTATAATCTTTTATGCTAACATCCATGATGTTGATCTTGAGAATATGGAATTTAAAACCATGATAAATAGAGAAAGGTTTCTTGTTAGTAGAGAGTTGATTTCAAGTATTACCAAAATTCTTTTAGGTAATTTTCGCTTTCCTAGGCCAAGTAATGAAAGACCATTATATGAAACCATCTCGAATGGTCTGTGTGGCAAGAGTGTTGATTGGATTGAAGGAAAATTTCCTACTAATTATCTTAGTCTTGCTTTGATGTCCTTTCGAAAACTTGGTATTTCTAATCTTTGTCCCTCCACAATTTAGAATACTCGGTGGAGTCGTGAGTTTGCGGAGTTGGTCTATTTCCTTGAATTGGGTACTCCAAGTCTCGATATTTGTGGATTTATCATTCTTCAAATGGTCTCGATGACGTTATCCAACAAGAAGCTAGGCTTTCCTTGCTAAATTGAGAAAATTTGTCGTGCACATTCCTTTGCTCCCATTGGCAACTCCCTTGGAACTCTGAAACTTGTTCGTCCTTGTACATTCAAACGTATGAAGGAGAATGCGTGCAAAAGACAAAGATGTGATTCCTTTGACGGTTCTTGTGATCCTACCACCTTGGGTATTCTTCATCAAATTCTCAAGGGTGTGTGTAAGACCAATTCCAAGGTAAAATGCGTGCAAGAACAATTACGTGTGATTGCTAATAAGTTTCCCGAAATCAAGGAAGACATGGATAGTGTTCAAGCCTCTTGGATGGTTTCCGATGATGAAGATCATGAGTAAATTCTTTATCTCTTGTTATTTATTTTGTCTAGTAAACTTATTATAAGAATTTATTCTTGTGTTTTAAGAAGGATAACTAGGGTTTGGAATAGCAATTATTGTGAATACACATAGCTATTTCCAACGATTTTCATCTTGCAATGTTTTTAGAATTATTTATTTAATTTCTAAAGTTTATTTGGAAGATGATTTTGCAGTATTAATATTTATTGGTTTTATATATTGCAAAAATTGTTATGGGACATGTGTGTTTGCATCTGTGAACTATGATTGTCCCATATATGTCAAAAGTTAAGCCTATTATGTCATTATGCAAATATTAATGGAGAAATAGGATGAACGTTTGATTGCAAAGATTAAGTCTATTATATGTATTTATGCAAATATTGATGAAAAATAGAATGAATCTTTGAATATTCCGCAATATTGATCTTTCCATGATCCACTTCTATGTGAAAGTACTGTGCGGCTCCATAAGTTTTCTTATGTTGAGCATTTCCGATTAAATTAATCATGGGTTCTCTTGTGGTTAATTTAATTGAGTTTTCTGGATACAAATTCATGTCTCATGTAATTTTTTAATGTCCAAAGAAATCCTTCTTTTCTTGTAAAAGTAAGGTCTATTTTGTTGTTCTTTCGGGAATGACATTTTATGAGGGAGAGTTCTTAATTGAACTTGTGCTTAATTGCCAAATCTTTGTGAGGAGTGCGGCTGTGGAATATTGTAGGAGTTTTCTTGTATATTTATAAACTCCTTGATGAATACACTAAGTTCGACTATGTGAAATCATGGAAACAAAGTTGATATGTTCTCTTTTAGTCATGAAGTATCTCTATGAGAATTTCATTATGATCCCACTAGTTTTCGTACCTTTGCCAATTTATATTGACAAAAAGGGGGAGAATTAATGTGTAGTTCACACTACAAATACATATGGTTTACGGATCATTATGTAAGGGGGAGTGGTTTTCATTGTGAGAGAAAATATTGACTAAGGGGGAGTGATACATATCACCATAGTATTGTTTTCAAAGTTGTGATACAATTGGAATTTGATGTTGTGTAATAATACTATGACACTGTATAACAATGATTGAGAGCTACTGTTTTCTCATTGTTATAACTACGGATCTTCAATAACTATGATTCTGAGTTGAACACGTTTAGAATCACTGGAGTACTTGGAAGTTACGAAGATTTCGAGTAATGTTGAAGAACCAAGGAAATCAAACATTTGGATGAGAAGCTACAAAGTTTATTTATTTTGTAATCCAAATGTATTGATAGTTTTGTCACTAAAATTGACAAAGGGGGAGATTGTTAGAGCACTGCTCGGCCGAACTCGCAAGCGTTGCTATCTCAAGCTTGTTTGTCAAGTTTAGTTGCCAAAACTATAAGTCATGATTTCTAGTCTACTTATAGCTAAGTCTCGGATTAGGATAGAAAGTGTAGTTGAGCTTTAGACTTCACGACATTCATTAATTGAAGACGAAGAACTACTAAGGGGAGCTTGTGAAACTTCATCAATAAAAGGTATGTGGAGACTTGAACTCATATATCACTCAAAAGTTTATCTACTCTATCTCCTATTTGAGACAAAAGTTGTATAGCTATATAGACTTCAATTATACACATTTGATATTTCGAGCTGAGTTTAACTCGCATATTTCACGAAATATGTGTTGGAAAGCTTCCGCTTTAACCAAGTTCATCTTATGTTCTTGACGAAAGTCAAAAGATGATCATGTGAAAATTGCCTTGTAACATCTTACATGATTTGTGTGAGACAGTCATTTGATGTAGACTCGGAAAGTTTCGTATTGATCATTCGATCACTTGAAAATTGCTTTGAAGCTAATAGTTTGTGTGAGATAGCTATTGTCGTCTTCTAAGAATGTTTCAATGATTGAAATGGGAGTTTAGAACAAATAACCATGATTGGATATAGCACAGTATGCGTACTTGTATGCTAACTGTTGCAAGTTATTCCAAATCCGAGAACCATAGTATGCATACCCGTATGCGTACTGGTTGGTTAATAAAAGTCCGGGAACTTAGTATGCATATCGGTATGCGTACTGGCATGAGTTTCAAGTTCCAGGATTTAACTGAGTTTGGAAGGTATGCGTACATGTTCACATACTGGCAAACCCAAACTTAGTCCGACCACTTAGGTATGCGTACCCGTATGCATACTTGAGTAGGTTATGTTCTAAAATCGGTTTGTTCATGAACTAATACATTTATATATTAAGGAATGCAATCTTTTGCAAATTGTGGCTATAATGTTCATGAATTGATTCGAGTAAATCAAAATCAATTTTTCTTCAATTGTGTCTTGTATACTTCTATGAGAATATAAACAATTCAATAACTCTAGAACTAGTAATTGATATTCAAAAGGTTTTCGGGATGAATTGTTTTGTCCAATTCAATTCCGGATAAGAGAAACTAAGTTAATTCGATCTTAGTTAGACTTATCAAAGTGGAGGTTTCGATTATTCAAGTCTAATCGAGTGCCTTAACAAGAAATGCTAGTTAACTAACCTAGTACTTGTCTTGTTTAAAAGTGAAAGGTCTAAGTTATTATATGGATAATTAGAACCTGATGAGAAAAATAGAGTATTTGGTTTTATTTTGGTCTTATCGAACAAGCGATTGTATTTGTGCAATCGGTTTAGCAAAGGAACTAAGGTGATTAGTCGATTTTTGGTTTGCTAAACTATTAGGGAAAATTGCTTCGGGCAATTGTCGTATTGTCAACACATAGAATTCAATCAATTTCCCTGACTAACTTGCGGAAGTTAGGGTTTTGCGACTCGCGCAGTATTTCAGACCTTGCTTGTCGAAATTAAACCTAGGCAAACTAGGTAATTAATCCGCCAAGGGTTAGCAGGTGTAAAACCTTGATCAGAATAATAAAACAGGGAGCCGCAACAGCAAAGGGAGGCGTGGCCATGCCTTAGGCCAACTGACGCCACTTGCCATTGGCCAGGCCCCTTCCTAAACCGGCCCTATTTCTCTCGAACAATCGTGTCGCCTCAAATTAGCCACGCGCACATAAGTTGTGGATGGGCCCATACTTTCCATCGACCAATCAGGTCGCTCTTAACCTGCCACACTATCACCAGAAGTGTAGATGTGCCTTATGTTTGGTCGCCCCCTTTCCTCGGCCAATCGAGTCGCTCCAAACTTGCCACCATACATTAAAGGCCAAACGCAACCTGCTGTGCCACCATACTAACTGGCAAGCCAAACGCACCTTACGACAACAAAATATTGATCGGCATGCCAACATGCCACTCTGCCGCGGTAGCATGCCACTTTAGCCTTGGCCACGCCGCCAAGCCCTAATTCTTACCACGGCACCAAATCCTAGCCTTGGCCACGCCGCCAAGCCCTAATTCTTACCACAACGCCAAATCCTAGCCTTGGACACGCCACCAAGCCCTAATTCTTACCACTGCGCCAAATCCTAGCCTTGGCCACGCCGCCATGCCCTAATTCTTACCGCATCGCCAAATCCTAGCCTTGGCCACGCCGCCAAGCCCTAATTCTTACCACGGCGCCAAATCCTAGCCTTGGCCACGCCGCCAAGCCCTAATTCTTACCACGGCGCCAAATCCTAGCCTTGGTCACGCCGCCAAGCCCTAATTCTTTCCACGACACCAAATCCTAGCCTTGGCCACGCCGCCAAGCCGTAATTCTTACCACGGCGCCAAATCCTAGCCTTAGCCACGCCGCCAAGCCGTAATTTTGGCCACGGAGCCAAACCTTAGCTTTGGCCATGCTACAATGCCACAGGCGTGGCCATGCCACAACACCACTGGCATGCCGCCATGCCATGGCTACTGGAATGCCGCTATGCCACGACCACTAGCATGCCGCTATGCCGCGGCTACGCCATTAGCATGCCGCTATGCCATGGCTACGCCACTAGCATGCCGCTATGCCATGGCTCCACCAGGCGCTACTATGCCAATGGCGCCACTTTGCTATATAACAAGATGCGGCCATAATCAATGGCCACTCTTCCTCATGAGATGCAATCTCAGCCATCCAAGTTCGCCATCGGGCGCGGACTTGCGGCAAGTCCCAGGCAACCCGCTACGCCACGCTACGCCAGGCGCCACTATGCTAATGACGCCACTTTGTTACACAACAAAGATGTGGCCATAATCAACGGCTACCCTTCCTCATGAGATGTAATCTCAGCCATTCAAGTTCGCCACCAAACTGACGGACTTGTGGCAAGTTTTAGACGTCCGACCAAGGAAAGCCTAATAGCATCACATGCTATTTTCCTATGGCAAAGTCTCTTGACTTTGACTTGCCACACATAGCAACTGCTACACGTTTTCCACGAAAACACTCGAGACATCAAACATGTCACAAAGCGGGGATACTCATCGGGGTATTGGTGCAGCGGTTTATAGCGTGCGGCGTGTAATGCGCCCGTTACAAGAAAGTGTCATGAAGTAGGAAAATTATTGGTGGTGAAAAGTAACGGT
The DNA here is from genome assembly GCA_023531295.1 of Papaver armeniacum. NCBI lineage: Eukaryota > Viridiplantae > Streptophyta > Magnoliopsida > Ranunculales > Papaveraceae > Papaver > Papaver armeniacum. The sequence goes on from JAJJWW010015831.1 coordinate 66,028, forward strand.
GTAAACAATTCATTTCCTTCATCATGGAAGCGTAATGACTGGCGGTTACACGAATTCACTTCCCTCATCATGGAAGCATAACATCCGGCGGTTACACGTTACTATATTCTTCCATCACTTAATCGTTTCCACTTCCTACGAGACCAAGGTACGTTTCAATATGACTTGTATAAATAGGCTTCACCTATTTTCACTAAACAACAAGTTTTGGTCGGTAACAATACAATATCTAGAAATCACCTGGTAGCTTTCCATTCTTCTAACCAGTTCTACTTCCGATACAAGTCATAAAACAAACTACACCTTCAGAATCAACGATTGGGTTTCAACACTCTCTTCGCTTCCCTCCCTAAGAACAACCCTTCTCCTTCACTTTGTGACCGAAGCAAGCCTGGAACGGCCATTTCTTGGTTTAGGCCAGGATTGTACAGATTGATCTCTCAAGTCAAAAGTACTCCCGTGCAGTGCATTGTTTAAGGTTTAGATTCGTTTCTCATCCACACACCCGAAATTACAAAAATCAGCAGAAACGGTTTTCACCCACAAACAATTGGCGACCACAGTGGGAGGTCAAATCTCTCGGTTGCAACTCAATTTCCAGAAGATGGTCGGTCTTAGAACCGAGTCCGTGATCCCAAATTCCGCTCCGACTTTGGCGAATGGCGATGTCTCTTTCCCCAGCACGACACCTAATGGCGCAGCCGATGGAGGAATTCCAAGGTTGGCTGAATTGGCACGAGTTCAGGAAATCCACATAAGGAACATGGACCTGATGAAGGAGACGATAAACAACATACTTAACTTTCTTATCAGATTTACATCAGATTTGAGCGGTTCACCCGCCCCGGGAATTCCAACACTGGGGATTGACGTCCCGCGTGATCATTCTCAACTCAACACCTTCACCACCAATCAGAGACCGGTGAACCAGGAAGCAGCCGCGTTGGTGGAAAGTTTATGCGAACTTCTACACCTTTCAAAGGACCAGCGAACAGATACATTTACTGCGATTAATCAAATAGCCCTAGATGCGTGTTTGGTTCCTTTACGCTCGGAGGCTTCAAGAATGTCAGAAATGTCCGTCAACAATATTACATTTACTGAAGACGACATGATGGCATAACAGGGACATAACCGAGCCCTGCACGTCACTGCTCGCATCAAGGATTCAGAGTTCAAAAGGGCCCTTATCGACACGAGGGCGTCCTCCAATGTTATTACTCTCAGAACACTCAGGACAACCATGGTACAGCCAAGTAAAATTGTACGACAGCCTACCATGATGACAGATTTCGAAAGCAACCTAACCAGCACGTATGGATACATCAACCTGAATCTGTCGGTAGGACCAATCCAGTCGAAGGTAAAGTTCGAGGTAATCGAAAAGGAGCCAGACTACCACATGATACTGGGAAGACCGTGGCTCCACGATAACATGATGATTCTTTCAACATATCATCAGTGCCTAAAGACCATGTTGAATGAAGAAGTTATTCGCATTCCCGGGTCATTATCTCCTTATGCACCAATCTGTGGTATGGAGATGTTCGAATCAAAGGAAAATTCGCGGGACTCGTCAGGCAAATTTCTTTGCACTCCACTCCCGACATGGACATCAATCGAAGAAGAGGATAGGCTCACATCGCTGCACCAAGAGACTCAATCTCGCGCCATCCCTCCAAAACAAAAGCACGTCAATTTCCCCTCATCAAACGGAAATATGACTCATGCTCATACCAAGCAAGAGCGGGCTTTTATCGCAAGTCGTAACGAAAAAGGGAAAACCGTATATCGGTGCCGCTGTTAGCAATTAGCAGGGGAGACTACCACCCAGTCTATCTTCCCAATGTAATGCAATCACAGCAGCGAGCCACAAGAGGAGGTGCCGGATGCACCACGACAACTGCAGGACGGAACCAACTCCACCACAGATGAACTCGAAGTTGTCAACATCGGAAGTGAGGAATATCCACGACCTGTCACCATCAGCTCAACTCTATGTGCTGACGAACGTGAAAAACTTGTTTACCTTCTTAAGGAATATCAATATGTATTCGTGTGGACGTACGAGAAAATGCCTGGCCTGGATGAGAAACTGATCACTCACCATCTACATATAATACCCGGATCCAAACCGGTCAAATAATCTCCGAGAAAGTTCAGACACGATGTGGAAGAAAAGATCAAGGCCGAAGTTCAAAAATTACTAGCCGCTGGTTTCATCAAACCCATTCACCATCCCACCTGGTTGGCCAATGTGGTTCCAGTAAAGAAGAAGAACGGCCAGATCAGGTGCTGTGTTGACTTTAGGTATCTGAACAAATTCTGCCCCAAGGACGATTCTCCTCCCCCTAACATTGATATGCTGGTAGACGCCACCAGTGGACACGGTATGTTCTCTTTCATGGACGGGTATAACGGCTACAACCAAATAAAGATGTACGAGCACGACACAAGTAAGACAGCTTTTCGAACTCCTCTCGGAAACTTTTATTATACCGTGATGCCTTTCGGTTTGAAAAATGCTGGCGCCACCTACCAACGCGCCATGACCACTATTTTCCATGATATGATGCATAAGCAAGTTGAAGACTACGTGGATGACATAGTGGTAAAATCAAAAACCCGGGCGGCCCATACAGAGGTTCTGCGACAGGTGTTTGAAAGGTGTCGTGAATACAAACTAAAGATGAATCATTTGAAGTGTGCCTTTGGCGTCTCTTCGAGCAAATTTCTAGGTTTCCCGGTGACCGCCGAGGGAATCAAATTCGACCCAGCCAAAACCCAAGCCATCCTCGCGATGCCACCTCCACAAACTGTGAAAGAACTCCAAAGCTTCATGGGTAAGGTAAACTACATCCGGCGTTTCATACCGGGTTTAGCTCAGCTTATTGCTTCATTCACCCCCTTGCTGAAGAAAGGGGAAAGTTTTGTTTGGACGACACTACAACAAGAGGCTTTTCGGAAGATTCAACAGATATTGTCATCCCCAGCCGTCATGAAATCTCTTGCTTTTAGTGATATTGTTGTCGGAGCTCTTCTCGCCCAAGAAGATGATGAAGGAATTGAGCACCATATATACTACTTCAGTCGGACTTTGAGGGATGCTGAACTCAGATACCCTAAGGCAGAAAAAGCGTGCCTAGCTCTAATTCACTCTATTCAGAAGTTTAGGCATTATCTGCTCTCAAACAAGGTGGTGCTGATATCCAAGTCCGATCCTGTGAAGTTCTTACTTTCAAAACCGTCCCTGATAGGAAGGCCAGTCAAATGGCTCCTCCAAATGTCAGAGTTTGATATAACGTGTGCTTCCCCAAAAGCTATAAAAGGACAAGCGGTCGCAGATTTATTAGCAGCTTTCCCAGGAGAGGTTACCACAACACTGCACGAAGATCTTCCTGGAGAATTTTCGGAAATCTCTTTTGTCAAAGAAGAAGCGTGGCTACTATTTTTCGATGGCTCCGTCACCACTAGCAATAATACCGGAGGAGCAGGTGTGGTTCTAGTATCTCCAACCGGTGAAGTTTCTCGCATTCCTTCAAGCTAGACTTTCATTGCACCAACAATTCGGTAGAATATGAAGCCTTTCTCATAGGGTTGTCATTAGCCAATCAAGCTAGAGCCACACTCTGAAAATAAGGGGTGATTCTAAATTACTGGTTAACAAGATGAACGGAGTATACGCACTAAAAGAGGTGACACTTGCCCCGTATAGATCCGAGGCACAAAATCTGCTAAATTACTTCGCTGACGCGACCATAACACATGTTTGCCGTAGCAACAACAAACATGTTGATTGCCTAGCCACATTAGCATCAAAGTTGCAGTTCGAAGGTTTGGAAGAAACCCTGACGGTGAAGAGATGAACCGTGGCATCAACATGGCTTTCGCAATCTAAGGGGACTGAAGCCAGCGACTGGAGAACAACGATTATTCAAGAACTTAACAGCTCGCTTTCCCAAGGAAAGGTCGGCCTCAAAACCTTGCAAAACTTCTTTATGCTTTATGGGATGTTATACCACCGGAACCCAGATGGTTCCCTGTCAAAATGCCTCTGAGATGAAGAGGCACAATAGTAGCTTAACCGTATTCATAGCGAAATTTGAGAAAAATGTTAGTGGTAACACTTTATCGTCGCCTGCAACGCCTTGGCTACTAGTGTCCAGAAATAGAGGCTCAATCTCGATTACTCCAAGGATCTTGCTCCAATTGCCAAGCACCGCCGCATCAATTGGAAGTTTTTACTGCTGACCACGTTGGGGAGTGGCAAAAGTCGTACATCAGTTATCTTCGCGACGGCGTACTCCCTGCAAGCAAGAAAGACGCAACCAAGGTGAAGCAAAGATCCAAGAGATTCATAATCCATGAAGGAATCTTGTATCGAAAAAAGTTTTGGAGGAGATTTATTACGATGCCTGGGCGAGCCAGAAATCCCAATCATGCTGAAAGAAATGCACGAAGGCGAGCACCAAGGGAAAAAGAAGTTGTTTCTCCAAATACACGAGAGATACTACTGGTCGACTGATCGCTGTCGTAAGCGTCAAAAATAATTTACACTTTCTTACTACTCAAAATATAAATATAGCAAGGGCAAGAAAGGATCGATCCCACAGAGAGGTCTAGGTTGTCAAATTGTTATGGTTTCCTATATAAAACACCAAGGATTTTCTGATTTTATGTAATAAAATAAAATAAAAGCAAATAAAGAAAAGTAAACAAATATATTCAAGGATGAGAAGTATTGGTTAAGGATTTCGTTTTCATTCACTAACATGCTTTTCACAATAACTAGAATTGATATTTAATCTCAACTTTTATCAAAGACCCTAGAATACCTTGATCGCAAGAATATCCCGCAAACCTCCTCGTGTCATCAACAAACACATTAAAAGATGCGAATATGAATTCTACCTAAAGGAACAACCTAACGTGTAAAAGCACTAATCAAGTTTAATTCCCTAGATGCGTTAAGTTCTATGAAATCAGGCCAATCAAAGCAATCGAACGTGGAAAGCGCACTAATTCAATTTAACAAAGGTTACGATTCACATATGACCATAAGAATATATCACTACAAACCATAATCATAATATGCTACTTGTATTCAAGGAATATCACTTTTACGTATAATAAACCCTAAACTAGCAATAGATGTGATTAGAAGTTCTACCAATTTGCAACTTGACAAAACAATCAATAAATCATAAAACAATATTTTCAGAGAATTGTAAACGATAAACATGAGACAAAACTATTATATTGAATCAAAGAATCATGCTTTGTGAAATCCAACTATTCCATAACCAATAATAAACTTAGGTACTCATATTCAAGGAGTTCATAACAAGAAGAAAGAGAAAAGACTTCATGGTTCTAAACCCTAGAACAAAGTAGAGAAGAAAAGAATAATAAAACGTGGTCCCAAAAATTGTAGAAGTCTTCCCTTTTGTAGTCTTTTTCTCCTTCCAAAACTAGGTTTTGTCTTCAAAGTCCATTAGTTGGAAATTCACCCGGCCCACCATGGAGAGAAACCCGTGTAGAAATTTTGTCCCAAAAACGCTCGCCGGAAAACTGGGATTGTGGCCGGAATTTGGCCGGAAAACTATTTCAGGTGACCGGCAAAGTCCGCCCGGTCACCGGTCAACGGGTCAAAACGTCAGCGGGTCGGGTCGGTCAACTCTGAGTCGGATCGGGTCAGAACTGAGTTGGATCGGGTCAGGTGAGTTAGTGGGCTGACTAGTCTTGGCCTGAACCATTGCAGCCTTGCACAGCCGTTTTCTTGTGGTGCACAATCATTGAGCTTGAAGACTTCTTTAGCCAGCCATAATGGCCTGCTCCCTTGCATAATCCAGTCCATATTGCTCCTAAGGCATCTGTAGCTTCCATCTCACTTGACAACATAATACTCTCATTGCTCCATTCTTGCGGCTCCCAGTCTCCATTCTCAGCATTTCCACTTTGAATCCCAGTTGCACCAGTTCGCTGCCGCAATTATGAGCCATTCCCCTGGACTAACCTCAAGAGCTCAGACCACCCATACACCAGACTATCTTCTATTCGCAAAACCCACTGCAACTGCAGCTCTACTGCACGGTTTCAACTTTATACAACCTTTCAGAACCAACTTTAGCTACTTCAATAAAGCCATCTGTTACTTCATGAATTCTCAGTAATCCTCACACCAGCTAGCATCATATGTTGCAGCTCTAATCAGCTGCGACAATCCATCAAAACCAGCTTCACTCATTCCCTGTAGTCTTAGCTCCAATCACCTCACCAACAGCAATTCCCTGTATTCTGCACTTTCTCCCCTGGGTTCCATTCCAGCTGCCACTCTGCCAGTGCAAGTCATCTCAGGCAAACATAACCAGAATCACTCTCTGTAATCCAGCACCACAATGCCAAATCAACCCAACAACTCATTTCGAGCTTCACCATTGTCATCCACCAGCTCTAAGCACCAACACCCGACTTTGCCATTCTTCGACAACACCATAATCTCTTGAGTCTTTCAAATCTTCTCCGAGATTAACAGCTGCATCGTTCCATTGCCGTATCCCTGTAACTCCATGGCAAGCGACATCTATTTCAACCACCATTTCCACAAAAAACCATCACACAGAGACTCACCAATTCTTTCGAGCTGAGCTGCAACTACCAGCTCCACCTGAGCTGCAACTTCAGAGCAACCAGCTCCTGCAACACAGCCAAGCTGCCAATCCCAGGAACAACTCCATCAAAGCCTCTGCCATCCCAATCAATCTTCCTTATTCAACACAACACATGAGTCTCACTGAGGCCTAACTCAGTCTCACCACCTTCTCTCAACACAAAGACCACCTTCTACTAACTCAAGAACCCATCTCTACTTGAGATTCATCACTGAGACCGCCATTTCGGTGCACAAATCCACGTTGTAATGTGACTCCATACTGCGCCATCTTTGTGTACCACCAACTAATCAATAGTTCAATTAAGCCACCACAGATCGATCTTCTCATCAAGACCCAAACTAAGCTTCATCACCATCAATAAGAACAACAGCGACCCATCCTTGGCAACACAGTGCCTCCAATCTTGAGATACCCATCTCAAATAACCAGAACCCAATCTGCTACTGCTTCTCAATCACAATTTTCACCATTACGCTTAAATCCATCGACCCCTTATCAAACCCTAACTTCAATTTCAACTCAAATTCAAACCCTTCAAACAAAATCGCAGCTTCACGGGATACCCATTTCTCCAATTTCTTGACCTAATTATTTATCAGCTGAACCATCTCTCAATTGAAGCCACTGTAATCAATGGAAATATTTCTTCTTGTTTTCCGGCCATTCTTTGTTTGAATTAAATCCATCTCCTTCGGACAGTGATTAGAACACCAGCAGTATAGATTCATCATGTTCTTTACCCCTAACTCCCATCGATTTTCCATTCATCCTGAATTCACTGATTTCCTTCGTCGACACTCAGCCGCAGCCATTTCTCTCGTCTTTAATTCAGGTGAAAATGGAATGAGAAATAATCGAGAGAGAAGACTCTCTTCTCTGGTTTCGAGTTGGCTAGATAAGGGGCATGATAATGGTACTCGGGCATTTCTGATAAGGGTTAACCAAATTTCTAACCCCTTATCCTCGGGCTGGTCTCATCATTAGCACTCCTCCAAGAGAGTCGCCCCTTAACCGTAATGACTACCCCTTAACGTACAGCGGGGGTGCCAATAGTACTTTCCCGATAAAATGACCATTTTGCCCTTTGCTTATGAGTTCTTGTTTTGCTCATAACTTCTTCATACGAACTCAGAATGACTCCGTTCTTTCGCCATCGTCTTCATCTTCTCGTCCTCTACACAATGAAAAGTAGAAATCTTGTATTTGAACGAGTTCCAATTGGTCTTTTTGCTCCAAATGACTCCAAAACACCTGATAACTCAAAACCAATATAAGATACATAATTTACAAGAAAACTCGCAAAGAAAGCATAAATAATAGATATAAAATTAGGTGTTTTACGACACCTATCATCGACCATGGAGGAAGATGCGGCTTCTTTTGTTCAAAGATGCCACAAATGTAAAATTCATGGAAATATTATCTACGCACCCTCTACTCCCCTGCATTCGGTAAGTAGTCCGTGGCTGTTTTATAGATGGGGACTCGACATCATTGGGAAGATCAACCCGCCGTCATCAAAACAGCATGAGTATATCATAACCGCAACAGAGTATTTCACCAAATAGGTCGAAGCCATCCCTTTACGAGGGACTACTGGAGCCACCATTGCAGCGTTCATTAAGGAATATATCATTTGTCGTTTCGGCATGCCCAAACACATCATCACTGACAACGGCACTCCTTTTGCCAACAATCAAGTACATGAGTTACTTGAAGAATATGGAATTAAACAAGTTTTCTCCACTATTTACTACCCCCAAGGGAATGGGCAGGCCGAGAGCACAAATAAGACTCTAATTTGAATCCTCAGCCGGACAGTGAACGATAACCCTCGTACATGGCACGAACAATCGCCAATGGCGCTTTGGGCATATCGGACATCACCAAGGAGCTTTACTGGCGCCTCCCCCTATTCTCTCGTCTACAGCGCAGACGCCATTCTCCCAGCAGAAATTAAAATCCCATCGGCTAGGATTGCCAAGGCAAGCGGAGTTCAATGGAATGAAGCCGAAATAGCAAATGCCAGGGTAGCGGAGCTAGATACTTTGGATTCCAGAAGAGCTAAAGCAGAAGATCACGCGCAAGCATACAAAAATAGAATTCCCCGAGCATACGACAAAACTGTGAAACCTCGAGTTTTTCAAGTAGGGGATCTGGTGTTGAAGACCGCCAAACACATCCAACAAGACATGTCAGCAACAAAATTCTCCCAAAATGGGAAGGGCCTTATGTGGTCACCAAAGCGTATAACGGTGGATCTACAAGGTCATTAAGGAAGATGGAGGCAAAGCGGAAACAGTCATCAATGGAAAATGGCTCAAGGCATACTACGCCTAACCCTTACCCCACCTCTCGCCAGGCTAGCCCAGGCATTTTTTGCTTTTTCCTTCACATCCCAGTTATCAAATTTCATTTAGTCAAAGCATATTAATGAAAATTATCTTATTTCTCCAAAAACCAGTACAAAAACAATATACATATGTTCAAGACCAGAAAGAAAACCAGGCGTCTCACAACTACATAACTCATAAAATCCCGTCCAATAGATTGTAATTCCTTGAAAGCATCATCTTCAACTGTTTTGATATCTTTCGGTCCTACTCTTCAAGTCTGGATAGCCTTTTCCACCTTTTGGGATTCCACGCCGAGCCTTCTCCTCTTCCAAAATGGCTTTTGTGGCGGAACGAGCGTTGGCAAGAATACCGGCTCTGGCGGAGAAGGAGTGATGCACCACCTTTGTCAACCTTCACAATGTCAAGGCGCCTAATCTACGGCAAGTTGAATTATCCAAGGTGCGGGATAGCTCGAAAATCCATACCAAGGCGAAACACAGCAGGACGAGCACGAGTTGGAAGCGGGAAAAATTTTCCAGCAATAAGTTGAATTAACAATGAGTGATGCAAATGTACACTCAAGGACTTAGCTTCTCTCACAAGCTTGACACTCAGGTTGTATTCAAACAAACTCTACTTTTTGAGATTAAAAGGTTGTTGAGAGAATTCAAAGTTCCATGGCATGGTGAATGAAGATCCAAACAAACATCTTATGGACTTCCACACCATTGTTGCTTCAGCGGATGTTGGGGCGGATGGTGCGATGTTGAAAGTGTTAGTTTCTCTCTAATCAGTGCTAAGGATTGGTTATATTATCTACCTCCGGAAGTGTCACAACATGGAATAAATTTGAAGAAACTATTCTTGGAGAGATATTTTCACGCATCTAAGGCTACTCAAATTGAGAGGAGATTTAGGGATGAAACCAAAACGTAGGAGAATCCTTGAATGTTCATACAAGAGATTGGTTTGCGATGATTATCAATACTTCTATGAGGCTCCAATCAAGTGATAGGAATCTTCTTGGCCTGGTGTGGTGGTGCACTAGTTAGCAATTCTTAATGCATTAGTTGGATGTGATTCCGAGGTGGAGGAACTTCGTCAACAAATGGGTAACATGAACGCCCAATGCTTCAACAAGTTGCATCCTTGCGGTTATACCAACTTCTTCTCAATCTTATGAAGGCGAGCAAGCTAATGCGATCTTTCCAAATCAACAAGGCGGTATGCATTTGCCAACAAAGGTGCCGAATTTCATTTAGTTTCACCACAACAACAACAATTTGACAACCTCAAACACTGAGGCGCTGATATTGATGCAAAACTGACGTTTATGCAAGGTATTTTACCATGTTCAGGAGCCAACAGAAACTACGAACTTGATCTTGGTTCAGGATTTTTGCGTGTTAGAGATGGATGAAGGTTCATAGGACTCGTCTCTCTTCCTTTGCTAGGCGTCCCTTCATGAAAGCGGCGAAAACCATAATTGATGTGACAAGGTCTGTGGAGTTTGATGGAGAAATGTCGTTTAAGCGATGAGATATCCTAGTGATGTCCACTCTTGTTTCTCCATTGATATGATGGACACATTGGCGCAACAAATGTTTGAGTTGAATGGTGTTGATGGCTTGCTCACTACTCTATCGGTTATCGTATAGTGATGAGGAAAGAAACCATTGGTTCTCTTAATGAAAAATCAGCAACTAAGAATGTTTCATATGCGTCTTTACCTTACAATAATGAAAAACTTGTGCCATCTGTTAAATCTCAAGTTTAGAATTGAAACCTCTTGAGTCACAAAAAGTACTTGTACTTGGGTGACCCTGTGATTGTTTTACTGAGCTTAATGAATTACGGGAGCAAAAACTTCTAAAGTCTTTGAGAAGTACAAGGCGGCCATAGGATGGACAATTGGATATCAAGGGTATTTCTAGTTTGTATTGCACAAAATTCGTTTGGAGGATGCAAAGCCTCACGTTTGAATCCTCATGATGGAAGTTGTGAAAAAGGAGATTCAAGCTTTTGGACGTGGTGTTAACCCCCATTTCATGGGTTAGTGGTACCAAAGCGGGTGTGACGGTGGTGGAGAATGATAAGAATGAACTTGTCCCAACTCGTGTGCAAACCCCGGATTTGGAGGGTTTGTATTGATTATAGAAAATTGAATGCCACCACTTCATTTCTTTACCTTTTATTGATCAAATGCTTGAGCATTGGACACTCATACTAAATGGCTACGGGTTATGTCCATATACACTTTCACTTGTCCTTTTGGTTCTTATAGAAGGATGCCTTTTGGCTTGTGACTACTTTTGGTGTATGGTAAGTATCTTTTGGAATATGTTGAAAACGCAATCGAAGTGTTCATGGATGACTTTAGTGTCTTTGGTGATTCATTTGACCTTTTGTGAACAGCTTGGCTCAAGCTTGAGCAAATGTGTTGAAACAAATCTTGTGCTAATTGGGAGAAGTGCCATTTATGGTAACTCATGGCATAGTTTTGGGCCATATAATATCTTCCTGTAATTCCTTGGGTGAGGGAGATACGTTCTTTTCTTGGTCATCGAGGTTTTTATCGTAGGTTCATCAAGGACTTTTCCAAGATAGTTTTGTACCCTATTGCAAAGATGTGGTCTTTAGCATTAAGGAAACTTGCTTACAAAGAAGAGGCGAAACCGGGGCTCATCCCCGATGGATATTACTCTTGCAAGTTTGATATTGAAATCAAGACAAGAAATGGAACGTTGCGGATCATTTGGCTCCTAGGACGAGCAACTTAACCTTAGTGTCCAAATCCCAAAAGAAAAATGGCATCTGGGTGCTAGTTATTCTCTGATTTGTGGAAGTCTTTGATGTTTGAATTGATTTTATGGGCCCTTTTTATTCTAATGGGAATTATTATATTTTGCTTCAACCTTGTCACTTACAAGTGGAAATTGAGCATAAAAGGCGTTTTGGGCTAAAGCAATGCAACATGGGTTGGATGGTCTTTGGAAAGCAAAGGAAGTTACAACTTCGATTAAGTAATGATGCATTTTGAAAGCTCGGATTTTAAGGAAAAAAAGCTTTTCATGATAATATGATTTCTAATAAACAATTTTGCATAGGAAATGAAAGTGCTTTTGTTTAATTCGTTTGCAATTATTTAGATAAATTGAGGTCACGTTGGATCGGACCTTTTATTGTGACTAATGTGTTTTCTCCTTTAGGGAGCTACGGGTAATGAACCACAGTTGAAACCATATTATGAGAACTTCGCCTTTTGGACGTGCTCCCTACGGAGTGAGTCAGAAAGCGGAGATAGTGGTGTGACTTTAAACCATGGCTAATTGGGAGGCAACCCAAATGATGAGTATTTCTTGTCTTGTATTTATTTCTTTTTTTAATTTTCTTTGTTTTCTTGCTCTCTTGCTAGGATTCCCACCTTGACTTACTTTGGATGATTGATTTACATTGAGGACAATGTAAGGTTTAAGTGTGGGGGAGCATTTATATGTTTAGTTTTTATATAATAAATAAAAAAAAAAATCGGAAAAATAGAAAAAACCATGTGTTTTTGAACTCAAATCTAGAACTTGTGCCTTTAGGATGGCAGAGTTACAATTAACAACAAGGGACGAACATAGCTGAAATCATAAATACCATGATAGTTATTTACCATATCTCGGAATATCACCATATCACATTCTATTTTATTTTCCATTTTTATCTATTGTTCTCTAAATTGCAGGTCACTAAAACATCGCATTTTTGCTAGGATGAAATAGAGTGGTTGAGTTACTGAAAATTGAAAAAAAAAGAAAAACTGAAAAGAAAAAAAAAAGGACGATCAATTAGACCAACGGAATCACTTGGGAATAGCGGTATGTGTGAAACGTAATCAAATAAACAGCGTGGAATCGAGGATTTCAGTTGCGACAGAAGCATGCGCTTGGATCCAGATCTAATCATGCCGTCTGAAATCAGTTTTATCAATCAAAAAAAAAAAAAAAAAATATATTATTGTGTTGAATAAAGTCATTTCAGTTGATTGATGTAGCCAAACGCAGGATTAGGTTCAAAAACAGGATATGGGAAATATCGAACACTTGTGAATATTCGCCAACATCTACATCTTTATCCTAAGATCTTTTCCAGAATTGTGGCTTGTTCGAAATTTACTAATAATTGAATTGAATTTGCAAGGTACCTCCTCCTGTAGTCATTTGGATTCATTCATTGATTTGTCACGAATAGACGGAGTTTGAAATATAGGTTTTGTAGGGTATATCTCTAGTAACCACAAGGACTAAAATCCTAGGGACACTTAGTGGTTTAAAGGCTTGTTATTTACGCTAAAGTGACCGTAATGGGTTGTTGTATTTACAGGGACTATGCAAAGTCTAAGTGTGGGGGAATCGATAGGTGTAGAATACACCGTATTTACTATGTAGAGTTTATGCTTTCTTTGTTATTTTTTTCGTGTGAATTATGTATCTTATGTTTGCTTTTGAGTTATTAGGTGCAATGGAGTCGCACGGAGGAAGAAGAAGAAATTATCCAAATTGGGCAAAGGGCGAAATTGTCATCTCACGGAAATTTATATATGTGGAGGCAGGCTGAAGCGGACAAGGGAGGCGGAAGAAAATTAGGCTGTTGGTTCTACAGTGGAGGTGGCCCTTAACAATGAGTGGGTGTTTATAATGTCGAGAGGATGAAATTGAGATGGATAAATCGAGCGAGGATTAAAATGAGGTAGGTAAATGAAGATCTATCGAAATTGATGTTTCTTATGAATGATGAGGTTGAACTTCGATTTGAGAAAGGAAGAAACGAGAAAATCTTGGGTTTGTGTTTGTTGTTGGTTTTGTGAGAGGAGATTCATGGCTTACTACAAGGTCATTAAGGAAGATGGAGGCAACTGGAAGCTTGATCATCAATGGAAAATGGCTCAAGGCATACTACGCCTAACCCTTACCCCACCTCTCGCCGGCAGCCGAGGCATTTTTCTACACTGTGTTTTCCTTCACATCCCAGTTATCAAATTTCATTTAGTCAAAGCATATTAATGAAAATTATCTTATTTCTCCAAAACCAGTACAAAAACAATATACATATGTTCAAGACCAGAAAGAAAACCAGGCGTCTCACAACTACATAACTCATAAAATCCCGTCCAATAGATTGTAATTCCTTGAAAGCATCATCTTCAACTTTGTTTTGATATCTTTCAGTCCTACTCTTCAAGTCCTCCTTTGATATTTTTGTGATGGATAGCCTTTTCCACCTTTTTGGGATTCCACGGCCAATTAATTGCAGCCTTCTCCTCTTCCAAAATGGCTTTTGTGGCGGTGAACGACGTTGGCAAGAATACGTAATTCTAGTCATATATATGCAAACACTGACCAATATCTCTCTCAACCTTCACAATGTCCGCAGCCAACTTACGTTAAACTCAAGGGATTCACATGTACACACCATGTTTTCCCACCTTTCAATAGTTGATTCCGTGACGTCGCGGATGAATGTGCCTTTCATTTTAACAATCATAGGCACGAGACAGTTCACTGTGGTAACCAAAGCAGGCGAGCAATGCTTCACCACGTTCCTGGTGGAAATATGGCCATATTTTCTCCATATTTTCGTATATAGAGTCACAAATTCCTTTCGCACTAGGAATTTACCAACGCTTCGGTAGCTAGAAGATAAACACTTCATGCGGATTTCGAATGACAAACCTGCATTGGGATATTCATGGCAAGAGATACCCAAATCAGCATTTTCCAGATCTGCAGTGGTCGGTGTGCTCGGATTCGAAGAAAGGGGGGCGGTCAGATCATCATCATCGATAACGGTAACACATGTTCCAGATGGATATCTATGCACAAAAGAAACTATTTTCTCACTCACTGGTGATAACAAACAAATATCTATTGGTCAATGAAAAAACGTACCGGTATGATCTTCTTAACTCGGATGATCCGGACAGGGGAGTTGTCGCCAGAATCAGGCCGCCTGCGTTTGACCGAAGAATCTAGCTGACTCGAAGATGATTCGCTTCTGCTCGACATGAGGAAGGAAATATGGATTCAACAGAGAAAGTTTTGTCTTGAACTAAGAAGAATAACATAATTGCACCAGCATATATACTGCAGAAACCCTAAAGAGAAACGGATGCTGAGCAAACACAATGAGTTTACACGACGGCCAAAAATCAGCCTCAACCAGGTGAAGTCTCTCGTCGAAACCCCAATGTAGAACGGGAGAAAAGGGTCAGATAGCCAAAAGAGCACCGCCTTCACTGCTCGAAGCAGCCCAATCTTCGCGTGCTCCTCCAGACAAGCAGCGCTATCTCCTCCCGCTCCACAGCCTAGCAAGTAACGCCATGACTCCAAAGACTCGTAATCAAAACCGCACTATCTCTGCCCATTTTGCGAAAAACACCGGCTTCATCTTCACTGTTTGGTAGCCAATGTTCAAAGTGATATTTCCGCCATTCCACGGACCTAGCCAAAGCGGCGCCATCTTGGCCATTCAAAGAAACACCATCTACCTTTCTTAGCCAGCCAGTGCTCGTTCCGTTGGCCAAGTTGCAATGTCACCTCTGCCGATCAATAACCGAAGTTTCAGCGCCGACGCCAACGCCCTATGGCCAAGACAGAATCACGCAGAGCCGCCAACACAGAGATCAAGGATTCCTCATGCCTTCCGCTAAAGGTTAGTTGAATTTCCTCGGCAATCTCTTCACGTCTTGCTCTTTCGATTTTACTCTTGTCTGTCACCATCTCATGTTTACCCCGTCAATAATGCCACTGTTACGTGATAAGCAGGGGACTTAATATTGATGGTGGTTTTTAGCTTAGGGTTGAAATCGTAAAACCTTACATCTGATATGACGTCACTCTGTAAGCAAACATTGCCATGAGTGATAACCTCTCCACCGGCATATTTATTGAGCCGTTCAATATACTTACATGAAATTTATCCAGACTGGCGAATGTAACAACCATCCCAGATGTTCTGTAAATTTCGGAGCCTCGCTTATATTCACTTAATATAAGTTCCTCTGAATGCCTTCTATGCTATGTTCTCCAGCTGAACCCTTAATGATGATATGGCATGAAGATTTGTGTTCACTCGCAGCAGAGTAGCACGAATTTCCAAATATCAAGGATAACGTCTTTGCATAAGGTATTCAATCAGAAAAAGCATGCTGCTCTCTGGTAATGAACTTAAAAGAACTCTGTGTCAACACATATAATTTAATCAATTTCCTTGACTAACTTGCGGAAGTTCAGGTTTTGCGCCTCGCGCAGTATATCAGACCTTGCTTGTCGAAATTAAACCTAGGCAAACTAGGTAATTAATCCTCCATGGGTTAGCAGGTGCAAAACCTTGCTCAGAATTAGAAAACAGGGAGCCGCAGCAGCAAAGGGAGGCGTGGCCATGCCTTCGGCCAACTGGCGCCACTTGCCATTGGCCACGCCCCTTCCTAAACCGGCCCTATTTCTCTCGACCAATCGTGTCGCCTCAAATTAGCCACACGCACATAAGTTGTGGATGGGCCCATACTTTCCATCGACCAATCAGGTCGCTCTAAAGCGGCCACACTCTCACCAGAAGTGTAGCTGCGCCTTATGTTTGGCCGCCCCCTTTCCTCGGCCAATCAAGTCGCTCCAAACTTGCCACCATACATTAAAGGACAAACGCACCCTGCCGTGCCACCATACTAACTGGCAAGCCAAACGCGCCTTACCACAACAACATATTGATCGGCATGCCAACATGCCACTCTGCCGCGGTAGCATGCCACTTTAGCCTTGGCCATGCCGCCAAGCCCTAATTCTTACCACGACGCCAAATCCTAGCCTTGGCCACGCCGCCAAGCCCTAATTCTTACCACAACGCCAAATCCTAGCCTTGGACACGCCGCCAAGCCCTAATTCTTACTACGGCTCCAAATCATAGCCTTGGCCACGCCGCCAAGCCCTAATTCTTACCACAGCGCCAAATCCTAGCCTTGGCCACGCCTCCAAGCCCTAATTCTTACCACGGCATTTTTTTTTCTCTTTCTTTTTCACTTTTTTTTTTGTATCTCAATCACTCTATTTCACCCTAGCGGTGGTAATAACTTGAATCGTGAGCCCCACCTAATCACTTAGAGAAACATATTTAAAAAAAAAAAACAAAAAAAAAAAACAGAAGTGAAAAGGATTCAACGAGAAATGGCGAAACTACCATGTTTTTTTTTCTAACACCTGAGCTCTGTGTTTTTATGAATAGACTCTTTAGATGTTTCCATCTAATCAGATTGGTTCCTCAACTCCTACAACCAAGATGCTTCCATCCACTTAGATTGGTTAGTGCTATCCTTAATAAGCATAAATTTCTAGGCTCTGGAGTTTAATTATTGCAACTAAAAAGTTTCTCCCATACCCCCAAACTTAAATCTAACATTGTCCTCAATGTTCTAAAGATAAAATTTAAAGCATGAACAAGGAGAAATTGTTACCATTTGAATCAAAAGAGTTAAGGAAAGATATTACCGTGTTGCATGAGTATTGGGTTACCTCCCAAGAAGTGCTAAGTTTAACGTCTTCAGCCAGACTAAGAAAGGATTAGTCACCTCATAGAATCATAAAGTAATAGCCGGAATTTCTGTGGGTCATCAAAACCAAATAGAGCTATCACAAATAAAAGGAATCTGCAACCTGCCAAGAGAATATAAACAAATAAAGCACACCCTTGTCTAGTTTCTTGTTTAAGACAACTACATCTAGTTGTGGTTCAGGTTCAGGTTCTTTGACTGGGTCCAAATAAAATATATTCATGGGTTGCATTTCCTCGTATCTAAGATCCGATTCAGGTATTAGGGTCTGGAAATACTCAAGTAAAAGCTTAGAAGCACATAATAATAACCTGAATAATTGCGGATCCTTAAAGTTAGTTAGGTTTGACTCACACAGTTAACCATAATAAAAGTGGTGGTCATTCTTCAGCAAATATGTCGTTTCTATTTTCCTAAAATAATTAGGTTTAGTCTCAGAACTTAATAACTTCTACATTTGGAATTCAAACATTCCCACAATTGGAAGAAAAGTTTTTGGTGGGAAAACAAAATCAATCTGGGTATCGTAGCCTGGGTAAACCACATCAACCAGGGGATGGGTTTCTAACAACTGAACTTCCTGGACATCATTAGGTTCGGGAAAACGTGTCTGAAGATGATCATTCAAAATGGTAGAGGTACTGTCAAGTCCCAAGTGAGGGATCCCTGTAAGTGCTAAAGGTAAGGAACAAGGAGAATGATAATCACCCCCAAACTTAGATTTTTGGGTGTCTCTATGATAGGGTGTAGAATACATCCTATTTACTATCTATTGTTTATGCTTTCTTTGCTAATTTTATTGTAAATTATGTATTTTACGCTTGTTTTGAGTTTTATAGCTACTTTGGAGTCACACGGAGGAAAAGAAGAAGAAATTACTCTATTTGAGCCAAAAGGGCAAAATTGTCATTTCAGGGGCGAACACTATCTGGAGCCCAGTCAAGGTTAAGGGGCAACTCTCTTTTGGAGGAGTACTAAAGCCAGGCCCAATCAAGGTTAAGGGGGGTTGCTATCAGAGTATCCCTTATCACTTATCAGTGGGTGTATTTATCAGATCCTATCCCTGGGGTGTAACCATCCACCCAAATAACCCTAGCTATCTCGAGAGTTTTCTTTTCATTCTTCTCAAATCATTGCTTCACCTGAATGAGGAAAGAAGAAAAGCTGCGCAGCAGCTAGAGAAATCGAAAAATTGAAATGAAGAAAGATAAGGATCGACTGTTGCTGTGATTAAAAGAGAGAAGATGATGATCATAGATCAAAGAAAGCAGATGCTTTGTTGTTGTTGAAGGCAGTAGATGTGATGTTGCATCTGTGATGAAATCGTGGGGGAAATTGGTGGTTGAATCGATGGATTCAAGAGGTACAACGAGACAGAGGAAATGGGTTTATGGTTGATTTAAGATTTTGTTGTGAGTTGAAGAAGAAGATTGCTTTGAATCGGAAGAAGTGAATAAAGAAATTGATGCTCGATCCCACAAATTGAATGGGTTCGAGCTGCTTTGAAATAGCCGAGATTGAGGGTTTCTTGATGTTGAATCCGAGAAGAACAATGGGTTTGTGAAGAAATGGATCTGGGGATTGTCTTTGTGGCTGAGTCTCGAGTGTGATGATTGATAGTAATGGGTTTGGTGCCGTTTGAGAAACATTGGCTTGTTGTGGTGGTGGTGGTGTTGTTGGTTGAACATGAGATACGAGATGGGTGTTGTTAGAGGTTTGCGGTGATCAATAGAAGTTGTTGCTTATGATGGCGAGAAGATGATGAAATAGTTGGGATTGTGTGATTTCGGGCGGTTCGGATAAGCAAATGAAGGTGGTTGAAGTAGGCTGTTGTGGATTATGGGAAGAGCTGAGATGGGTGCAAGGAAGTGTTGATGTTATTTCTAATGGAAGAGATGGTGGTCTTTGCAGACAAGACGGGGGGAGATGGGAATGGTCAATTAAGCTCGTTCTTGAGCTATAATTCTACACGGGAAGAAGTGTTTGATGCAATGAATAGTTGGGAATGAAATGCTTAGATGTATGTTAGGAATTGTCACGGGGAAATGAAGCAAAAGTGAGGCTGAATTTGGCGGGAAAGCCTGTAAATAGCCGAAACTCGGCCGGTTATCCATTCTGCGAGTTAACTCGGTGTCGGCGATGACCGATCCAGCCCGCAACTCGGTAGAGTCGGCCCGATGTCTACGAGTTTGTGGTGACCGAGTGACCTGACTCAGTGACTCCCTCTTCCCTTGACCCAGTTGACTAACAGCTTGACCTTTTGACCGTTAGTCCTAACGGTGGACTGACGGAATATTCCGTCGAATATACCATTGCCGGCGGTGACTTTTCCGGCGACCAAAATTACAGATTTTTGTGTGGATTCTACTCATGGGTTTGAAGACTTGGACTTGGAATTGGATGGAGAATTTGGGTCAAGTTTGGAAAGAGAAGATGGAAGATGAGGAAGACTTGAATTTGGAAATTGAATTGCTAAAGGAAAGGGGTTCTATTCCTTGGAAGATATGGAGAACATTGAAGCCTATAAGTAGAGAAGTTCTCTACACACTTTTATATATCTTTTACACATCTCTCTACACACACAACACTTGTGTTTTTGTTTTCAAAATTCTTCTTTTTAATTATTTGTGTGAATTTCAAAAACATGAGTAGCTAATTTTCTTATTGATTGAGGATGAATTCCTAGTTCTTAATATATGATTTGAGTTTTGTTTCAATTCTATTTTGAAATTTTTCACATGATTATCGTTTGTTTTTACTAATAGGAATGTTTATTCATTCATGATTGATTGATAGATTGTTTAGAGTGCACGCTAAATTGATTTTTTAATTCAACCTAATTCTAGTATAAGTTAGGGAATAAGTAATCGTTCTCGACACTTTACACAAGTAGAAAACACGAGACCTTGCGGAGGGATTCCGTGGAGTGATTGTGCGTAAAAACAACGCTAGAAAGTGGACCAAGCGAACCGAGTTTAACTACTAGTACTAAACCTAAATTCATAGATCTTAATGCATTCGGGGAATTACATCTTGTAAGCGAACCTCAAGGTGGTTCTTTTGAATAGAAACCGATAACTAAGCGGACTTGTTACTCAGTGAAATAAGGGATTTTGGGGCTAGCTAAGCGAACCTGCTATCCTACGGTTGGTGATAATCTGTGACTAATAACATGTGGATGAAAAACATAACTTGAATCATTGTTTTGCAACGAAGAAGGATTCCTTGATCTTGTCTCTCTTATTGATTTCAACTTTATCTTTTAATTGCTTTGTTTATTTTCTTTTGCTTTATACATCCCCCCTTTTGTGACAATTTTTACAACTAGAATCTCTTGCTCCTCGTGGGAACGAACTTGACTTCCATTATATAATTTTTAATTGAGTGGAAATAAGATATTAATTTGATTGCACCTACGACACGCATCAAATTTTGGCGCCGTTGCTGGGGAGCAGCGGATGATTTTATTTGTTTTCATTTTTCTTTTTGCTTTATTCTTGCTTTGTTAGATTCTATATCGTATCTAACTTAGTTTCTGAGAATCTTATTTCAGGTACCGGTTTTCCATGTATGGTGGACAAGAGCAAGCATATTACAACAATCAATACGGTTTTCAACCTCAACATTATGGCAACTTCCAACCATCCTTAGGATACAATCAAAACCAATCTTTTGGCTATGATCAAATTCCTACAGAACCTTATAGATATTCTCATACATATCAACAACCTTATGACGGGTATGTAAGTGGACAATCACAAGGATGGGAGGATAGTTTTGTTTATCATCAGAAATTCTCTAGTTTTGCGAGATAAGATGTCGCCATGATTGGGGATCTTCAACAAAAGTTGCAAGAATCACTACAAGACCAGCAACCCTATGTTTGGGAGGAACCACATCGAGAAATTCAAAGGAATTCGGAGAAATTATACGAACAAATTACTCAACTCGATAAAAATGGGGATGAGCAACTCCAACAACTTCAAGACGGCATTGCTAAAATACGAAGAGACATGGATCAATACAAGGAGGAGAGGGATAAAGAAGAATTTTGCTATCAAAGCAATAACTATTCTAATGTGCCTATGGTGTGTAGTGAATATTTGATCGATGATTATGTTGGAAAAGGCCAACCTTTGGAGACTTTTGAAGATGCTAGTGTAGCTTACTCGAGCCTTGATCTTAATAATGATCAAGCACCTATTCAAAAGGTAGAGCTTGAGGAAGATGCAATTAGTGCTTGGAAAAAATTCCTTAGGGAAAGATATGAGTCCGCGGAAGTGTATGAGCATTGCAACAATGAGGAAGTTATTCCAACTCCGGATCATAATAATGATCCTTCGCCTATTCAAAAGGATGGGATTGGGTGTGACTTACCTATTGTTATAAATGGTGTAACACCCTCACAAGAAGATCTTACAATTTATACCGACGAGAATCACTTTAGTGAATGGCCCGATTCCGATGATGAGAATGTTGAAGAGATGATGCTAGAGGATGAAACCAAATTGATTGATTTTGTGGAAGACCCAATTGAACTTGCCAATGATTTTAATGATGCCAAGACTTTAGTTAAGGTAGAAAACGACGAAGAATGGTTGCAAGGTTTAATAGAGGACCACGATATACAAGAGGTAAGTAATTCACTTGAATTTTTTAAGGATGAAGAGGATTCTATAATACAAGAAATTGTGCAAGGTTTGTCTAACCCTTTGCATATTGATTCTTCTCCTTTACCTCTTATTGGTTTGAATGTATGTGCTTCGAAAGTATTTTTGGATGATTTTGTTTCTAGATATCCACCATTGGAAACACTTGATTCTAACACCATGCAGGTTTGCCAAGAGGAACACATGGAAGTTCCCAAATTCTATGTTCTTTATACACTTCCGAGTGTGGACGAGAATAAGTGTGGGGGAAATTTCTATCGAGCGATAATTTCACTATTGTTTTCTTGTGCTAATATTTGTATGGAGTTATTGTTTTCAAAACAGGTATTATGGGTGGATCCTCAAATTTTCCGATTGTTAGTATATGGGGAGTGAATCTTACAAGAGCTAAGTCGGGCCGTCGACTTTAAAACAAGCGCTTCATGGGAGGCAACCCATAGGTTTTGTATTTCTTATCCTTTTGCTTTTTACTTTTGTTATTTCTTTTTCTTGTTCCATATCATGTTAAAATTTTCCACCTTGACTTTACTAGGACGATTCAATTACATTGAGGACAATGTAAGGTTTAAGTGTGGGGGAGTGGTTAAGCATGATGTATTTTAAAAAAAAAAAATTAAAATTTTTACATAAAACTTCAACTTTTATAGATTTTAGAGTCACTAGCATACTTCTAGGTATGTTTACATAGAGATTTTGACCGACATAATTGAACTTGGAAGTGTTAGGGAACTACATTCGGATTTCTTGCTTGTTAGAGTGTTAAATAATGGATTTAATCATGCCGGTGATGCGAATTTGGTGCAGGGAGAAATGCATTATTAGAGTTGCTGATCAATCATTAGTGGAGACTACCCGTATTCATATCATGTGAGGCACCGACCAGAAATTTTCCATATACTAAAGAGCTTTCTTTTGAGTGTGTGTCACCGTACGTTAATTCCGGGTAGAATGGTGAGCTACCCAACCTCCCACCAATAGAAGCACTACTCTTTGATCTCTTGAGTGCTAATTTAGTCAATCATGAAGGGTAACGTCTATAGATGAAAGCCTCCTTCTTGTAGTTCGATTTGCAGTTAGCACCATTCTCTCGACAACAACGGATCCATAGAAACAACACCATCATCAACAAGGAGCGACATCAAAATATACAAGGAAAGTTGAAAAAGTTCACGGTTTACGAGCAACGGAACGAGAAAAAGAGCAAATGACTTACAATACAATGAGGTAATTTTATATTCAAGTATAAAGACTTATTCACAAGAGCGAAGAAAATTAAAAAGGTGAGAATTGTTGAAGTTTATGATTTCAAGACGATACAAGTTGTGAAGAATCAAGCGGTAAAATACTTCTCCCACGGCCACGGTTTGTTTTGTATTTTATTTCTCTTGTTTCAAAAAAAAAAAAAAAAAAAAAAAAAAAAAATAAAAAAAAAAAAAAAAAAAAAAAAAACAAGAGAAATATTTGTTTTGTTTTTATTTAATAAGCCGTGGGGAAGGAAAATATATAAGGAAGTTTCAAGCGACAAGGATTTAAGGTAAAAAGAGTTACAAAGTGTCAAGGATTTATGAAATTCGAGAGTTTATCATCAATAGTTGAAACCGAAGACGAAGACCAAGAAGACAAAGACGAGGAGCGGGAGACGTTTCTATTAGATGCCGTGAGAGTGGTGTTATCATAATTGGCGATCGGATGTGAAGGTGAGTAAGTAATCTCATCCTCGATAATAGTGGTTGATTTCCTTTCTTAGAGATCGTCAGAAAAATGGTTTTTCAAAATGTTAAAAGATGTGGGTTTTCAAAAATATTTGGAAGTTGTCCCTTCCTTCCCACCATTCAACGTGTTGCAGAATTCTCTCTTCATTCCTACCTGCACACATGTGAGACCCATAAAAAAGCCGTCTTTTTGAGTGCAATTATCATAAAATCCTTTTTGGTGAGGCGAAGTCGAGGCGAAATGCTTATTGATCGTTTCTCAAACACGCGTTCTCTCATTATGGTGTGGTTATTTCTCACTCAACATTTAAGAATGAGAATATGTTCTTTAGTATTTCTAACTTCTTATTACTAGCATGCGAAACTCTATGTCCTCATAACTCTTTGGATGCTTGGGACGCTTGAACGCTTTGAAGTTGTGAGTTTTTAGTTTGATTTGCTCGAGGACTAGCAAAGTCTAAGTGTGGGGGAATCGATAGGGTGTAGAATACATCCTATTTACTATCTATTGTTTATGCTTTCTTTGCTATTTTTCTTGTAAATTATGTATTTTACGCTTGTTTTGAGTTTTATAGCTACTTTGGAGTCACACGGAGGAAAAGAAGAAGAAATTACTCTATTTGAGCCAAAAGGGCAAAATTGTCATTTCAGGGGCGAACACTATCTCGGAGCCCATTCAAGGTTAAGGGGCAACTCTCTTTTGGAGGAGTACTAAAGCCAGCCCAGTCAAGGTTAAGGGGGTTGCTATCGAGTAGCTCTTATCACTTATCAGTGGGTGTATTTATCAGATCCTATCCCTGGGGTGTAACCATCCACCCAAATAACCCTAGCTATCTCGAGAGTTTTCTTTTCATTCTTCTCAAATCATTGCTTCACCTGAATGAGGAAAGAAGAAAAGCTGCGCAGCAGCTAGAGAAATCGAGAAATTGAAATGAAGAAAGATAAGGATCGGCTGTTGCTGTGATTAAAAGAGAGAAGATGATGATCATAGATCAAAGAAAGCAAATGCTTTGTTGTTGTTGAAGGCAGTAGATGTGATGTTGCATCTGTGATGAAATCGTTGGGGAAATTGGTGGTTGAATCGATGGATTCAAGAGGTACAACGAGACGAGAGGAAATGGGTTTATGGTTGATTTAAGATTTTCTTTGTGAGTTGAAGAACAAGATTACTTTGAATCGGAGGAAGTGAATAAAGAAATTGATGCTCGATCCCACAAATTGAATGGGTTCGAGCTGTTGGAAATAGCCGAGATTGAGGGTTTGCTTGATGTTGAATCCGAGAAGAACAATGGGTTTGTGAAGAAATGGATCGGGGATTGTCTTTGTGGTTGAGTCTCGAGTGTGATGATTGATAGTAATGGGTTTGGTGCTTTGTTTGAGAAACATTGGCTTGCTGTGGTGGTGGTGGTGTTGTTGGTTGAACATGAGATACAGATGGGTGTTGTTAGAGGTTTGCAGTGATCAATAGAAGTTGTTTCTTATGATGGCGAGAAGATGATGAAATAGTTGGGATTGTGTGATTTCAGGGGAGTTCAGATAAGCAGATGAAGGTGGTTGAAGTAGCTGTTGTGGATTATGGGAAGAGCTGAGATGGGTGCAAGGAAGTGTTGATGTTGTTGCTAATGGAAGAGATGGTGGTGCTGCAGACAAGACAGGGAGATGGGAATGGTGAATTAAGCTCGTTCTTGAGCTATAATTCTACACGAGGAAGAAGTGTTTGATGCAATGAATAGTTTGGGAATGAAATGCTTAGATGTATGTTAGGAATTGTCACGGGAAATGAAGCAAAAGTGAGGCTGAATTTGGGTCGGAAAGCCACTGTAAAGAATAGTCGAAAACTCGGTAGGTTATCCATTCCGGCGAGTTAACTCGGTGTCGGCGATGACCGATCCAGCCCTGCAACTCAAAGAGAGTCGGCCTGACGTGTGAGTTTGTGGTGACCGAGTGACTGACTCAGCTGACTCCCTCTTCCCTTGACCCAGTTGACTAACAGCTTGACCTTTTGACCGTTAGTCCTAACGGTGGACTGACGGAATATTCCGTCGAATATACCATTGCCGGCGGTGACTTTTCCGGCCGGATTCCGGCCATAATACCAGCTTTTCGGCGACCAAAATTACAGATTTTTGTGTGGATTTTACTCATGGGTTTGAAGACTTGGACTTGGAATTGGATGGAGAATTTGGGTCAAATTTGGAAAGAGAAGATGGAAGATGAGGAAGACTTGAATTTGGAAATTGAATTGCTAAAGGAAAGGGGTTCTATTCCTTGGAAGATATGGAGAACATTGAAGCCTATAAGTAGAGAAGTTCTCTACACACTTTTATATATCTTTTACACATCTCTCTACACACACAACACTTGTGTTTTTGTTTTCAAAATTCTTCTTTTTAATTATTTGTGTGAATTTCAAAAACATGAGTAGCTAATTTTCTTATTGATTGAGGATGAATTCCTAGTTCTTAATATATGATTTGATTTTTGTTTCAATTCTATCTTGAAATTTTTCACATGATTATCGTTTGTTTTTACTAATAGGAATGTTTATTCATTCATGATTGATTGATAGATTGTTTAGAGTGCACGCTAAATTGATTTGTTAATTCAACCTAATTCTAGTATAAGTTAGGGAATAAGTAATCATTCTCGACACTTTACACAAGTAGAAAACACGAGACCTTGCGGAGGGATTCCGTGGAGCGATTGTGCGTAAAAACAACGCTAGAAAGTGGACCAAGCGAACCGAGTTTAACTACTAGTACTAAACCTAAATTCATAGATCTTAATGCATCGGGGAATTACATCTTGTAAGCGAACCTCAAGGTGGTTCTTTTGAATAGAATCGATAACTAAGCGGACTTGTTACTCGGTGAAATAAGGGATTTTGGGGCTAGCTAAGCGAAACCTGCTATCCTACGGTTGGTGATAATCTGTGACTAATAACATGTGGATGAAAAACATAACTTGAATCATTGTTTTGCAACGAAGAAGGATTCCTTGATCTTGTCTCTCTTATTGATTTCAACTTTATCTTTTAATTGCTTTGTTTATTTTCTTTTGCTTTATACATCCCCCCTTTTATGACAATTTTTACAACTAGAATCTCTTGCTCCTCGTGGGAACGAACTTGACTTCCATTATATTATTTTTAATTGAGTGGAAATAAGATATTAATTTGATTGCACCTACGACACGTATCACTCTAGATAGACTAGCTAGAATTTCCTAATTTCTAGATCATCAAAATCCTGAAAATGGTTAATTGCTTCGTATAGATTATACTCAGGTGATGCATCCTCACTCATATTTAAAAGCTATACGAGTGCATCTTCTTCATCTGAGACTATTGTTTTTAAATCGTTAGACTCTAAAATAATATTCTCAGAGTAAAATCATTCCTCTAAATCATTATCGGCTCGTAACTAGGAAATTCTACATTGTCTAAAACGGTGGTATCTCTAGTCAAATCCTCGTCCTTTTGAATAGGTGAATAATTATTAAAATTATTTGGATTTGAACTAGAAATAATATTATTGTAAAGCTCAATTGGAGTAACAAATTCCTGATCACTATGCCTATATGTGTCCGATTCTTCATCAACACTATCCTCATCATAATCATCATTATAATAACACGAAAATTGTCGAACCTCATCTAAAAATGTAGTGTTACCAATTGTAACCTCGTCATCTTGATTATGCAAATAACTATCCTCATTTTCAAGGGTACTATTATATTGGAAATTGAGATTATTTTGAGCAGTTTTTTTCTGGGCCTCTAACAAAAGATTCTGAGTCGACTCACATGACTTCCTGATTGAATCTAGGAAAAAAATTTCACTCCTTGCATTGCTTTTGTCCATAACTAAGTTATTTATTTCTGCTAACTTACGTGTCGACTCAGCTAACTTACGCATTGACTCTAGTAGAGAGGAATTTTGCTCGTACGACCGGTTGGCGTGTGGATAGTAATTGGGCTCACCATGGTATGGACCATAACCTTCAAAAGTTTGATGTTCCCAACCATTATTCACACTATGGTCAAAGTAATGTCCATTTTGAAAATCAGTCGGATATTTGTTGTATTTTGTAATACCAGTTTGACATTCTATTGCAGGGGTGTGAGTTGTCACACAAAATAAAACCCACTGACAGGGTATTCGTGGGTGGATAGAGTCTTACCTCCCGTACCATACGGGCGATGAACCATTGAAGTCGACTCAGGCCACTGACTCCTATGTCAGTGTACGAACCAGAGGGGCCGAGGCAGTATCGTAACTGTAGTCCTTCCCTGCAAACAGTTTATATTTAATCTCAACCCTTCCTTAGGGTTTAAAAAAATAATGTCCAATGTCCCAAAATACAGTCCAAAAAGTGTCCAAAAATAAAAAGAAAAAAATTACAACAATGAAACCCTATTTACATTTTCTAAAAATAAAAAGAAAAAAAGTCTAAATAAAATAAATATGTACAAAATATTCTTCACTCCTTGGACTCCTCTTTTCTTTCCTTCTTTGGCAATGCTTTCCTTTTATAGCACTTTTTCTTTCTTGTAGCTTCGCTCCAAATCTGAAAAGAATCGAAAATACCAAAATGCGTAAAAAAGAACAAAAATAATAAAAATAAACCTAAAACAAATATGAATACAAGTACGCATCGGTGGCGCCAAAAATTGATGTAGTTTTTACAGTGGTAAGAATAGTGGTTCTTTTAAGACTTGTGAAGATTTGGTTTAAGACTTAAAAATATATATATATATATGACCAGCAGCAGCAACGTACCTTTGCAACTCCTTCTTTCTCGCTCTGCGGCTCCTCCAAACCCTCCGTTAGGTCCCCAAACTCCCGATCCTCTTTTGTGTGACCTCCCACAACTCCTTTTATACCAACAACAACCCCTAAGACTCGACTAAATCTCGTTTTTCTTCTCTCCCAAGTCTCGGGCTTTCATTCCTTTTCCTCTTCCCTTTACGCGTCTCAGGGTTATTTAAAACTTCCCAAACTCTTTGAATCCTCCGTAAGTAACAGAATTATATATTCTCTATTCTATTTTTCCACGCAACTTCCAAATATAAATCTAACAATTCTCGGTAATATTCTCCTCCCCTGATTTACTGAGATTCCGAGTATACCTCCTTTGTTTTCAACTGTGCAGCACGTACCAACCCTGTTCTAAAGTATCAAGCCCATAACAATCTTAATCCGTGAAGAAATCCGCTAAAAACTCGCCCAAACCAAATCCAGGGAAGTTCGCAGACGAGCAACCATTTTTTCCCGCCAAATTTTCCAATTTTGAAATGGTGAAGATGGAATGCCCCTTATCGTCTGATTGGGTGCGAATAGCAGCTGCCTTGGGGGTGTCCTGGGGGTGCCCCTTATCCATAGTGAGAGTCCGAATAGCAGGTGTCCTCCGGGCGATTTTACCAACTTTTCGAGCCGATTTTTCCAAAAATGTTTATTTACCAAAAATACCTACACATGCATAAAATACCATAATAAGTACAAACATGAGCACTATCAATATATAGAATCGAGACTAATTAAACACAAAAATGTGTCCATCACGGCGCCAAATCCTAGCCAAATAATTCTTAGCCTTGGCCTAGCCGCCACGCCGCCAAGCCTAATTCTAATTCTTAGCCCTAATTCTTACCATGGCGCCAAATCCTAGCCTTGGCCACGCCCCCAAGCCCTAATTCTTACCACGACGCCAAATCCTAGCCTTGGACACGCCGACAAGCCCTAATTCTTACCACTACGCCAAATCCTAGCCTTGGTCACGCCGCCAATCCCTAATTTTGGCCACGGAGCCAAACCTTAGCTTTGGCCATGCTACAATGCCACAAGCGTGGCCATGCCACAACGCCACTGGCATGCCGCCATGCCACGGATACTGGCATGCCGCTATGCCGCAACTCCACCAGGCGCTACTATGCCAATGGCGCCACTTCGCTATATAACAAGATGCGGCCATAATCAATGGCCACTCTTCCTCATGAGATGCAATCTCAGCCATCTAAGTTCGCCACGGAACTGACGGAATATCGACAAGTCCCAGGCAACCCGCTACGCCACGGATACGCGAGGCTCCACTATGCTAATGGCGCCACTTTGTTACATAACAAAGATGTGGCCATAATCAACGGCTAACCTTCCTCATTAGATGTAATCTCAGCCATTCAAGTTCTCCACCAGACTGACGGACTTGTGGCAAGTTTTAGGCGGCCGACCAAGGCAAGCCTAATAACATCACATGATATTTTCCTTTGGCAAAGTCTCTTGACTTTGACTTGCCACACATAGCAACCTGCTACACGTTTTCCACGAAAACACTCGAGACATCAAACATGTCACAAACTGAGCGATACTCATCAGGGTATTGGTCTCGCGGTTTACAGCGTCCAGCGTGCAATGCGCCCGTTACAAGAAAGTGTCATGAAGTAGGACAATTAGTGGTGGTGAAAAGTAACGGTGTAAACAATTCATTTCCTTCATCATGGAAGCGTAATGACTGACGGTTACACGAATTCACTTCCCTCATCATGGAAGCATAACGTCTGACAGTTTCACATTACTCTATTCCTCCACCACTTAATCGTTTCCACTTCATATGAGATCAGGGTATTTTTCAATATGACTTGTATAAATAGGCTTCACCTATTTTCACCAAACAACAAGTTTTGGTCGTCAACAATACAATATCTAGAAATCACCTGGTAGCTTTCCATTCTGCAAACTAGTTCTACTTCTGATACAAGTCATAATACAAACCACACCTTCAGAATCAACGATTCTGGTTTCAACACTCTCTTCGCTTCCCTCCCTAAGACCAACCCTTCTCATTCACTTTGTGACCGAAGCAAGCCTGGAACGACCATTTCTTGGTTTAGGCCAGGATTGTACAGATTGATATCTCGAATCAAAAGTACTCCCGTGCAGTGTATTGTTTAAGGTTTAGATTCGTTTCTCATCCACACACCCAAAATTACCAAAATCAGCAGAAACGGTTTTCACCCACAAACAATAACTTAGATTGCAAACCCTGATTTTAAAACTATATAAAGGAGAACTCTATCAACCGGGAAACCTAATCCCCACACCTCTTGTGTGATACTAGTTGTATAAGCTAGAGTCGATTCTCCTTTAACCTTAGGTTTTTCACGAAACCCTATAGGTTAACGACTTGAATACTTCATTGGGATTGTGAAGCCAGACCCAACTATTTTCTTTGTAGTTGCGTGATCTGATCTTGCATCTTCTATCGTGTTTGAGTACTATCTTCTTTAAGATTGGCTCGATATTTAATCTCCGATAGGCAAGATAAAAAGTAGTCACAAACATCTTCGTCTCATCTTTTGTGATTCCGCAATATCTTGTTTCGCTACCATACAATTAAGATTATTATGAGGTGATTGATATTTCTAGGCTGCTATTCGGGAATATAAGTCCGGTATATCAATTGGTTCATGTTCACCTTGATTTATCAAAAGACGGAACAAAACTCGTAGGTATTTATGTGGGAGACAGATTTATCTATTTCATAGACTTTTCTGTGTGAGACAGAATTGTTTATCAAGTCTTTGACTTTGGGTCGTAGCAACTCTTGGTTGTGGGTGAGATCAGCTAAGGGAATCAAGTGCGTAGTATCCCGTTGGGATCAGAGATGTAAGGAGCGCAATTGTGCCTTGAATCATTGTGAGATTGATTAGGGTTTAACTACAGTCCAGTCCGAAGTTCATTGGTAGTAGGCTAGTGTCTGTAGCGGCTTAATACAGTGTGGTGTTCAAATCTGGACTAGGTCCCAGGGTTTTTCTGCATTTGCGGTTTCCTCGTTAACAAAACTTCTGGTGTCTTGTTATTTCTTTTCCGCATTATATTTTGTTATATAATTGAAATATCACAGGTTATGTGTTGAATAGATCAATTGGTAAATCCAACCTTTGGTTGTTGATTGAAATCGATTGATCCTTGAACATTGGTTTTTGGTACCGTTCAAGTTATTTCTCTTATATTCAATCAGGCTCGCAAATTCTTATTTGCTGATTGCAGATTGAATTGAGAGATAGAGATATAAAACTCTTTGATATACTTTTCTCTAGATTGAGTATAACTGTCTAGTTGATTCTCTTGAAAGTATATTGGAGTTTGTCTAATCAGATTGCCAAACGAATTGTTGGGTGTGGTTGTTGTACCCCTGCTTTTTCATTTGGTATCAGAGCAGGAAAACACGTTAAAGAACTTATAAGTCTGTGTTTGTAGCGATATGAAAATGGACAGAAGTGCTATCTCTGATAAACGCATCACCAGAAATAAAAGGTCTGTTTGTATGAAATCTATTGAAGAGAAATATTTGTCAACCTCGAATATAGACGAACCTAGTGTTCCAACGAAAGGACTTTCATTGACAAGTGTTACCCGGATCTCCTTATTGACGAGTCGACTACGAAGTTGAAAGGGAAGCATCCAAAGAGAGTGAAGTGATTCTAAAACTTGTTAGAATCCAGGCTGATGATGTCAACCGGTTGAAACACAAAGTCAATGTCCTTGTTGGTATGGTAAATGAGCGTGACTCTCTTCTAAAGGTCCTTCGTGAGGAAAACGCCTCAGCCTGTTCTTCACGAACTTAGCTTGAGGGAAAACTCAAAGAGGATGCCTTAGAAACTGAACTTCTTTTGAGTAAACTCTATATTCAAGAATATTCCAAAGAGTCCACTATACCAACTGCTTCTGATTTGACTGGAAAATTTTCTGTTCCAGAAGCAAAATCTAAATCCCTTTCTGTTGGAAAAGATGTGCATGTGTCTTCCTCTAATCAAGGAATATTCACATCACTTGGAAGGAAGATATCTCCCAACGATGGTATTAAGACTGTTCTGTCTAATCACTTAGGTGGTCAGAAAGTGTGTCTCTTTTGTGATTCAAAAGGACATGGTGAACAAAAGAGGAAATCTAGGTTGAATGACAATTCTATTGATCGTCTTCAACACACCTTGGATTTAATTCTCAAAGGTGTAACTGACATTCGTATGTCTTAACCAATTGGTTTTAGTACTCACCCTGTGTACCCCACCAGGAAAGTCAGTTCGATGTGTTCCTCAAATGTTCGAATACGAAATAGTCTTCCTAAAACATTTCGTCCAAGAAGAGCTCGAGGATCCTCTTCGATTTAAAAAGGGAGATAATGTTTTTTATGATGTGAAAAAGGTACCCGAAGAAGGAAGCAAAAATGGAGAGATGGAAGACAACCCAAAATTGATAATTGAGGGTTATAAAGAGATTATTAGCAGGCTGCCAATTCCCTCTAGTCAAAATTCTTCAGGTAAGAATACATACTATGTGTCGTATTTTGATGATAGTAAATTTTATGATAACTTTTTGCATCATAATGGTTTTCCTCCAAAGATCAGCAGAAAGAGGTTTAACCGAAAACAACGTTCATTTGATGAGCTCAAGGCTCATACTTGTGCTAATTAATCACAAGGTTGAATTCTCACTCATAAAAAAAATTTCTGGTTGAGTGAGATATAATCAGGTATACTTGATGGCAAATTGTTTTCTGATTCTCTGGCTATTTTCTTATCGTTCCTAGTCGGATTATCTTCCACAAACATGTTTGCATAAGTATTTGTATTTTAACAAAACTTTTCAAGATTTTTTTTGTTTTGTATTGCTACTCTTTAGCTCTGAATTTTTCCTCTAATAGGAATGTAGAATTTATTGAGCTAAAATGTGTGAAATCCTTTTTGTAGCAGAAACATTGCTTTCTTAGTTCATGTTTTCTGCTATTAGGATATTTTCCTGATATGGGTCAAGGTTGTGTTCGTACGGGTACCCAAGTTGCTTTTCACATACTAACTCTGGAAACCCTAAAATTTTGTCTCCCTGAGAATCCATAAATACCAAAACCTTTTGTTCAAGCATGCATACTTTAGGTTTGTTTTTGCCTAAGAAGATGGCATCTCCTTCGGGAACGTGTAACTTTCCAAAAGGTTTTCTTGATAAGGGTTGTGGTTTCAAAAAAGAGGAAAAAAGAACACTTGTGGAAGTTAATGACACCTCTCCTCAATCTCCTGATACTTACTCATATATTGAGGATGATGAAGAGATTTCTACTGAAGTTGTTCAAGATTTTATCGGCCAGTTTAACAGTGCAAAACTGCTTCTTGTTGATACCTTAAAAAATCTTGACATGTTAAGAACGGAGTTGAAGAAGGTTAACTCTGACCTTGTCCTTATGAAGACACGTTTTGAGAATCGTCTCAAGGAGATACCGTGTCCAAGGATGCACTCAATTCCATCTATCACAAGCTTGAAGGTCTTGAAACTCGTGAAGCTTCCGTACATGAATGCTGATTTTTGCTTGTGATCATTTTTTTTTTTAGGGTTATTTTTGATTATTGTCTATGAAACTTCTTATGAGAATTTATTCTTGTGTTTTTGAGAAGGATAACTAGGGTTCGGAATAGACATTATTGTGAGTACACATAGCTATTGCCAACGTTTTCATCCTGCAATGTTTTTAGATTTATTTGTTTAAATTCTAAAGTTGATTTGGAAGATGATTTTTGCAGTATTAATCTTTATGGTTTTATATATTGCAAATTGTTATGGGATATGTTGTTTACGTCCGTGAACCTTGACTGTCCCATACTCGTTCAAAAGTTAACTCTATTATATGTCGGTATGAAAGTATTGATAAAAGATAGAATGAACTTTTGAATACAAAAGTTATGCCTTTCATGTCATTATGAAAATATTGATGGAAGAAAGGATGAACTTTTGTTTACAAAGATTAAGTCTATTATATGTCATTGTGCAAATAGTGATGAAAAATAGAATGAATCTTTGATTATTCCGCATTATTGGTCTTTCCATGATCCACATATTTGTGTATACACTGTGTTGCTCCGTAAGTTCTCTTATGTTGAGCATTGCCAATTAAATTGATCATTTTCCTTGTGGTTAATTCAATTGAGATTTTTGGATACAAATTCATATTCTTATGTGATTTGTTAATGTCCAAAGAAATCCTTATTTTCGTGTAAAAGTAAGGTCGCTCTTGTTGTTCTCTCGAGAATGACATTTTATGGGGGAGAGTTCTTAATTGAACTTGTGTTTAATTGCCAAACCTTTGTGGGGAGTGCGGCTGTGGAATATTGTAGGGGTTATCTTGTATCTTTATAAACTCCTTGATGAATGCATTTAGTTTCGGCTATATGATAGCATCTAAACAAGTTGGTATGTTGTTCTCTTTTGGTCATGAAGTATCTCCATGAAAATTTCATGAGGATCCCACTAATTTTCGTACCTTTGCCAATTTTATTGACAAAAAGGGGGAGAATTAATGTGTAGTTCACACTACAAATATATATGGTTTACTGATCATTATGTAATGGGGAGTGGTTTTCATTGTGAGATGAAGTATTGAATAAGGGGGAGTGATACATATCACCATAGTATTGTTTTCAAAGTTGTGATACAATTGAACTTTGATGATGTATAATGATACTATGACACTGTATAACAATGATTGAGAGCAACTGTTTTCTCATTGTTATAGCTACGGATCTTCAACAACTATGATGTTGAGTTGAACACATTTGGAATCATTGGAGTACTTGAAAGTGACGAAGATTTCGAGTAATGTTGAAGAACCAAGGAGATCAAGCATTTGGATAAGAAGCTACAAAGTTTATTTATTGTGTATCCATATGTATTGATAGTTTTGTCACTAAAATTGACAAAGAGGGAGATTTTTAGAGCACTGCTCGGTCGAACTCGCAAGCGTTGATATCTCAAGCTTGTTTGTCAATGTTAGTGATCAAAACTATAAGTCTTGATTTCTAGTCTACTTATAGATGTCTCGGACTAGGATAAATTGTGTAGTTGAGCATTAGACTTCACGGCGTTCATCATTGAAGATGAAGAACTACTAAGGAGAGCTTGTGGAACTTCATCAACAAAAAGGTATGTGGAGACTGAAACTCATCTTCACTTGGAAAGTCTATTTCTACTCTATCTCCTATATTGAGACATAAGTCGTGTTACGATATAGTTCTATTATACACATTTGAGATTTCGAGCTGAGTTTAACTCGCTTACATATTTCTCCGAATATGTGTTGGAAAGCTTTCGCTTCAACCAAGTTCATCTTATATTCTTTACGAAAGTCAAAAGATGATCATGTGAAAATTGCAGAGTAACATTTTACATGGTTTGTGTGATACAATCATTTGGTGTAGACTTGGAATGTTTCGTTATGATTATTTCAATAACTTGAAAATTGCTTTGATGCTAATAGTGTGTGAAAACGTCTATTGTCATCCTCTAAGAAAGTTTCAATGATTGAAATAAGAGTTTAGAACACTTAACCATTATTGGATTGTGACATGTTGTGTACTCTTGCACATATGTTGTCGATGTCCGGGAACCATAGTATGCGTACACGTATGTGTACCTGTTGGTTTGAGAAGTCCGGGAACCTAAGTATGCGTACACGTATGCGTACTGGCATAAGGTTCATGTCCGAGATTTTCTGCTGGGATTGGTGGTATGCGTACACGTTCGCGTACTGGCGAAACCCAATTTCAGTCCGGGTATTTCAAGTATGCGTACCCGTTTGCATACTTGAAGGTTAAAGTTCTAAAATCGATTGTGTACATGAACTGCTACATTTATATATTAAGGAATGCATTCTTTGCAAACCGTGGCTATAATGTTCATGAATTTATTCTAGTGAATCAAACCGATTTTGCTTCAATTGTGTTCTTGTATACTTCTATGAGAATATAACAATTGAATAACTATTTAACTAGTTTTATTTGAGTCATTTGAACTAGTTATGGTTAAGATGAATATGGTTGATATGAGAGTATTCATATGGCTAACCTTGGTTAACTATTGTTGAGCCAACATGGTGTACACGTTTAGGTACGGCTACATAAACCTAAATGAAGGTACATTTCATTTGTGTGTAACAAGCTAAGTTCGATCTAACGGTTGAAAGATATTAGCTTGAATCTAATCAGGTTTTCATCTAACAGTGAATATTGAATGCTTTGTTACCAAGGTAACTTAATTGCAAACTCTGATTTGAAAACTATATAAAGGAGAACTCTAGCAACTGGGAAACCTAATCCCCACACTCCTTGTGTGATACTAGTTGTGCGTATTTCAATCAATTAGATAACCCAACCTTTGGTTGTTGATATAAATTGATTCACACTTGAACATTGGTCTTTGGTACCGTTCAAGTTGTTTCACATAATAATCAGGCTCAAGGATTTCTATATGTTTGATTTGCTGATTACATTGTGAAACAGAGATACAACTCTTGGATATATTTCCATTGATTGAGTCTGACTGTCTAGTTGATTCTCTTGGAATTATATTGGAGTTTTTCCAAACAGATTGATAAGCGAAATATTGGGTGTGGTTGTTAGACCCCCGTTTTTTCAAGTACACCATTATTTATTTATTTTGCAATAAACTATATCATGAAAACCTTGTATAATCTCATCGATAATACAACGACTAAAAATTACTTCAACAAGCTATCTTGGATATAATCTATCAATCCAATTAAGAAACACATTATGGAATTAATCCAAGATATTTAATTAACGTACTTTAATTATAAAGATAAATAATATAATGTGAAGTAAAGAAAATAACATAAAAACACAAGATTTTATTAATAAGGAAACCTACATGGCAGATTTTTTTTAGGAAATAGCCCGGTTTTGAATACTTTCATAATTAAACCGCAAATTTTGCAACCCATAATTTCGTGTAATTGAGTCTAACTAAACTATTTCATGTTTCTCTCAGTATCCGTACGCCTACAACTAACCTCGCCAACGCAAGTGAATCATTTAACAGAACCCATTGCCAACTGTTGCTTTACCCTTGTAAATACTTCTGCAATTCAACTTTTTTAGAACGTCTTACAAATAACAAGAAATCAAATTATTTACTAACCATTCAAATCCAATCACAAATACCAAAGATATTATATTATAAATTAAGAGTTAATGATATTTTTTTTTAGATATAAGATACCAATATATGGTTATCGAAATAATCAATCTTGATTCAACAAGTTGGATTTACAAATCAAATAACTTATCGATCTCTACAAGATTTAAGTTTATCAAAGATAAACAACTTGTTTTTCCCAGATAATCGAGTCACGCAGATAATCACGCCAAGATTAGAAAAAGTCGTCAATCTTCTTAATCTTCAATAGTAACAACTTGCACTTGATTCCCAAAATGATTTGTCTCACATAATAGAGTCTCTTAACATTATCAATAGTTCTATCCCACAAATCCGGAATCAGTTAGATCTGTAATAGTCAATCTTCAAAGTCTTGAGTGCCTAATATCAGAAGAGATGATTCATGGAATAAACAAAAACTTATCTAGAAGATAACTATACGAATTAGTTCAATGACAAGTAATGATCAATGAATACTAAATAACAATCTGGTTTCGACCAATGCTAAACATAGGGCATCTTGATCCTAAAAGAAGACTTTAATGCATAAGCGCTTTCGTCCAAAACCAAATCATCACTATGTTGAGTTAACGACAATGTCATACAAAGTATAAGCCGGCATGAGTTTGTAAAATTACAAGCTCCACTATATATATAGTCTTATTGACCAAGACTTGTTTGGAAACCAAGAAGCCTTAATTTCGAAATTCTGAAAGATTTTTAATTAATACCAACTCAGAATTTTAAGGTACTCTATAGTTTTCCGATTTTATTAACACAAAATGTTATAATATAATCTTAGAATATATTTCCAAGTAATAAAAAAAAGTTGAGATCAATGAGTCACATATATATTTTGATTGAATTGTCGATATCTAATCTACTCAGTTCAGGAAAAAAAAAAGATAAGCTCAATCCTCCAAATACCAAAATCTACCAAATTAACAGTTAATTCCTACTCTAAACATATTAAAAAAATAAACAATTAATTCCTACTATAAACATATTAAAAAAAAAAAAAAAAAAAA
Source organism: Papaver armeniacum (assembly GCA_023531295.1). NCBI lineage: Eukaryota > Viridiplantae > Streptophyta > Magnoliopsida > Ranunculales > Papaveraceae > Papaver > Papaver armeniacum. The sequence goes on from JAJJWW010015831.1 coordinate 105,031, forward strand.
AAACGTTAGAAAACCTGCCTCCTATTCGAAACTTAAAAAGAAACAACTCAAGTTAGTTGCCCGAGGTCCGTCTAATCACTAGTGAGTAAAATCTAGAACAATAGGTACATTATATAATGGTCGCTTAATTCCGTATAACAAGAACGTAAAAGAATATTAGCCTCAGGACATTTTGCAAAATGCTAGGGGCCTGAGCTTGAATTAGCTAGACAAAACGTACAATAATTTCATGATTAATGGTTGTCAATTATAATTAGTTGGATTCAACATCCGGTTAATCGGCGACAACATATGACTATCTCATTCAGCGTGTATGTCAACCAATAACCCTACACATGACTCTTTTACTTTTTCTTTGTTCCTTGGACGTTGACTTGATTTGAGGCTTTCTCATTTGCCATTTATGCTCAAGCAGTCTACCTACAAGCTAAAACGAGTTTAAGCTTGAGTTATTGTCACAGGTTCGCACTTCTCAAATGCAACACCAACTTGACAATGGCAATTATGCTCCACAGCACAATCTCAGCCAACTCGCACTTAGCCAATACTTCAACTTCTTGACTAATTCTCTATTCAGCCCATACTAAATAGAGGTTCTGCTCACAAATCTTTCAAGACTTCAACCAAATGCACACACTCCGCTTGATGCATAAATAATAAGTCAAACCAAAGGGAAAATATGCACCAACAGAACTTTTCTTTAAATCAGGCCTTAGCCTTTTATTTATTGCACACTTAGGGTTACACACTCTTCTTGTTCCGGATTACCCAATCCCTTCACAAGATCAGGCTTATATAGCCTTACAAAAAGCTATGTACACTAACTGCAAGCAGTTACAGTTTTACTTTACATGTGGCAGTTAGCTAACTATGCTAACCTTTGCCAAACCGTTCACTAGCCAAACGAGTCATTCCTATCAGTTAGAAAGCATAAAGTAAATCCACTCACGTGTAACCAACTCTAAACCTTCAAGGCCATGTGCCCCGCACATGTCATCTTGCCTTGTTGCCAGATCAACGCATTTGCCAGCCAAATATTGCGCCATCACGGCTGTACATCATTCTGCCAATGATGCAAGTGTGCTAATGCAAGTCTTGCTTGCATGCCTGTACGCCCCATGCATACAGGTAACATGCCAAACTCATTTGGCATCTCGTGATGCTAATCTGGCATCCTTGGCCATGTCCAAACCCTGTTTGGCACATGCCATCCTCTTGCTGCAACTCAGACATGCACTTGTACTGAATACCGCTATTATGGCTTACGTTGCGCTATTATGGCCTCATTGCACTATTATAGCTTCGCATTGCACCATTACGGCGGCGTACTTGCACCTCTGACACTTTGGCCAATCCACTGGTAATGCGCCACAGTTGCGCATCATCACTTGGCCACTTGACAGCACCGTTATAGACCTCCCCCACCAGCTGAACTCGACGCCCTCGTCGATTATTTTTGCCGTAGGTAAGCCTGAATTTGTTCTTCAAATTGCCACAATGTAGTATCCTTTTCCCAAGAAGCTTCGGAATCTGGCAACCCTTGCCACTTAATTAGAAAATAAGTTCTCCTATTCTTCTTGCTTTGCCCCATAACTCGATCATCAAGTATTGCCTCAACTTGCTTATCGAATTGTGATCTGATTACTGGTGGTGCACGCTTCGCTTGTTGCCTCGAAGTGTCCAAGAAATCGGGATGGTATTTCTTCAAAAGGCGACATGAAAAGTGGGATGCACTTTCAACTTTGTCCAGGCAACTCAAGTCTGTAAGCCACCTTACCAACTCTTTTAATCACTTTAAAAGGACCATCATATCTTGGAATTAGGCCTCTATGCACTGTCTTGCTAGAAATCTTCTTCCAAATCTGGGGCGTTAGCTTTAACAACACCATGTCTTCCACCTCAAACTCTACATCTCTGCGATGCAAATCAGCATACTTCTTCATTCGTCTTTGCGCCTTTGATAAACTATCACGCGCCTGCTCAGTCATCTCTGTCTTCGACCTTGCATAACGATAAGCTGCTGGACAGGAACCTTGCTTTTTAGCCTTTGGCACCTCATGAGGGGTTAATGGCTGCTGGCCTGTAGCTAACTCGAAAGGACTCAGCTCCGTAGCTGAACTCTTGTGCAAATTGTAACAAAATTTGGCCGTATCCATCAACGCCACCCAATTTCCCTGGCTTGCCGTCACATAATGACGCAAGTACTCTTCTAGCAATGCATTTATCCGCTCCGTCTGACCATCGGTTTGGGGGTGATTGCTAGTAGAAAACTTTAGTTCGGAACCAAGCATTCCAAACAAGGCAGTCCAAAACCTGCCTGTAAACCGTGAGTCCCTATCACTCACAATATCTCGAGGAATTCCCCAATACTTCACTCCATTCTTGAAGAACAGCTCCGCTGCAACGTCTGCATTGCAAGAATAGGGACAGGGAATGAATGTAGCATACTTCGAAAAGCGATCAACGACGACCATTATCGAGCTAAAGCCTTGCACCTTGGGCAACCCGTTAATAAAGTCCATCGACAAGCACTGCCATGGCTTGTCTGGAATCGGCAAAGGTTGTAACAATCCTGTTACGTTTCTCCTTTCCGTCTTATCCAGTTGACACACCAAGCATGTCTTCACATACAATTCAACATCTTCTTCCATCTTAGGCCAGTAATAGGAACGAGCTATCAAAGCATGCGTTCGTTCCATGCATGGATGACCAGCCCAAATGGAATCATGCATCTCTCGCAAGAGTTCCCTTCTCAAGCCACCTGAATTAGGTACATAAATTTTTCCTCCCTTGGCATAAATGACTCCATCATCTAGCCAAAATCGACGAACGATCCCATCACAGATCTGTTTAGTCAGGCGCACACATGCCTGATCATTCTTCGTCTCTTCTTTGATTCGAGGCAACAACTCTGCCTCAATCGTGGTCAGTGCCGCAACATATTCTTCCACCAACTTTCTGCTTAACGCATCTGGCACAAAATTAAGCCTTTCTGTCTTACGCTCGAACTTGTATTCGAACTCGCTCAAAAAGTCAAGCCACCTTGCTTGTTTTGGCGAAAGTTTCTTCTGGCTGTTAAAGAACGTAATGGCCACATTATCCGTCCTTATGATGAAATAAGTTCCCAACAAATAATGGCGCCACGTTCTTAGGCAATGTATCACTGCCAACATCTCTTTCTCATGCACAATGTATCTCCCTTCAGCATCATTAAGCTTACGACTCTCGTAAGCCACTGGATGGCCATCTTGCACCAAGACTCCCGAGAGCCCCATCTCAAGCATCATGTGCACTTCAAATGGTACATCGAAGCTAGGCAAGCGAAGAACTGGTTCTGTCGAGACCGCTTCCTTCAATGCATCGAATGACCGCTGACACTCGTCAGTCCATGCCCAAGATTTGTCCTTCCTCAACAAATCTGTCAAAGGGGCCACTTTCTTTGAATAGCCAACTATGAATCGCCGGTAATAGTTAGCTAAACCCAAGAAAGAAAGAAGCTCTCCAAGCTTCTTAGGTTCTGGCCAATCCAAAATGGCCTCTACCTTTTTCTGGTCCATATGCATGCACCCTTGCGATATCACATGGCCAAGGAAAGTAATTGTGGTCTGGGAAAACTCACACTTTTCCTTCTTCACATACAAACTTGCTTCTCTAAGCTTTGCAAACACTTTGCGAAGATGCATCGCATGCTCTTCCAAAGTATCACTGTATATGACTATGTCGTCCAAGTATACTACCACAAAACGATCAATGTACTCGGCAAACACATCATTCACCAGGTTGCAAAATGTTGCTGGAGCATTAGTCAAGCCGAATGGCATAACACGGTATTCAAAAGAGCCATACCTTGTTACCATTGCAGTCTTTGGTTCATCGACTTCTGCTATGCGCACTTGGTAATAACCTGAGCGCAAATCCAATTTGGTGAAGAATTTAGCTTTGGCCAACCGATCAAACAAGTCTGCCACTAGCGGAATTGGGTACTTGTTCTTCACAGTTAGTTTGTTCAAAGCCCTATAATCAACACACATACGAAGCGAGCCATCTTGCTTCTTTTGGAACAGAACCGGAGCACCAAATGGAGCTTTAGACGGTTGTATGTAGCTTGCCTCCAGCAATTCATAAATCTGCTTGCGCATCTCCTCAAGTTCTAATGGTGACATACGATATGGTGCTTGCGCAGGCGGCCTCGCCCCTGGCACCAACTCTATCATATGATCGATCCTACGCCGCGGTGGTAGCGTCTTAGGCAGTTTTGCAGGCATTGTGTCTGCAAACTCTTCTAAGACCTCAGCTATTCCATCCTCTATTTCTACTACCTTTCCTGGTTTGATCTCAACAAACACGCATAGGAAAGTAGCCAAGCCTTGGTGCATACCATCGTTCACCTGAACCGCAGACAAACATGGCTTAAGTGTCTTGTCTGGTTCACTTTGTCTCACCATAGAGACAAAACATGGGTATTGAGGGTGCTGTATCAATATCCCATTTCTATGAGGTAATGGCGATGCCTTCGCCGCGCAAAAGAAATCCATGCCCAAAATCAGGTCAAAATCATCCATGACCATAACTAGCAAATCTATTTTTCCTTTCCATTCTCCAACTTGTACATCTGCATTGCGAACTTTCCCTCGCGGCTTGTGGTTCTGCGTTAACAGCTTTGATGGTGCTAGCCGCGCTAGTGCTTGTTAAGTTCAATGCCATGGCAACGCTTGGATGAATGAAAGACTTCGTAGCACCCGATATCAGCCATCGCTAATACCCATTCTCCATTGATCTTCACATCAATGTACATCGATCCGAGAAGACATCTTCTTCTCTCGTGTGTGCTTTGCTCCTAGCAAATGATCGATGTTGCGATGTTGGCCACTACCAACATCATCTTTGAGCCTTCCCAAAGATCGTGTTGCTTCTCATCAACACTTGCGGCGTCTCCGGTACCCTTGGTGCAGTTCTGATATGTAGAACAACTTGTTTCACCCTCATCAAGTTGTTCCGAGGACATCCTTCGTGCATGATTATCACTTGTAGATTCTTGAATTAACGATTCGCATACTTTTAATGCAACTCTTTGGTCTGATCTTCGCCCCATCCTTTGCCTGCCTTGTACTTTCTATGTGGATCCTTCACTTCAAATACAATTTACAGCCAAACATAGAACAGCAACAACTTCAATCAGCCTTATAATCCAACGTGAACAGAGAGAGACCCTTAACCAGGGCTCTGATACCCGAATTGTCACAGGTTCGCACTTCTCAAATGCAACACCAACTTGACAATGGCAATTATGCTCCACAGCACAATCTCAGCCAACTCGCACTTAGCCAATACTTCAACTTCTTGACTAATTCTCTATTCAGCCCATACTAAATAGAGGTTCTGCTCACAAATCTTTAAAGCCTTTAACCAAATGCACACACTCCGCTTGATGCATAAACAATAAGCCAAACCAAAGGGAAAATATGCACCAACAGAACTGTAGTTGCAGGATTTCCCACACTACACCCCTCACTCAAATCTGTTTAATCAATCCATTAGAAGATGAACAATGATGTGTTTTATTAATTGTTTTCTTGAATGATTTACAAAGAAATGTAGAACAAAGTTAAAGAAATTACAATCTCTCTTTCCTTTCTCTCTCCTAATGACTTGTTTCACAATTCAAAGAGACCTCCCCCTACAACAGACTTACTCGACCCTTTATATAGGGTATTACATAGTGGATGACAGCTATACTGTCCTTTATTTTCGGAAACGTCTCGCGAATGCTCGCGAATGTACAACTGTTTGCCTTCGCGACACTCTTAAATCTTGCCAAGTCTTCACACTTTCCTCATATTCTAACTGTCGTCATCTATTACGTCATTTATTTACCTCCTGCGACTCCTTCGCGATGCGATTGTTTATTAATCTCGCGAAGTATTAGTGTTGCGATATTCGGCCCTACATCTTGCCTCTTTTTCCTTGAATATCGCTTGGAGAGCGATTTTTAAGGAAAAATTTGTTATTGTGGTGATCTTTGACATTTGTTGATGAAGGAACGAGCGAAAGAATATTGGACTTGAAAAGTACGTACTTGCCTCTATTCTTTTGCGAAGTTCAAGCTTTTGTGAAGTGAACAAGAAGTAATATATCTTCAATTTCCCACAGAAATTTGATTCCTTGAATCTTGGGATGACCGTTTACACGTGTCTAAAATTACTCTTTCTACCGGTACATTTAATGTTATCCGGTCACCCTTTTTCTTCTATTTAAAGGAAAACTGCCTGTGAAAACCATTCCTTCTCTTCTTCTATATCTTCTTCATCGTCTGCAACTATTTCTGCTATTCATCTTCATCCTCTTCTTTTTATTATCTTTCGTTATCGTTTTCATGGCATCCGGGTTCGTTATTTTCATTGATTTTGATTATTCTCTTGATTGATCTTCCTTATTGAAATTACTTCATCTTGATTTTGTTCTTCTTTTGATATTTCTTTCGCCATTTTTGTTTCAGCAAGAACAAACCCAGCTCTAAATATACCGTGGTGAACCCTAACATCCCCATTGGTTCGCAACCAAAATCTTCTTCGCAACTGAAGTCTCTGGCTTCCAAAAAACAACCTGCGAGTAGTAAGGTATTTTTAGAAATATTTACTCCTTTAATAGCAATTTTGTTGCCTCTGTTTCTTAGTTGATTTATTATTCGCAGGATGATAAGAATGATGATAGATCTCCCAAAAGGTCTCGCCATAATACATTTGATGCCTCTCTTCTTTGCTCCAACTGTTCCTTTTCGGGATTCAAGCATTCTTCTTTCCCTACGATGTCTTCGCAAGGCAAATCTCCTACTACAACGACTTCTTCGCAAGATAATCCCATTCCTTCTTCTCAAGATAATGTACCATTCCCTACAGTGTCATCGCAGGATAAATCAATCCCTGAATTTTCTGCGAATGAAATTCTTCAGGTCATGCCTATTCCTACTTTTACTTTTACCTCGCCTCCACCTATTGATCAGGTCTCTCCAATTGGCGGTCTTATAACTATGGGTGACTCAACTTTTCCTTCTTCCTCTACCATTTCTTCTTCCTCAAAATCTATCTCTCTTAGCAAAGAAAATTTGGAAGGGATAGACATAGCTTTTAAAATCTTATCAGATACCATGAATGATGTTAAAAAAGCCTCCATTGATCCCACCAGATCTAGCGTTTTCGAATCTTTGGGTAAATTCTTTGGTTCCGATACGATATCGCGAGTATCCTTAGAACAAGAAATTAAGACTTTGAAGAATAATCTTCATAATACTTTGTTGGACCGCGATAACCTTCGCAAGAAGAATGAAGAATTAAAAGGTATCTCTCCTCCCCCCCCCCCTTTTTTTTTTTAAAAAAAAAAAAAAAAAAAACTTGGTTCGACTCTCAAGTTTTGCACCAGAAACGTAAGATGGAGATATACCAACTGGAATCTATTGTAGAAGAAACTCGAGTGGAAAGAGACGCCTGGATGGAGCAATATAATCGTTTAGATAATCTCCATACATTTTCTATGGATCAAATAAATAATCTTTCTCAAGAAAACATCTGCTTAGTTCAAAACCAAGAATTATTAAGTAATGAAGTGTCGCGTCTCTCATATGCTTTGAATAAATCTAATTTGGAGTTGGAAACCTTATCAGATGAAAATGGAACTTTATCTCAAGAGAAGCGAGCTTTATTGGATAAAGTGGCGATATCCTCGCAACAACTTGATGCTCGTAAAAAATCATTGAATGAGCAAGAACAGTCTATCTGCCTATTGAAAACTAAACTTGAAGATACTACCATTGAAAGAGATAAACTTATTCAGAATAGAATAAATCTAAGTGTGAAAACCAACCAACTCAAGGATGATTATACCAAGTTAAAAGAATCCCATTCTTCTCTTGCGAATCAAAATAAGTTATTGATTTCTAACGAAAAGAGCTTGCGATCGCGGTTAAAAGGTCTTGTCGGTGATGGTTTTGATAATGCCATGGAAAATCTGGGGAATAATTGCTTGGCCCTTACTCAATATCTTGTCTCGCAGAAGGAAGGTAGTCATAAAATTTGACTGCCTTTTCCATTGTTTTTCTTTTCTAATTTCTATACCACTTTCCACCTTATGATTTTAATGTCTTTCTTTACTCCTGCAGAATCTGAGAAAAATCTTCACTCTTCTCTATCTACTTTGGAAGCGGCGCATGCTAAAATTTGCAAGGAAAATGCAACTCTAGTTGCTTCTCTTGCCCAATCTCGCGACCGAGCCAGAAGGAGGTTTAACTACCTTAATCATCTTAAAGATATCCATAGTAGAAATCAACAAAAAGCACTTCTTCGTCAATTTCCTCCCAAAGCAGAAGTTCTTGTGAATAATATCTTACTTTCTAAATCCCTTGATCCTGTCTATGTTGAGCCATTGGATGTTGAAGATGATGAAGTACCCAACTCTCCTGACAGTGATTATGATTATGAAAGCTGCGAAGACCTCGCTAATAATGAAGTTATCAATAAGGAACCTTTCGAAAGAATTTCTGATGAAAACCCTTCGACTGGCGAGGGTGAAGCTGATAAGATTGTTGAAGAATCTTTACCATCTCCTTCAGCTGAGCAAGTTGATGTAGAGAATTAAGTTTCTTTGTAACTTTGTTGAATTTTTCTTTTTGATTGCAAAGTACTAAGTCTGGTTTTGGATGAGTTAGTTTCTATTTCTTTCTTATTATAAGAACTCATCTCGCCACCTTATCAAGTAATCCATTTATTTTCCATTAAACCTTTTATTGTAATCTTTCTCGCGATGGAAAGATCTCGATTGCCTATATCAAAAATATTTAAAGATCTTTCTTGAATGCCGTTATTGCGACAAGATCGCAGGATGTCTCTACATTTTCATGTAATGACCCATTGGTCTTGCCTTATCATTATTTGTGTGGTCTTATTTTGCCTTCCTACGTAAAGGTCTTATTTTGCCACCCCTCATTGCGACAAGATCGCAGGACGTCTTTACATTTTCATGTAATGACCCATTGATCTTGTCTTATCGTTTCTTAAGTATTTTTGCCTCTGCAGGACATTGTATTTGCGACAATATGACAGGTTTAAATATTCTTGCGATCATACAATCCCGCGACATTGTCGTCTTTGCGATGAAATCGCAGGACGTTCTTACATTTTCATGTAAAAACCCATTGATCTCATCTTACCCTCGCGTTAGTATTATTGCCTCTGCAGATCATTGCACAAATATGACAAGCCTAAATTCTCTTGCGAGAATAAAGCCTCATGACATTTGCGTCTTTTGACACTTATCGGCTCCCTAATGGAGGGTGCCGCCCTTATCTTCTCCCCTGGTTGCCCCTTCAAGGAGGCGTACATCGGCCATACAAGACTAGCTCCTCCCATCCGGTCTTAACAACAACCCAGTTGTTTTCGCAATCTCTTATCCCTTATACCTATATGGTTTATGGTTACGAGACTACACCCTAAGTGGAGTTTTCTTCGGGCCAAGTGCAGCATGTGCCAAGACTTGTCAAGAGTGGTAAGGAAGTTCCATGCTCCCCGCACTCTTGACTCAACCGTGTACCTCGGCGCCTTGGTCATACACGACTCCTTGGAAGAGACCCTCGGGCGTCCAACCAGGGTATAACCTTATATATATAGTTGGAAATCCAAGGTATCTCCCAGGATAGGCTTTTATGGGCCTCAAATCTCCATGACCTGTGTTTCGGAGCGGTGTAACCTTCCACCCGAGTCATGTTAAGAGATACCCCTTATATGACGTACTTTAGGTCTTACATTTGCCTCTTGCGAAATATCATTCGCGAACTAGGGTGTACGCCATAAAGGTTTGTCCCATTCACTCACTCATTCATTTTATCAATTTATTCAATCATTTGTCTCATGAAGTTATCGCACAATCTCGGTTCCATTATTCAATAGATTTGTATACATTCTTCATGGCGAGATTCTCGCACAATTTTTCCGCAACCATCATCTCTCGCCTCTTATCCTTATCATGCTTTCATCACTAAATTGTTATCTTTTCTCGCAATTATTCATTTTTTACACCTTTTATTCTTACTTCCTTCGCCTCCGCATCAGTCCACCATTTCAATGTCTCCTTTGCATCATGATACTCGGTTGCTTTTGTGCAGTCACTTTGACATCTCTTCTTCTTTTGTTTCTATGGCATCTACCATTAGTCTTTCTTTTCTTTGTTCATCATGTACATTCTTCCTCCAACCTTTCTTTTTTGTTGTTCTCTCTTCGCAACTTTCTACATCCACCTCATAACACTTTTGCCCCTCTATCCAATCTCCTTTTATAATTCCGACACCGCTAGGATGTGGAAATTTTATGCACTGATGGTATGTCGATGCTATGCCTGAATTTGATGAAGCCATGGTCTTCCAATCAATGCATTGTAGGGAGATTCCACATCAACTACGCAAAACAAAATATCAGTCGATAACCCCTGCAAGGGTATCCTCATGTGCACTTCTCCTTTGGGCTTGTTCGCGGTACCGTTGAAACCATATATTTTGTATGTTGAAGGGATCAAGTCTTCATCTCTTCCTCCCATAGTTTTGTAAGTATGGTAGAAAAGAATGTTGACTGAACTGCCAGTATCAATCAATATTCTATTGATTTCCCAACAATTTTCCGCTTCATCATCTTCGCCATCAATGGGTTTTGGATTAATTTCCAGCTTCACAACCAATGGGCTATCATGTATTTCTCTTCCTTTGGGTACTTCTTCAGCCGAGAAAGAAATAATCTGCGAGTTGCCACTCTTTTAGCTGCGATGTCTTCGCAACATTCATCACTTCTTTATCATCAGCATCTCTCGCGAAAACTCTACTAAGTACATTGTCATGAAAATCTTCAATAGTGCGGTATGAGTGGACAATGGAGTTGCAAAACAAATTTTTAGCCTTTGCCCCAACTTCTATAACAAATGTTTTTTTTCCCTTTGCCGGTGGGGGTGGCAAATATTGAACTTTTTCTTCTTCTTTTAAAAAGTGATTTAGCTTTCCTTGATCAATCATTCTTAGGATGATTCTCTTGATGTTTCTGCAGTCATTTGTTAGGTGCCCATGAAAGCGGTGGTAAGAACAGAACTCGTGACTTCTATCTCCAGGTGGTGTTTCACTTCCCATGTTCCATGGTGCAGGTATGTTTTCCATCAAAAGTATTACTTCCCATATTTTTTCCACACTGGCGTTCAATGGCGGCATTTTAATTTCCTCCCACACTACTCTGCGACTTCGCTGTCCTCTATGATAATTCCTGCCTCTGGCCTTCATAAGTCTCTTGCGAATTATACCTTTGACCTCCATAGGTTTCTTGTGGTTGATCAAGTCTTTGAATTTTATTGTTTCCGCCACGGTTGTAGAAATTTCTTTCTCTTTCAAACTCTTCCTGATCGCGACTTCCCATAGCTACTAATTTTGGTTCTATATCAACTGCTTTTCTTTCTTGTTGACCTTGCGATGTGCTCGCCCTTTGTGTGTATTAGTTGAGGTAATAAACTTCCATTCGCAATATTAGAATTTGTGTTTGCCACTGGGTAAGATTCCATCTCGTTCGTCTTTCTTCTAAAGCAATATATTCCTCCTGGAGCTCTCGTAATTCAGTCATTGTAATTGTATTCTTAACTCGAAAACCCGAACATATAATAGATTGGTTGCGAACATAGCATTTATGAATGACAGTATGAGGTATCTTTCATCTACCCCGTAGGCCATCTCGCCGCACATCGTCTTCCATCGACAGGTTAAATGTCTTAAACTCTCGCCAACTCTTTGTTTTAGTCCAAATACATCTTCAATGCCAGGTCGTGAAGAGTTGTTACTTATATACGCCCCCAAGAATATAGCTCGTAAATGATTGAATGACGTGATCGTATTCCTTGGTAAACCCTCAAACCATTTCAATGCTTCTCCTGTTAAACTTGACGCGAAGTATTTGCATAATATAGCGTCATGGTTTTCCCATTGTAGCATACATCTCACATAAGCCTTGATGTGTTGTACTTGCACAAGTTGATCCATCAAAAATGCTAGTTAGCGCTGGTAAGTTGCATTTTGGGGTATTCCTCCTAACTGCACTTCTAATGTAAAAGGATTTTTCGCAGCTTCCGCGATAGCTTCATCTAACTGTCTTCTCCCCCCTTCTCTTCTATTGTTCAATATTCCTCTCATCACTGCCAATTCTTGCAGAATTTGTTCATTTGCCTCAGAATTTGAATCGATCGGTCTCTTTAATTCTGCTTCTCTCCTTCTTCGTTCGTGTCTACTTTTTTGTACTCTTTCGTATTTTTCGTTAATATCTCCATCGTTGCGATTTCGCTCGCGCCTCCTCTCTCGATTATCATGGTTATTCTCACGGATCGCTTCTTCTAATTCCCGATTTTCCATTTCGCTCTCAATCTCTCTCTCTCGCGGGCTAGACTTGCTTGCTCAATGTAATGCTTTTCAATATCATCTTCAATTTCCTTTTGTTTCCTTTGTGTTTCTCTCCCATGTAGTGCTCTTCTTCTTTCCTCCTGATTTTCCTCATTAATTGGGTTATTCTGTCCTCGAGGCTGCCTATCTTCTTGATTTCCATCATCGTGATTGTTTACCAAAATATAACGATTTTCTATTAGTTCTCTCTCTTCGCGACCTTCTTCGCCATGATTTAACTCTCTTTCCAAATTTTCTTCATTAATGTTCTCATGCAGTAATGTTCTTCTCCCATTTTCTCTAGTCGATCCCGATCTCGATCTGTTACTACTTCTTGATCTTCTATTTTGTAGCCTCCTATTTTCCATCCTCAACTCGTGGTTTTGCCTTGTTAGATTCGCGCGTTCTTCTGCTTCTAACCGCCTTTCTTCGTGTATTGTTTGTCTCAGCGCTTCTAATGCCGCGATTTCTTCATTTCCACGAATTGTTTCTCCCATCTCTTCTCGATTTCTCTCTTCCTGTCTATTATTCATCAATTGTTATACTTCTTCTCTTTCTTCCGTAGAATCTGATCTCCATGTATGCACGCTCACTCTATCATAATCGATTACTCTGTTTAGTCTTTGGTTGAATTGGTGGTTGAGTTGATGGTTGAATTGGTGGTTGAGTTGATGGTTGAATTGGTGGTTGAATTGGATCTTCTTCTCAATTTCTTGCATTTATCCTTGATGGTTCACCTACTTCATTTCTTCTTTCTCCCACTAATCTTCCACTTCTCCTTACGATCGTTGGTAGTTCTGATGCATTCTTTCTCCTAGCCATTTGTTAAAAATTATTCAAGATTTCTTTCTTGTTATCCCTAATTCTTCCAATTCACAAGGTTGATCTTCTTCGATCCCTGTTTCTAGCGCATATGTAGTTGCAGGATTTCCCACACTACACCCCTCACTCAAATCTGTTTAATCAATCCATTAGAAGATGAACAATGATGTGTTTTATTAATTGTTTTCTTGAATGATTTACAAAGAAATGTAGAACAAAGTTAAAGAAATTACAATCTCTCTTTCCTTTCTCTCTCCTAATGACTTGTTTCACAATTCAAAGAGACCTCCCCTACAACAGACTTACTCGACCCTTTATATAGGGTATTACATAGTGGATGACAGCTATACTGTCCTTTATTTTCGGAAACGTCTCGCGAATGTACAACTGTTTGCCTTCGCGACACTCTTAAATCTCGCCAAGTCTTCACACTTTCCTCATATTCTAACTGTCGTCATCTATTACGTCATTTATTTACCTCCCTGCGACTCCTTCGCGATGCAGTTGTTTATTAATCTCGCGAAGTATTAGTGTTGCGATATTCTGGTCCTACAAGAACTTTTCTTTAAATCAGGCCTTAGCCTTTTATTTATTGCACACTTAGGGTTACACACTCTTCTTGTTCCGGATTACCCAAACCCTTCACAAGATCAGGCTTATATAGCCTTACAAAAAGCTATGTACACTAAGCGCAAGCGATTCTGAGTTTTACTTTACATGTGGCGATTAGCTAACTATGCTAACCTTTGCCAAAACGTTCACTAGCCAAACGAGTCCTTCCTATCAGTTAGAAAGCATAAAGTAAATCCACTCACGTAAAACCAACTCTAAACCGTCAAGGCCATGTGCCCCGCACATGTCATCTTGCCTTGTTGCCAGATCAACACATTTGCCAGCCAAATATTGCGCCATCACGGTTGTACATCATTCCCGCCAATGATGCAAGTGTGCTAATGCAAGTCTTGCTTGCATGCTGTACGCCCCATGCATACAGGTAACATGCCAAACTCATTTGGCATCTCGTGATGCTAATCTCGCATCCTTGGCCATGTCCAAACCCTGTTTGGCACATGCCATCCTCTTGCTGTAACTCAAACATGCACTTGTACTGAATACCGCTATTATGGCTTACGTTGCGCTATTATGGCCTCATTGCACTATTATAGCTTCGCATTGCACCATTACGGCGGCGTACTTGCACCTCTGACACTTTGGCCAATCCACTGGTAATGCGCCACAGTTGCGCATCATCACTTGGCCACTTGACAGCACCGTTATAGTTATCCACTTTGTGGTTTTAGGAAACAACCAAGTCATAGAAATGTAACCTTCTAAAAATGCATGTTAGGAACATCTCATTGACAAGTAATGGCCTTAACATTGATGATAAGAGTGGGCGAATGGCGCATCAAATTTTTTCTAGGTAAAAGTCTTCTCCGGTCGCGGTCAAGTGAAATAGACCACCCAATCGCGTTAGGTAGGGGTGATTCCAAGAAAATGATTGGAACACCGTGTTAATCTAATATTTTTCTCCGCCCTTAATCCAATTTCACTTTCACTAATTTTTTTAAAATATCCCTCTTTTGGATTTATTATTAACTTAATAGCAATGATTTGGTCATGTTAATCACTTGCTCAAAACTTACGGTCTTACCCTCTTTTCATCATCTTTCTCGGAAGTTAACACTGTTACAAAAGTTCGCATCTCATTTTCCAAGCTCTTTCCCTATATAATGCACACGCACACCCCCATCCTCTTATAAGTACAGACGCACCCTGCTCCTTTCAACCTAAGAAAATCACCCAGCCTTAAGCTCAATAAGCCGCTGCAAGAGAACTACCAGAGCTATCACCGTCTTCGTTAATTGATAGATCGATGAATCAGTTAAGAGATAATACAGTTGTTTGTCGACGATCATCAAACAAAATGAAAGGGTTCAGACTAAACTCTAGACGAATCACAGTTTATAGATTCCGGGTAAAGTTCTTAAACTTTATAAGGCTGTTGAGTAGATGGAATTTGATTAAGTCTTCTTGTGGACAAGCTTTAGACTCTCTAAAGAAAGGTATTGTTATCGGTAGAAGTAGTAGCAGAAGAAGCACCAGCAGCAGCGGCAGTAGTAGTTATGTCAGTAGTCGAAGAAGTTCAGCCTCAATTCAAAGCAGACACAGCGATAGTAGTCGGCGAGATTTAGCACCAATAAAGAATACTTACTGTCGTTCAAACTCGTTCTACTCAGAAGCAATATCTGATTGCTTAGAATTTATCAAGAAGTCTGCAGCACTTTCGGTCGATCATGAAATTTCAGTGAGCCGATGATAAATCAAAAGCTAAGCAGATTCAGCAAGATAATCCCTCCGTGGACATCCGATAAAATTGGAACGATTTACAGAAGATTAGCATGGCCCTGCACAAGGATGACACTACGCACAGAAAGGATTCAGCAAGATAAATATTTTTCTTTGAAGTCTATGCTGCTGTGATGTTATGGTTGCGGGTTGTGAGTCAAGTTGCTCCACCTATACCTAATATAACGTAGCATCGACTCCATTAACCATGAGCAAGTCTATTGGATTCAGGGGAACGACGCGTATATTTTTTACCGTGCATATAATTTTGGTTGTTCTTGCTATTTTTACTTTTCAACCTTGTGTAAGCTTTGGAAATCTATAGCTAGCGTCATAGTGTGTACTTAATGATGAACAGAAATGAAATGATGTTTACAAACTATTTTCTCATATCATTCTCAAGCGTCAAGTCCCACCCCATATAGTACAAGTTTTATTTGGTTCGAATGATGGATGCAAACTTGGATTAAGTAAATAAGAAACATGATAAACGTTAAGTCCCCACCCCGTGAGACATGCTGTTTTGGAGTTTATAGTGGAGTGTTAGGTTTTTATGACTTCTAAACTTCTAATAAGTTGAATATCTAATTTGAAAGATAGAATTTACTTGAATGCTTGTGGGAATTTCTTGACTGTTAATAATGGAAACGAGAAAAAAGGGGTGGGGAAAAAATGTTTGAGAGTTGATTTGCTTTTATTAATTCAAACTTTCCATGAAGTGATGCTTTCTTTTTGACAAAAACAGGGAACTTTTTCACGAACTTTATGATGCAACGGAATAGGCGAATAGCAACATATAATTCCCATTTTCACATTATAGCAAGTAGCATTCTAACAGTTTATTAGTTAAAAGTTTTTTTATTTTTTATTTTTCTTTTAGAATAACTAAAGAAATCTTAAGCTGCTATTGTTCCGTATCTCTTTGAATCCAATGAACTAGACAAGTTTTTGCCAAAGCAGTACAGATACATTGGTTATACTTGCAATATTGATTCCATTTAATGCCGCAGATAATGGACATAAACCATAGTTTAACATTGTGTAATCCCTAGCTTGTCTCTCATTAGGAATACATTTCTCGTGCAACATCTGTAAATCGGTTTTATGGCCATGGATAAGCCGAGGGTCGACTCATAGGGAGCTCAGGATCACAAATTTTCAACTCTAAATTTTCAACCAGTTTTGTCTAAAGAGAGTCGGGTTTGGGATCAACAAGGAGCTTCTGACTAGGGTCAGTCAAGCCTAACAACTTGCAAGAGATCTAAACGCCGCACACATGATGATTTTGTCACCCCTTGAATTTAAGGCATATAGAGAGGTAGTTGTTGAGACCTAAATTGGGTGCTGAATTTGAATCCAAAGCGAATCATTTTGAGACAGAAACCTAACAAACAAGAAAATAAACTAATAAAACTAAACCCGTGGGGATTAGGTGCGTGAGGCTGTCTTACACATCCGTATCACCAAGGACAGGAACATTAAACAGATTTATTGTCTAGACCAGACAAAAACAGAATCAAGCTGTTCCTCAGCATCAATTATACTTAACTTACTAAACAGTTTATTAATCATCAATTATATAAAGAAGTCTCTTTTAAGGGTTGCTTTATATTATATGTGCGATTTCATTTTAAGTAAAACTTTGCCTCAATAATGTAGCTTGTACTTTGTTTAGGTGCTGGAAATATGGTGACTTTGTAGGCTTAATTACCAACCTAGTGAATCCTAATCTTTTTCATCTTGTCTATTGCTTAAATTTCAGTCTCACCATTTTGCTCACCCATCTTAACTCTTCCTAACAATTCTTTAAAGTTTCGTACTCCCTCTGATTCTGGAAAACAGATACTATTTTTTTTTTTCATTTTAGCCTAAATTTTTTGGAACAGTCCCAAAAACCAAGATGACATGTTGAAGAGGGTTTAGGCAGCAAATGGTATTTTGCTAGGCTTGCACATTAGAAAATCTTGTGCTGTATTAGTTTGTCAACTCCCTATCCCTGTTTATTACTACTACATTGTGGAAGATCACTTGCTGGAGTGGTTGGAGATGTTGGCATATGTCACTAGTGGGTAACGTAGAATTCATATATAAAGTTGGTGACACTGATACGGATACCTGTGTCGGGGTTCATCCAGCCAAAAGTTTGCTAAAGATCATGTTGGACACCACACGCATCCTAAAGCTTCTTTAGATCAGATCAGAATCAAGTAATCAACCATTTATTTTTGCTTGAAAGTAAAAGAAACGAACATTTTTAATGCCAAGTCCAGAGTTGCAAATCTCTTGCATGCAGCAAAATCCATTCTTAAACTCGCAACATCATCATCTAGCTGACAAGAAAAGAATATGATGCACTATGCAAATATAAATAAATAATTTAGTACGAAATATTATTATTTTTGTACTGTGAAATTCTTTTCTTGATTTTCTGATATCTCTGTTCCTTTGCAGTGGTTATAAACCGTGTGCAAATTTTCATTTATTTTTAAAAAGTAGGCTTTTCAGGTGTTTATTAATTAATTAGAAAACATTTTTTTTTTTAATAAAATCTTTTTGGAACCTTGCTTATCTACAGAATCACCATAAGAGATAGGCTGTTTAGGGCTTTAAGCACATGCCGACTCCAACCGTTCTATTTACTTCAAACATTTGTTATTAATCGTAGCAATTAGTGGTTTATAATATTAATTTACATTTTATTAAAATAAAAAATAACACTTAACAGAAACCATGTTACCGTTAACCCTTTGGTTTAAAGGAACGTTGGCGCCAAAAACAGTGAAGGGAGGGAAAGAAGCGAGGAAAAAAATGAACAAAACACTAACAAGAAGTCGATATTCAAAGATCATAACATCTTTAAAGAAAGCAAGATCACGATCATTCGTAAAAATCTTTTCCTCACTGTCTTCACTACCTCAATCTCAATTACCAATTCCACCACAAAATTCCCCATCCATGAACAATAACAACAACAATAACATCCAAATCTTAAGAACCCAAGTTTGTATCATCGGAAGTGGTCCTGCTGCTCATACTGCTGCAATTTACACATCAAGAGCTGATTTAAAACCCATTCTTTTCGAAGGGTTTATGGCTAATGATATTGCACCTGGTGGACAACTTACTACTACATCAGAAGTTGAAAACTTTCCAGGCTTTCCTGAAGGAATACAAGGATTAGATCTTACTGATCGCTTTCGCAAACAATCTATTCGTTTCGGAACATTTGATTTAAATTAGAGGAACTAGAAAATGAAGGTGACAAGTAATTCACTAAGAAGGGAAGTGAGACTAAATTTTAGTCATGAATATTTTGTTGCTTATAATTTGGAAAAAAAATCTTTACGGTTTCCAAGTCCTTTACACATCAAGAGACCGTAACGAATGTTGATTTCTCTGATACCCCTTTTAGAATTTATTCAGATTCTAAATTGGTTGAGGCTGGCACGGTGATTGTAGCTACTGGTGCAATTGCAAAGAAATTGAAGTTTCCTGGGTCGGAAGTGTTCTGGAATCGGGGGATTTCAGCTTGTGCTGTTTGTGATGGGGCAGCACCAATTTTTAGAGATAAGCCGCTGGCGGTTGTTGGAGGTGGAGACTCAGCAATGGAAGAAGCGAATTTCTTGACTAAGTTTGGGTCTATGGTTTATATAATTCATAGGAGGGATACGTTTAGAGCATCGAAGATTATGCAGAAGAAGGCTGCAAGTAATCCTAAGATTGAGGTTATGTTGAATTCGGTTGTTGAAGAAGCTTACGGAGATGGGGCTTTGGGAGGGTTGAAGGTTAAGAATTTAGTGAGTGGGGATAAAATGGATTTGAAGGTTTCGGGTTTGTTTTTCGCTATTGGACATGAACCTGCAACTAAGTTCTTGGATGGTCAATTGGAGCTTGATCCTGATGGGTATATTGTGACCAAACCTGGGACAACGGAGACGAGTATCCGAGGGATATTTGCAGCTGGAGATGCGCAGGATAAGAAATATAGGCAAGCCATCACTGCTGCTGGTACAGGTCAGTGTTTCTTTCCTTGAACATTGTAATTTTGTGCTTATGCTGTAAGAATTTATGTTCACCAAGAACAAGATGTATTCCTTATTTTCATCACTATCTCACTCGCACATTTCACTCCATTTAAGACTAGTTCTGCAAGGATATCAACTGCTATATGTAAAGTGTTTCAGGTTCCTAAAAATCTTGCATTATTCTTCTGATCTAATCTACTGCAATTTACTATGGGCCTGGTTGGATTAGACAGATTATAGACCTTCGCCACTATTTTCGCGTAGTGTTATGTAATTTATGAACTTATTTGCTATTTCTGCCAAGTTCAGAAGTGATATGCCTTTTAAGTACCTCAATGTGCAACTGGGCAAGGTGCAACTTTTAGTAATTACATAGTGAATTGAAAACCTGCAATATGATTCAGCTTGAATAGTAAATTTTTAACAAGTCAATTGCATATTCATTTGTATTTAGCAACCTCTTTTTCATAGGTTTAGCCGGTGGCATTTGTCTGTCAGCTTAAACACCCTTTTGTCAGTTGTCTTATTGGTTACACACTGTCTTGTTATTCTTGCTGTGGAACCAAATTTGAAAACCACTTCACCTTGGATTTTCTAGTCTGAGAGTTTCACGATATCATGTTTGATGAAATAAGCAAATTTTGTTGGACTTACAATAAGTATGCTTCTACAGGATGTATGGCAGCTTTAGAATTGGAACATTACCTACAGGAGAATGGATATCAGGGTGGAAAGACAGATTGACCATCTCTCTGGACATAATCACTCCTCAGCTTCACTGGGAACTCATGAGTACACTGTTTGATCAAGGCGCCAGTGGAGACACTACATTTGTTAAGTAAGTTTCTGCAGATTTATTTGGTTTTCGTGAAAAGCATTTATTTGCATTGGTTAAGAATTTGGTATTTGGTTTCACCACCAAGGCACCAAATAAAACATGTGTATAATATAAGAGGTGTTGGTAACTTCTTGGTGCACCGAGTCTTGCTGTATCCTTAATCCATATGTTTCTACATATAATGGTTTTATTACGAGTTTACAACATTTAGAGTAGCTGGTTCTTTTGGCAGGAACAATTATAGGCCCGAGCAAAACACCCACCATAAAAATAGTTCTAAGCTCTTATCATATTAGGACACGCGCCTTGTTCCGTGTACAGTATGTAGCACTGCTAGATTTATCCATGCTTTCTTTGGCTTATCAGTGGCATCTGGAAACTGACTTACATGGCCATGATCTGATGAGTTCCAAATTCCCGGTTGACAAGTCAGTCGACTTTAATAGCTAAAGTTAGATAGAGAAACATCAAATCTTTAGTGGAAGTGTCAAAACGATAAAAAGGAAGAAAATTCTCTATATAAAAACTGAGTTTTTTCGAGCGATGTGGTTAATCGGAGCTTCTGGTTGATTCAGGCCCCGCCATTCTAAATTTCAGCTAATAGAATTTCAAGAGAATCTTTTGGTCCCACAAAATATTATTTGGCCAGTCACATTTTAGAAAATAGTTTCCTAAAATTATTAAATCTTATTTAATCTAAAAAACATATCAAAACAAATATACACAACCTCAAAATTACCATAAAACGATGTCATAAATCTTACCATAAAACGATTTCATCATGATGAAATAAAATAAAATATGCAATGTTCATCATGATTTCATCATAAAATTAAATCAATCATATGAATAAAAAAGATAATCCAATGTCCATTTACAGTTTTTGTAATAAAATCACCTAATTACAACGTTAAACTATAGATAAAAGAAAATACTTACAATTACACTTTCAGTTGGTATTAAATACCTAAAAAAATTCATGAGAACTGATTAAAAGAACAAATTTAAATCATTGATTAAGAGAAAATACCTGATTTGTGAATGGCCCGAATGAATCCAGTGAAAGGTTTGTTAATCCTGTACAAATAAAAATAATACAAAATCATTAGGAATATGATTTCCAGAGGGGGAAAAAAACGGTGTCAGCAACAACAAAAAAATAATATGATTTCGATCAGTTTCTCCATGAATGCAATGTAAACAAAGTGCAGTAAAAATGAAAAAACAGTTTTTTTCAATACAAAGCTCTAATCGGGGTTTAATCATTCAATCGAAATACAGAAAACATTCCCGAAATACAGAAACTCTACTAAAACTAATCATAAAACTAAACCAAAAATGATAAATTCTGTATATTGTATAAAGGTATAACATTAATTTTAAATACGTTTTCTTTGGTAAGAATCTATAATTAAAAGTAAACAATATTATATTTCTCAAAAAGAAATTGGTTGATATAACATTGAGAAATCGTCATGGAAATCCATAGATTTCTATTTTCCCTTGCAGACAGCCAAGGTTTGAGTTTTGCCAACTAGACGGACAAAATCGTTTGTCCTTCTGTGTATTTTAAGTTTCCTATTTTTATACCAAATTTACCCCTCAACCATAGTTAATATTAACCAACTGTGGTTACCTTTCACTCCGGTTCGTAATACGGGTAGTTTTGTAACCCGAATGTAACCAGGTTTGTAAAACGGGTTCATACTTGATCAACCATCAGTCACACTCCATGGCATAGCCTTTCTTCATCCATACTTCTAGAAGGTCGTATAGAATAAATTGGAGACTGCTTCAATAAATTGGAGTATAAAATAAATTGGGTATGATGGTGCATGTCATGTCATATAAACTAAACCAGGTAATTCATCCCGATTGTTATATAAATATATAGGGTAAGATGGTTTGTTTGTCGTATAAATTAAACCATGTAATTCATCCGATTGTCATATAAATTAAAATGGGTAACAAAAGTAGTGGATACTCGTAACCCGAAAGTTACAATATACAGTACATCATCGACATAATCAATCAATGAACTAAAACTAAATACCTCCCACAAAAGAAGGGATTCATAGAGTAACAGTGCCTACAGAAAAGAATACAAGTAATATAGGTACAATCATATTGTAAATTTCGACTACAATATATAGCTTAATTTTGCATTTTGAGAACATCAATGCCTCTCCACAGTAAAAGTTGTATCACAACTTAATGATGCTACTTCTGTAACACCCCAAAATTCGGATCATGGATTAATCCAAAATTCTAGGTGTTACGGTCGGGTACCGAACTTAAATCTACATCCTTCACTTCCATTATACATTTTCATTTCGGTAACCAAGCTTTAAACAGTCTCATTAATGTTTAAATCTCATCTTAACAAGTCTAATGTTTATAAGCACAAAACTTAAGGAAGCTAATAAGTACACAGTAAGAATTTGAACAAAAATGTCGCAGAAACACGTTACTGACAGTCTACCTTGGCGAGGCTCTACATACTTTGTTAGAGGTCGAAATTCAGATATTTAAGCCAATTTAAAAACTAGAAAGAACAACCTTTCATACGCATCTTAAAAATCCAGATTCCAAGTCTAAATAGTTGGTCAAAGGTGAGCGCAAGGTAGGTCACGTAACTGCACTCTGCAGTTTCCAGATCTGACGACTGGACGTCGAGGGCCATAAATCCTAAACGTTCAGTCAAAACACTAAGCCCTTTTAACTAGCTATAGATGAGACATAGATGAACATTTTCTGTCAAGGAAGTACCCTCTAAATCCCTGCCCATTGATGACAGTTTCGCAGACAACAGGCTGCAGTTCGAGTTGTCGAAAATGAAGTTTTCATGAAAATGACGAGGGTTTTTGCTGGGAAAAGAGAAAATGTACAAAAATGGCAAAACCTTCAAGAAAGGTAACACAAAAACTATGTTTAAACCTAAACAAAAAACTGAAAGACAAATATCACTACTCCTTTTCTTAAGCAAAAATTTACATGAAAAAACAAAACAAACATACTTAAATTTAACACCTGAAAACACAAGACGAAATGTTTATAAGTTATAACTATTGATAGTTGCCTATCACCATCCTATACCTATCACATGCAACCGACGATGACACTGAGCACGTTCAAGATTGAATCATGCCTAAAGGGCAAGGCCACCTATATCATATAAACCTTAATTTGGCCTACTTAAGTCTTGACATGGTGTGTTCTTTGACGGACTCATTACATGGTGTGTTCTTTGTCAGACTAGTAATCAAATTCAAGCTCTTAATTACCACCGCCACCACCATATTTCTCAATACACACTGAACTGCGTCAGAAAACAATCCCACAACATCATTAACTAACTCAACTTCAACACAAACCATCTTCTTAAAATCAACACAAACTAAATCTCAACCACATCTCCAATTCATATCCATCTCAGTTCTTAGATTCATAGAAACTCCAATCAAAGATAACATAACAACATCAATATTCAAAATATCACAATCACCTGAAATATTTACCTAGGGATTTAGTCCATACATCTCATATCCCTATCAATCAACTTCATATATCAAATATCAACACAACCAAAATGAATGACTTTACAAAGTTATCTTAAAACAATATTTACCTCCGATATGTTTTGCTGAGGCAATTGAATTCAAGTTCTTCTTCACCTGAATCGATTCACTAACTCATCCTTGATTCTCTGCAGAAAACCCTGATTTATTCAATCTCAAATTACTCTTCTTATTTAACTATAATTCACTTGATTGATCGAAACCCATCTCAAATCTTTCCACTAAACTCTGAACTTCATCTTCTACATCTTCTCTAAAATTCTTACAAACCCTAACTCTTCGATTCATCACCGAATCATCTTCGAACTTGAGTTAAACACTAACCCTTTGTTCTTCAATCAACCATAATTCTAAATTTCATATTTAAATCTTGAACTTAAATCAAATCTATAAACCCTAGTTTTGTTTCCTCACGATTCGAACCCAAAATCGTTATGCTCCATAATTAACAACCATGCCATCTTCTTCATCACCTAATCAGCGTCATCAAGAGATTCTCTTAATGATAATAAACCATCCAATAACAAAATCTCCAATTACACTCTATACACAGCAGAGCAAGTATCGCGACAAAGAAGGAAAATGAAGGAGAACGACGAAGAAGATACGTATAAAACGATGGCTAGGGAAGTTGGGTTCGGGTCCATATGACGGGTATGGATTTACTATACCAATCCCGGTTTGGTTAAGTTAAACTGAGGGACTAGAAGGTCATTTCATAACGATTTTGTGCTAACCAGGACAGGCGGTTTGACTCTGTCCGTCTAGGCAGCAAAGCTAAAAAGTTTTCCTTCTGCCAGGGAAAGTGGAAACCTTAGGATTTCCATGAGGATTTCTCTATAACATTGATTCTAAATATGTTTTCTTTGGTAAATATTGCATTAATTCTAAATATCTCGGTTACTATATTTTCTTCAAAAGATACTCTTCTTCGCTCAGCATCTCTCTATAAAACGTTCACTCCAAATCAACCTCATTGTTTCGGGACGCTTTTCTCTGCAAGCTTTGTTTTTTTTTTTTTTGACGCGTACTTGTGTGTTATTATTGTATTTGTTTATTTATTTATTTGCGGATCATCACCAGAAGTGCACACAATCGATCGAAAGCCTCTCTCATTCGAAAACAACTCCGGTAATCTTCTCTATCTTTTTAACTTCGGTAATCTTCTCTATCTTTTTTATTTGTATTATCAGAAGCGAAGACCTAGATTTTATTTTATTTCAAGTCGACTATTACAAATCTTGATCTTTTTGCTTTCCGTATGTATGCAATTTATTTAATTGCAAGATGCTGCGATCTTTTCTAAAATCTTAGACTGTACCAGATTACCAAAAATCATACAATTCGGTAATAGGTATACCCGTATTTTTATTTTATTTTTTCATCCCTCTCTTTCTCTGCACTTTTTTTGCTTCTTTTCATCCAGTATGACCAAAACAACAACGACCTTTAACGAATTCTCATGTTCCTTCTACATCACTAGCACCAGATTCGACTGCCGTTTTTTTCTCACAACCTCCACAAAAGGTAACTTTCTCTTTTAATCTCTAACGATTTTTTTTTTTCATCATTCAATATTTTAATGATTTTGAAATAATGAATTTGAGATTGGGTTTCTTTTATCGTTGGAATTAGCATGTGGTACAATGACAAGGTCCTGATTTACAAATGAAATCATTTATATAGAGTGTAAGGTCCAAGCTTTCTCTATAAAAGCTTCTGTATATCTATGCTACTGCCATATTCCCCCTTCCATTAGGACCTTTGTGGTGGATGTGCGATTTTAGACCTTTGTTGTACTCTTACAGTATTTTGCCATTTTCCTGTGTTTTAGGTCTATTATCAGCCATGATAGCTTCTACAAGGGTAAGTCATCTTTCAAAAATATTTGACAAATGAGTGAAACTAATCCATATATACTAAGAAATGAAAACCATGGTACTGTATATGATTGTATTGGATCAGGGCAACCTTTGAATGTCGTAGAACTTATGACATCAAAAAATTTGAGTCGAAAATTCCATCACAAAAATGTAGACCGGAAAATTCGAATGAGCTTTCGCTTGGGGATTATGGTCCTAATTGTATGGACTTAGAGGTAAGATTTTTCGTAGGTTTTTTATGTACTGTTGGGAAATCAGTATGACAGAATTTCAGGGTTCAGGGTTCAGTATGACAGAAGTTGGTATTGCTTAATGCAACCTATTTCTCATTATGAAGGAAAATTATGTTGATGGTTGCAAGGATAAAATCCTTAAGAACTTTCGGGTTCAATTCCAGTGGGCGTCCTCCCAATTCATTGCCCAATGAGTAGTGGTTATGTAGTCAGTTATGGGCGACCATAATGTATCATCTTTCATGTGGCGGTTCACAATCAATATTGCATCTATTTTGTATTCAACAAAATTATGAATCATGTCGTGGCTCACAATCTTTAGTTTGCTGCATCTATTTTGTATTTGCCAACCACATGCATCTGTGTAGCTCATGATACTTTCAACTCATGAACTTCCGAGCTTTTCCAGTTTTCACTTTACCTGCTATCGCAATGGCTAGGACGTGTCTGTTAACAATCTAAATGTGGGATGTTTCTATGTGTGCTCTCTATATTCATCATAAGATTATGTTCTTTTCAGTCATTTGAAAAGGCCTATACAGCTTATCATTTTATTGTGAATTTAAGAGAGTTTCATATTCACAATATATATAGAGTGACCCAGATTTTCAAGGATAGAGTTTTTACTATTTGAATTTCTTTTAAATGAATAATCAAAAAGCCTCGATATTTCCTGTAATCCCTCTCCACGTACTGCTACGAATTTGGGTTGTAGTTTGCTTATCAAATTAGTTATTGTGACTGATGTCACCAACCTTAATAGTTAGGTGTTTTCTTTGGGCTCTATATGAATTACTTATGGCTAATAGTTTGTCATTTGATTACGGTGAAATTCCAGGAAATGCAGCAACCAAGGGGGAAATGGGGCAAGAAACCGAATCAAACGGTTTGATATACATATGAATCGGGGGTCAACTCAATTGCCTACGGAGAGGCATACAACCAAATCAAAGTAAGTACATTGGAGAATGTCCCAAGCTCCGCATATCATATAGATCCCTAAGTTCTTTTCCCATTGAATTTCAAATATTCCACAACTGACCATCGTGGAAGTGCCTGAAAGGCGAAAATTATCCTGTAGAATTTGGTGCAGTTAGCTACAGACTCATAGGTGACCTCATACGTCCTAATGGTTGAATCTTACTGTACGTGTTTGTGGTAATGATTGGTGGACTGTCGGCCAACTTAATTTTATAGTTTCCTAAACAGTTAGTTTTAGAATGGCAGTGATGGTAGTATTCGGTGTATCGAATTTTGCATCCGTTGATCAATTCCATAAGGAGAAGTCTGTTGCAGAAGTTGCAAAGACAGGCGTTCAAATTCGAATTGAGAAATGGAAATTTTGGTTAGACACGTAAAAATATGTCTATTGTAAAAGGAAAAGAAGAAGCAACGTAAATCGAGCGAAACAACTCTGTCTATCAGAGCCGTAAAAGAAGCCTTGCTAAATTGGGGCCTACACTACAGGACAAAAAAAGATTATTAAGAGATGAAACTACCAACTTACCCTTCATCAAATACTAATACTACAAATGTGTCCTCATTAAATTCTAATAATAAAACTAAAAACTAAAATCATAAAATTAAAAACTAAAATCAAAATCAAAATCATAAAAATTAAAAACTAAAATCAAAATCAAAATTAAATTCATTTTCATTTCTACTTCAACTAATTCTTCTTCTTTTCTTCTCAACCCAATCCTCTAAACTAGGTTTTAGTAACATGCAATTGCTTAAAAATTGAAAATTTTGAAATCAGATTTTTTCGGGTTTACCATAATCGATTAACATTAATGTATATGTGATCCGATTGCAGAGAGAAACGGTTTATGTTCATGCCCACAAAGACCGATTGTCCTTGGTATGTTTTCTGGTTCGACCATAATCAGATTACATTTGCACTTATAAAAACCGATTGTTGATGTATAATGCTAGAATCGGATTTTATATGTGTGTCGAGTAAACCGATTGTTGTAAGAATTTTTTCAGTATCTTTTTTTGTTAGAATCGGATTATATGAGCACTTTTATAAACCGATTCATGTTGTGCAATGACAATAATTGGTTTTTATGTGTGCATCGTGTAAACCGATTCTGGTTATACTCGAATTGAAAATGAGTATTAATATGATTTTACACAATTTCAAAACGAGTATGATTCCATACTCGATCTCAAAATGAGTATATGAATTTATACGCGAACTGAAATCGAGTATGAAATCATACTCATTTTCAGATCGAGTATGATTTAAATTATGTTTGATTTTTTTGTTTCCCATAGTCGGTTTTCTGTATACATTTGTAAAAACCGATTCTGGTTTTTTTTTGTGAATTGAAAAAATCAACCCAGAATCGGTTTATGAGAGCACGAACATATACCGATTCTCGTTTGTGCTTTTTTTTTTAAAAAATAAATAAATAAATAAATAAATCAAATTTCGATGAAGAATCAAGATTAGTTAATTTTTAGTTTAATTTGATTAAACATCAATTAATCACCCGATTAACGCTAATTAATCAAGGGGTAAATTAGCCATTTTAAAAAATAATTGGATAAGGGGTGGCTTTTTTTAACTATTCAATGACCTTTTTTGTCATCTAGCTATAGGCCCCAATTAAGTCCTATAGGCCCCAATTTAGCCAGGAAAAGAAGGTGGTTCATCCTATACAAATTTGACAACTTTAGTTGAGGTATGCATGGATGTATTGTATTCAATGATTAAGAGTGTTATGATTAGTTTCGATGCATACCATGAATGGATGTATTGTATTCAATGGTTTGTTTCGATGTACTTTTTATAGATGAAATAGATCATGAATCCATGATGTTTGGTACATGAAACTTGCTAGAAGTGAATTCACAATACATATATTATTTCTCGCTGAAAGTCAATTTATAACATGTCATTTTCAAAACATTTGAAGAAAACCGACTAATAATAAACAATTAGCAGGGAGAACAAACTTAATATATGCAGTATCTCAAATTCAGTATAAAAATCACAAAGGAGAACCTAAGGGTAATAGTCCAAATGGGCTTTGTCGTTCGATTAATGGTAAATTGTAGGCCTGTCCCAAGAAATTTAAGATTGCACTTCACATTGCATAAATTTAATTTTACTAGGATAATAGTGGCAAGAAAATATCTTATTTTTGCATAAATTTAATTTTACTAGGATAATCAAGTGCAATTGGAGTCTTGGCCTTCTCCACTTTGGGTGAGCTCGGCGAAATCTTTATGTTTTTTAGCGTGCCAAGAATTGTCTTGTTAATATCTTATTTTTGTCCCTACTTGTTGCTGTTGTATCTAATTTTATATTTTCTATGTTATATTAGTTCTATTTATTTTATGATTGATATTTTTCATATAAAAATATTTTTAGGTTTATGTAAAGAGAAAGAAAACCATAAGAAGGTCATCTTACTAATACAATTCCAATGATATAATCGAGATGAAGGAATTTATAAAAAAAATTAAACTTGACGAGTTAGATTTTTTTTTGAAATCATGATGCGACGAGTGAGCTTTCTTTTTTTTATTGAAATTATAGTGCATCACGATATTGATAAATCTTCTACTGACGAGGTACATGCACATAATGATTGGACAAGAATATATAAATAAACAAAAATCACGAGCTTTGGAAATTGTTGAATATCAAAATTTGGAGAGAATGAGAGGAGGTAACATTTAATCAATTTTATAAAGCCAGAACAAGTGCCATGTATGCGTCGAAAATATTACAGTGCCGTCCCATAACTTTTTAGTTCTGTTTTCTACTACGTGCCGTTTTTATTAGCTTATTATTAAATATCTTATATTGGTAGCGTATTGAGTTTTTACTAATTATGCAATAATAATTTTTGTTTATTTAACGAAATCAATTCTAAAACATGGATCAAATATTTCATAATAGAGACACTGACCCGTGCATCGCACGGGTGAGAAACTAGTTTTACTTAAAGAAGATGTTGAACAGTTGAAGCGACTACCGAATTGGCTCAACTAAGTAATGAATCTTATTGTTACTTGAGTGCTGTCTTTTAACCAGAGCCGGGCCTGAGGGGTGCAGGAGGTGCGACGCACATGGCCCATCTCAGGCCAAGGCCTTTTTTCAAGCAGAGAAAATAAGCCCAACTATAACTTATTTAACTCTGACTTACATAAATTAGGCTACATCTTCTTTCTACTCGATCTGTTGGTGGAAAATTTTCTTAAAAATCTCCAAATTTTGATTTTGTTTGGTGCTGAATATATTTTGTTTAGTGATTAGTGATGATTTCATCTTGTTGTCTAATCTAGGTCAATTTCACCTAAATTAGGTTTGAAATTTGATCTGGTCGTCTAGTTTGGTACTTCGTAAATCTTTTGTTGATTATTATTGGTTTGGTGTGCAGGAACAAACCTATGTGATGTGGGTTTGAGTTTGGATCGTGGAAGAAAGTAATATTTACTATATATTCATCGTATTAGTGTCATTTTCTTATTAATATGTTATACTAATAAAACAAGCTTGTAAAATTAGTCCTGAAGTAGAAACCTACAAGTAGCATATGGAATTATCAGTGTGTTGCTTTTATTCTCCTCCTATGTTTTACTGTGTGTTGTACAGTTTCAGAGAACAAGTTGATTATATAAACAGTAAGAATTCTATTTGTCTGTAGTTCTTTCAGTGGGAATTTATCGAACGATTCTCTGTTTTTCTTCTTTTAAGGTCTAAATTAATTGAATAGAGACTATATAAAAAGTTTAGTGTTGCAAAAAAAACATATAGAACTGTGCATTGCAACAAGAACCCATACCCGTCGTTATTTTGTCGACATTAACTAGCTTAAAGCTAAGAACACCAGTGATTCTCTACAGATAAGTTAAGCAACGTCATAAGATTTTTTGAAAATGTAGTTCGCGAATCCTCTTTGGACTGTTGCACAAAGCCAAGCATGTGCATTATCTGCAATGGAATATCGTTTACATTTCGTAAAACAGTACTTGAAAATGTACACCAAAAATCACCAAAAGGATCAAAGATGCATCACAAAAGCTGTATTTGGTACTATATGGCAGTCACACTCACACTTGAATAAAAGCTTTAGGATTTCTGCAATTATGTATTTATGTTGCTTGTGCAATGTTCAATCCAGCTTGTTTGATAGCTCTAGGCAAACAACCAACTGGATGAAATCTCATGTATATATCTCATTCATGGACTAACACTGTACAGATAACATTTATTAACTTATTGCAGTAATATAGTTGTGTCCAGAAACAACTAGTAGTATATTATTATTATAGCCATAATTGGGAAAGATGAAGAATTGCAGAAGACAACAAAACCCCAAAGTTCCATATGAAAAATCCTAGCTTATTGAGTTTTTTTTATCTAGTTTCCAGGTTGTTCCAAAATTCCAATGTATTCTTCCTGTTCATTTGTTCTATTCAACTCTTTTGGGAAGTGGGTTATCTTTTCTCCTGGCAGAAACCAGAAGCTCTTTGGAAACACTAATTCCTCTTTATGCAGATAACAGGTAGTAGAAACTAGTAACAAACAAATGGCAAGAATTTGCAGTTTTGGTTTCTTGAATCACCATTTGTAACAGTATTTTTTTGTTACCAATACAATTTGTTTTAAGTAACTGAATTAGAGATGGACTGTAACGTTTGGTCAGCATTGAAATGCGAAGACGAGATGCAGAAGTAAAGCAAATATAGTCAGTTGAAGGTGGAAGTAGAAATAAAGACCCATTTTTACCATTAAATCCTACAATGCAAAACAGAGATTCTGAAACAAAAGCCTCATTTTAACATTATAGTTTTTCTGATTTCACATTCGAACTGTTCCGAGTACTAGTTGAGTTTAAGCATAGAGACATTCGAAGACAACTAATACTGTACTTGACAATTTCATCTGTAAGAAAACAAAAAGAAGAAGAAAATTCTTCTCCATTGTTCTTTAAAGACGTACCAAAATATATTCTACTGAAATCTAACCCAAGAAAATTGGAGCATTCCCATTGCTCATATTACAAGTATACAAAAAAAGCACCGGTATGAACCCCAAAAGTATGATGAAAAATGAAGCTTAATAACTAAGACATAAAACAACAATATCTACTGTTTAAACTTCATTTTCATCTTTAACTAGATATGTAATCTTTCATCAAAAGTTAGGTCTAACAGCATTACCATTTCCATTGCCATGACTATTACCAACACCACCAGCACCACCGCTCCCAGTAGTACCCCATCCAAAAAGATCACTTGTTGGAAACTGATAATTCCCTCCCAAATTTTGAAATGAGACTCCACCACCTCCGCCACCACCACTTCCAGTAATATCAGATGACTGTGATGCGGCTGGTTGAACAGATTGCACAGGTGATTCCTTCTTCACCTTTTCGTCATCCTCTTCCTCTTCCAACGGCAATCTCTCATACATTGCATTAGCAAACGACGCGGCCATCAAAACAACCGTTCCTGAAGCTACCAGTGGTGACATAACACTACCTCCCACCACCTGTCCTTGCCCACCTGCCAAAAATATTGTCAATCCACCGGAACCAGGTGGTGCAGGAGGAGGAAGCACCGTACCAGTTAAAGACAATATCTCAAACCTTCCATTCAAGGTTACAACACTTCCCGGTGGAGACGTGGTTGCTGGTTGCCTCAAGGTTACATTAACAACTGTTCCACTACCACTGAGAACACAAACCCCTCGACCTCTTCGCCTAGCATAACTCGACATACTCTCAATGATATCAGCTCCAGCAGTGATTTCCAAAATATGTGATCGAAGAGAATTGGGGCTATCACGGGTAATAATTATGGGTGGTTTTGGTTTGTTTTTAGAGCCTGGTGGTCTTCCTCTAGGACGACGGCTACTGGATCCTCCACCCCCTGAACTTGTTACAATATCTAAGTCAGTATGTTGATTTTCTTCATCATCAGTAGGCGAGCTCATTTTGAAAAGGGTTTGGCTCGGTGGCTGTTGTAGAGTTGATCTTTGCGGTAGTTTCACTGGTGTAATAAGCTGTCGGTTTACATACTGAGAACCTTGGCTTGGTTTTGATGAACCCTCCATTGTTAACATCTAGCTGATCTTTTCTTTTACTAAAAACCCACTCTTTCTGCTTAGAAATCTAACAAACAGATAAACTTCATTCCTAAAGACTGCAAGTCAAACAATCTTCAATATGATGTACAGTAAAGCTAAACGGATATATATTCAAGGAAGCAGGCAGCAACTTTTGAAGTCTTTTAATGACCCATCTAAGCTGGTTTCCATGGGAACAGTAGCTTAAAGTTGGAGAGAGAGGTGAGGTGATGAAGGGGTTGGGGATGGATTTGAGATGAAAAAAAGCTGAAGCAATTTAATAAAGGAGAGAAGAAGAAAAAAATCCTCGGTTCAGGTGAAAGGAAAAAGTACAATTAAATAACAACAAACTAAGCTACTATACGACAAATTTATTGTCTAGGAGTCTAGAGACTGTGTGAGGGGTTTGTAATGGTGTTAACTGAGTATGGTTAGCTTGGTCAATCAATGAAGATAATTACGGTGTAATTGTCGTTCTCAGAGACAGTCTATGGAGTAGAGTCTAGACTCTAGACTGCAGAAGATCTGTAGCTAGTCACAAACCAAAATCCAGTTTGTTAAAAGAAAATCCACTTGCAATAATTCGTACGATTTATTGACACATATGTACGTTGTATCGAAGATGGTCACCCGATTGCTAATGGGGCCGCCAGGATTGGTGGGGTGTATCAATCCAATGCAAAAATTATTTTATCCTATATAAAAATTGTTTTGTCTTATTATAAATTTGGTACGCCCCCATTAATCCTGGCGCCCCCATTAGCAGCCTTGCCCGAACAAGACCCGTTGTTTGAAAACAGATAGACCTTATAATCTGTAACGTCCATGCAACCGAACAATAACACTATCAGAGGTTCAAAATCAAAGTCCTACTAGTGGTCAAAGCCTGTCACTGGTTGTACGCTTTTTTTTTTTTTTTTTTTAATCCACTGTCCTGGTGTAATTATTTGGGGCCAACAATTATAAGACAAAAAAATAATTTATTTTGCCCTTATCCAACTATTTTACTAAATGACAAAACTACCCCTGATTAATTAGTGTTAATTTGGGTGATTAAATGATGTTTAATCAAGTTAATCCCGAAATCAACTACCATTAAGTTATCATCAAAACTTGGAAATTTTTTTCTTTTTTAAAAAACTCGAACCAGAATCGTTTGATGTTAGTGCAATTGTAAACCGATTTTGGGTTGAGTTTTTTCAAATGACAAAGTAAACCCAGAGTCGGGTTTTTTCAATACTCACATAAACCGATTGTTGAAATCGGTATTTATGGATGTCCACATAATCCGATTATACCTTACTTTCAGAAACAAAATATTCATTACATAGTTTAGGAAATTAGCGCATTACATATATAGGATTCAGTATGGGAATTCTAGAATTCGACACATCAAATGTTCGTCCATGAACCTCCGAGCACGTCGGTACAACGTCGTATATTCTTTGTGGTGAATGAACTTAGTTTCCCAATTACGAATTCTCCATAGCCCATTGAAACGTTCTAGCTGAAATTCAATGAATTCTCAAATGTTAGTATGCGAACTTTTAACAATGACATAAGTATAAATATTATCGGATTACTCACTTTTTCCCTAAGAGGAGCTTGTGGATTATGTTGGTACACCATATTTCTAACTTTAACATACTCTCGCATTGCACTTTTTATGTAGTTGAATCGAAATGCCAAGTATCTCCATTTGTGATTATTGGGATTCGCCGTACGGCCGTAGAAGAACTCTTTAGCTCTCTTCCAAAACATTGAATAGATTTCATTCGGACGTTCACAGAACGTATTAGCAAACGATTTAACGAGACACAAATCTTCATATGGTTCCCATTTCACGAGCTGCATATCTTTTTCCGGATCTCATTCCATTTTCTAGGCTAAATGTGTGATGTGGGAGTGGCTCAAAGAGGTTGTCCTTATATAGATAAAGACTCAACGGCTATTTTTTTTCGAATTTAATTCACACAATCGGATTTTAGAGATGTCCACATAGACCGATTCTGGCCTAGCAAAATCATGTAAAATCATCCTCGACACAATCGGTTTTTAAAAATACACATGTAATCTGATTCCTATAAAAAAATACAAAAAAATTGCCACTTTTCCTCAAAAAAATCTGATTACATCGGATGCCCACATAGACCGATTCTTAAGGTTATCAAAACTCTGATTTTTTTGGTTTTCACAGAATCGGACTTTAAAAGTATCCGTATAAACCGATTCTGAACACTTATAAACCAGGTGAATGAAATTTCCAGAATCGGTTTATGTGGTGCACCATCTAAACCCGATTCTGAAATTTGACCCCCTAGAGAACTGCCAGAATCGGATTTTATATAGGTACATGTAAACCGATTGTGACAGAAAAAACTGCCAGAATCCCATAATTTTGGCACACAAATTGAAAACACAAACAATTTTCAAAACAAACCAGATTCAGTCATTCATAAACTAGTGAACATAAACATAATTCGACAATAAGTTTAAGAAATAAGTTTTGACTCCATAATTATCCATAGTTAAAGACACAAGTTTGGAAAACAAAGACACCATTCATTCATAAAAATCCCCACCACGACCACGACCACCTCATCCTCTTTTAGCAGGTTGGGCGCTGCTCGATTCACCTTGAGTCTTCCTTTTTGCGGTGACTTTCTTCCTCTCTTTTTTTTTGGCTCCTCCAGCAACGCTTCCCCAAAATTTGCACCCGCTTCTACATCTTCGAGACTGTTCAATTCATCAATCAACTTTTCATTGGCCTAAATATTTTTCCCTACCCTGATATCTGGCCTTGCTTGGGTTATCAAGTGCCCGATTCGTCTTCTTTGTTTCCATTTTAAACAACAAACATTCAACAAATCATGCTAAAACCATTAACAAAACCGTAATTGAGTAACAATACGCACCAGGTATTCGAGAGTTGTATCTTTGTCCTCTATCTGAGGCCTCTCATCTACTCGTATCACTCGAGTATGCGAAACATTGAGGTACCACGACATGTAGCCCGAAATTGCCTCATCATCTGTTTTCGAATGACCATCCATATCATGTTTGTTTTACCTTCTCTCATCCCAATATTCACATGATGGTAAAGGGTGGTGAACAATCTCAATATCATTATCCAATGACTCGCTTTTTTTCTCATCGATATTATACTTCTTGTGCTCCTTTGGGATTTTTTGTACGTATCCGCATTGTCTTGCGACTCTCGTCGGGTTGTACATTACATATCTTCTTGGGTGAAACAAAGGAACAAAATAACGTTCTTGATCGGCACACCCAACCATCTTTCCTTTTCCTTTAGCCAAATGCTTCTTGTAAGGATCAAAGACAACATATTTCGTCGTCAAGTTTTCCAACTAGCGTCTCAACCTCATATAATCCTCTTTTTGGGACTTCGGCTCACTGTTCTAGGTGTACATGTCTCCATAACAGTTACCGTCCTATTGCTTGTTCTCAAAATCCCTTTTAGGAAATATTTGGAAGTGAAAATATATCCACGCCTGCAGAAAAGCCATATTACATCTGATTTGGTTCCTTTGAGCCCTAGAAACCTTTGTCAACTCGTTCAACGAGTGTGCAAGGATGGCAGAGCCCCAATAGTATTTGTGAATTTTTTCAAATGGTTGCAACAGCTGAATAAAGTTGGCGCTCACACGGGCATCGGAAACGTCGGGGAAGATAACATCTCCCAGGATGTTGAGGACATACACAATGGTCATAGAGAAGATACGTTCCTTGTCCACCTCTTAGTTCCCATGAAGTTGTACCTCAAGCATGCGATACTGAATTCCCTCTGCTTTGATGTACCTACTAGCATCTCTAACTTGGTCTTCTCCTCATCCCATTGGAACACATTCTTGGTGAACTCGTAAATCTTGTCCCACTCAAGCTCTTGCGCATAGCCTTTGTGCTTCATGGCTTTACCTTCTATGCTTAGCCCGGTAATGAACTTGGCATCATTTGGAGTTATCGTCATTTCGCCAAACGGAAGATGCACAGTATCCGTTTCCCCGTAAAATCTCCCGGCAAAAGCGGAACATAGAGGTTTGTCGTAACCAAGAACCAAATTGTCGACCGCAGGAAACAACCCTGTAGATTTGACTAGATCGATTACTTCCTCAACTTCTCCAACGGTTGATTCTGGCGCTTCCAGCGGCCAATTCTTCATCAAACTCATTGAAGTTTCTAGCTTCATATAATGAACGACATCCTTGTGATCCTATAAAACAAAACAAATCAGATGGATAATAATCAAAACGCTACACAGATAATAAGTTTTATGTTACATATCATAAGGTTTAGGTAGTTACTATGGTATGGCAGACGACAGCTGCCCAACTCTCTTTATAACCCCATAACAACTTTTCTCCATCACCGGGTAACCCGTAAATGAGATCAGTAGAGCCACGAGGAAACATCTTCAACGGGTCGGGCATGTGGTCCCCTTTCTTCTTCTTTGGACCATCATTTTTACCGACTGTCTTACCTTGTTGTGGAGCATCTCCTCCTTGAACTTGTTGTT
Organism: Papaver armeniacum; assembly: GCA_023531295.1. NCBI lineage: Eukaryota > Viridiplantae > Streptophyta > Magnoliopsida > Ranunculales > Papaveraceae > Papaver > Papaver armeniacum. The sequence goes on from JAJJWW010015831.1 coordinate 142,825, forward strand.
GAGCATCTCCTCCTTGGACTGGTTCTTGACCTTCTCCTCATTGGACTTGTTCTTGTATTTATTCTTGAACTTCTCCTATCTCTTCATCAACTTCATTGACCTCCTTGCCACCACTTTCTTCTTCATCAACTTCCTCCTCACACCTTCTTCTTCAGCAACTTCTCCATCAGCATCTTCTTCTTTAGTAGGTGTATCAGAATCAGATTCTTCTTGTGTTGGTTGCTCCATTTGAGGTGGTGGGTCATTGATACGGATCCCTTTGGATTTACTCCTCGATCCCCTTCGGTGGGAAGTATTTAAATTTTTACCACCCTCTCGACGAGGTCCCAAACTCTGAGGAGAATCAAAGTCATTTTTCCTCTTATATTTCTTTTCGGCTTGCCGTGGTTGCTTGCCCTTGTTTGGCCTGTAGAATACGGAGATAAGCGACAAACAACAATGGAATTCAATGCATATTTTTTAATTATAAGTACACAATCGGTTTACTCGATACACATTTAAAATTTGATTCCTAACATAACGCATAAACAATCGGTTTATATAAGTTCTCATGTAATCTGATTCCAACAAAAAAAAGATACATAAAAATTGGGCATTTTTTCTTACAACAATCGGTTTACTCGATACACATATAAAATTCGATTCTAACCTTACACATCAACAATCGGTTTTTATAAATGCAAATGAAATCCGATTATGGGCTAAGCAGTTATGAAACCAATGGCTACACAATCGGATTTTTTGGACAAAGATGTAATCTGATTCTAAAAAAAAAAAAGTTACAGAAAAACGGTTATCCCTACGGTAACTGAATCGGGCTATGTGGACATTAACATTATTTGATTCAAATTTCTCGAACCCAAAAACATATGCAGCACAATCTGTCTTTGTGGGAAAGAACATGAAACGTTTCTAGATGCCATCGGTTCACAATTACATTAACATAATCCGATTCTGGAAAACCCGGAAAAAATTGATTTCAAAATTTTCGATTTTTGAGCGATTGCATGTTACTAAAACCTAGTTTAGAGGATTGGGTTGATGGAAAAGTACTTGATTCGACCTATTTCCTCCTCTTGTTGTGCGATCAAAGATGGTTCTTCCTCCTCAACCGTTGTGTTCTTCAGTTTGTTTCGAATCGCTTCAACAATTCCGGATTGCTCTCACTAGGAAATTTCATGTTAGTAACATGCTTCACTCTTGTTGGTTTCGACATTTTCTATAAAAAATAAAACGATTAATCGTTTTTGGATCGCCGATAATCGACGATGTTTTGGTTTCACACAAAAAAAAGGGGAGAAGAAGAGAAGAGAAGAATCGGTTTATAGGGAGGATGGAAATGAATCTGATTTTGGTTTTAGGTTTTATTATTAAGAGTTAATGGGGGTAAATTGGTAGTATTAATATTTAATAGAGGGTAAATTGGTAGTTTCAGTAAATTTAGACACCCCTTATCATTTTCTATTGGGTAGATGAAGTAACTTATAGTCCCCAAATAATCACACTTGGCCCCAAACTAGCAAGGATAAATAAACACATACACTCGATGTACAATCTATATATTAAAATTTTGTGTAACAAATGCATGTGACATCATTAGTGTGTTTGATGCGGGATGCGCATGTTCGGGCATCTGACTCGGATAAGTCCTCAACCACACCCGTGTCTTGCAATACGAACCACTCGCTAGAATGTAAATAGTCGCTTCACTAGGTACAAAATAACCCTAAACATTATCTCACGTTTATTCTCTAATTTAAGTTTTTGAACTCTCTCAACTTAACAAAATCAGAACAACAACACTTTAGCAGTAACTCCACTATCCATGGCATCCAATACTGAAAAGCCAGAATTATTTCATTTAAATCTTATTTTACCATTAATCATAGTTGAATTCCTCATACTTATAGTTACTTTAGACAAGATTTACCACATGGAGACTTCATGGATGCAAGAGATGCGAGATATTGTAGAGAAATTAAATAGTGTAAAGACACATCATCAAACAAACAATTACTTGTGCTTGCTCAGTTCCATAATTATTAATAAATTTTGTCGATTTTTGAATCCAATATTCGATCATTATTTACCTTTTTTTTGGTTAATTATATTCCACCCTGACCTAGTCCTTTGTTAATTCAGTTTTAGTAGTACAATGAATTCTATCTTCATTAGTTGTATCTTTACCCACTTTAGAAGCATAATCAGACATTGACTTCTACATCGTTCTTCAACTTCTCGAAATTATTTTCTGCATTAAACCCATCTGATTCTTGATCTTCATCGATTGCTCAATATCACTGACTAAAGAAAAAGATGATGTAGCAACAATAGTAGTAGATTTGTGTTGTATTCTTCGTAATAAGGTTCTTGAAAAGGTGAGTGTACCAAGTACACCACCAACTTTTTCATTCGTAACCTATATGGAAAAAAATTTACTATTAATAAGTGTAGATCAGCAGAAAAGATCCTTATACCTGATTATAAAACAAGCTCCTTGAAATATCTCAAAATATCTGAGAACAACCTAGTATGTATCGGAACTGTACGCGAACTGAATTCCAACAGGAACAAGTCTTGTAATCCGTATTTCGATACATGAATTCACAAGAGCAAGTCTTGTACGGTTTTAAACATTTTGAGCTTAAAAGCTGTCTAGGTTGTTTAACGTAGTATTTGTGATAATGTTATTATAAAATAAACAATATAATGCGGAAAATAAATAACATAAGACACCACAAATTTTGTTAACGAGAAAAATAAAATCATGTAGATAACCTCGGGACCTAGTCCAGTTTGCACATGACACTGTATTAAGCCGCTGCAACCATTATCCTACCATCAGACTTCAGACTAGAATATAGTTGAGAACAATCGACCCTCTAAGCAATTTAGCTTCAGTCGTGCTCCTTACGTCTCTGTATTCGACATGATCCAACACACTTGATTCCCCTAGATGACGACCTTTGCATCCCTAGGAGTTTCTTCAGCCGAAGTGAAGACTTTTAACAATTCTACCTCTAATAAATATCCTTCATTCATAAAGGTATACAATCAAGTTAATGTAAATTTTTATGCTTATGGGGGATCTTCAAAGTAAAGAAGATATCAAGCAAACCTTTACGAAAAGCATAACTTTCTCTCTCTAAAAGGTTATAGAGATGCCCAATCCATCTCACAAGATCAATCTAAAAGATATGAAACTACAAGGAGTTCTTCGTTTGTGACCTTGTAGTTTTATAAAATTACGACGTAAACTTGATTTAGATAGATATTATGCGGTAGAATCAATTGGGTATATTTACAACCTTTTATAGAGATTAAGCCCTAATTATTTGAGATTCACTTGATATCTTTTTTTACTTGAAGATCCCTCAAAGCAAATAGATTTCCATTACCTTGATTAAAATATATCTTAAGGAAATAAAATAGGTGTCATGTTGGAGGCAGTGTAGCACTAGTCTTCACCAAGGACTGTAGAGCATCTCCTAGGATTGTAAAGCACGTCAGTTATGGGAATCAAGTGCACATGGTTTTGCGAGATCCAACAGAAGTAAGAAGCACAACTGCAGCTGAATGATTTGGAAGCTATATTCGGTCTCTACAATATTCCGGTTCGGAGTCTGATAGTACACTTGTTTCTGTAGCGACTTAATACAGTATGGTGTTCAAAATCGACGAGGTCCCGGTGTTTTACTGATAGATCGCAGGTTTCCTCGTTAACATAATTTTTGGGATCTTTGTTATTTACTTTCCGATGTATAATGTTTATCTTTATAATTGAAATATCATAAGTAGTATGTTAATCAACCTAGATAATTTTTTAACTTGATAATAACGATCCAACAATACTTTCTCTTGTTAAATTCAGATTTTGAAATATACCATATAAGACATTATCTTGACTAAATTCAGATCTTGGAGTTTCATGTTCATACTAGGTTGTTAATACAATCAAGAATAATGATCTTCTTTCTTGAGATCTAAATATATTGATTGTACAAGGATTGTCTATACAAATCCACAAACGAAAACGTTGGTGGTGTACTAGTGTCCTCTCCTTTTCAGCTATTATCATTAGTTACTAGATGTTATATTACTTAAGATTTGTCACTTGGGCATGTATGAAAATCGTTTCGTTCCCTAATCAATCGTGTTTTGTTTGGTTTGTTGTGACTTGTAACCTCAGGACTAAGCACTTGAATTCTATTAAATATTCATCTACGAAATCTGGAAATGCAGAATCACCAAGTACACATTCAGGGTAGCATAACAACATAAGTCCTAACAATCTTGGAAGCGACTAACTGAGCAATAAGCTTAGATAACCGAAACATCTGTATTTATAGTGATGCGATGATCTGATACTTGGTCTCATTGCTTGTACACAAGAGCCATTGAAGGATGGATGCTCCACTATACTTGGTTTGTGATACTTTATCATACAACGGATTGTGGCAAGCAAGAAAAAAAAGGGTGCAGTGTGAAGGTCCCCACGAATGTACCTTAAGTTGACGTCACTGGGATATCTACCGTGAGTTCAGTCGTGTTGCGTCACGAGTCTACAAGCTTGCGCAGCTTCTTTTTGATCAACTCGTTAGGCCTCTATAACATCCTGTTGAGATTTGTGATAGGTGTCTCAAACACCTTGATATTTATCTATTGTTTATGCTTTCTTTGCGAGTTTTCTTGTAAATTACGTGTCTAATGTTTATTTTGAGTTTTATAGGTGTTTTCGAGTCATTTGGGAAAAACGAAGTGGAACTCATTTAAGTTCGTGATGTATTATCATCATCTTAAAGAAAATGGAAAGGCGAAGCCAATGACGAAAGAATGAGGTCATTCCTACTTCGTATGAGAGAGTTATGAGCAAAATGATCGATTAAGCTTGTCAATTCCCAAGAACTGACAGTACAAGAAAAGTTATGAAGAAAATTTAACTGTCAGTCTTTCAGAACTGACAGTTGCATGGAATCAATAAAACATTTCTCAGATCATCCTTTATCTGACCAGTGAGTGCCTTAATCAATCTTATCCTTCATAACCTGAGGTCGAATTCCTTTAGAGACTTCATTTGTTTCTCTGTTGCAACCGAGTGAACCAAACTTTCAACAAGGGTCAGCTGCTGGCTAGCCATGTTCCAATGGGAGTTAACATATGCCATTAAGGAGAATTTCTACCACTTGTTTTCTAGGGTTTAGAACATTATGCTTTCTTTTTTGCCTCTTGTTATGATTTCCAAAAAAAAAACAAGTAGTTGGTTTACTTTTATTATTGGTTAAAGATGTAGTTGGATTTTGCAAGCATGTTATTTGATTGATGAATTAATTTTCTCTCATTATTATCATTCACTTTCTACCGTTTATAATAATTGCATGATTGACCCTATTACAATATAATTGAATATTTGTTTAGTTAAGTCTAGAATTGATTGAACTCACATCCATATCTATAACTAATTTAGGGTTTATCATCGAGCGATAACCATGAATACGAGTAGCATGATGTGATTACGGATTATAGTGATATTTTCCTGTAATCATATGTATAATTTGACCTTTATTCGAATTGTTTGCGCAATGTATTTCAATTGCATTGATTAGCCTATTCCACAAATCTTAATGCTCTTTGAGAATTGAACTTGATTAGCGCAAGGTGTCGGGTTATTCTCTATATAGTATTCATACTTGCATCGTTTTACATGTAAGTGTGATGATTTTAGGAAATCTACGGAGTAACTTGCTCTCTTGATACTCCAGAGCTTTTTATGATAACGAGATTAAATATGAATTCTGATCATTTATTCAAATACTTGTTTACAATTGAAGATGAAATTGTTATCCAATACTTTCACATCCTTGATTTGCGTGTTTGATTTCCTTGTTTTGCTTTTAGATTAATTTAGTTTATATAAAAATCTGAAAACTCCCCTTGTTTCGTATAAGATATCAAAGCATATAACAATCCTAGACCTCTATGTGGGAACGATCCTTTTTTGCCCTTGCTTCATAATATATTTTGAGTAGTGAGAAAGTAAATTTTTTTTTTGACGCGCTGCGACACGCATCAACTTGTCGTGTCAGGACTTCCACAATGGTACAAAAATATAAGTTATACCCTATAATTTTGTACGTTGAGAAAAAATAGGACAAATATGTGTTTCGATTTCTTGGAAAGTATATTCATGCTACAAACAGAATACTAACAAAATATAAAGTCGGAATACTTATCGGATTAGTTTGATCGAGACGAGGTACTTTTCTTCTCTTAAAAGAAAATTCATCCGTACATATGGTGCTTACGGTTTAAAGATGTCATCTCCTAATATAAAACGATCACGCCTTATCAAATGAAGCAGTATAATTTTACTCAGCCGATGAATGTTGACAATTGCTGTATTTTTAAAAATGACTATGACTCTTGACTTCAAAACTTGTTTTCAACTTTTCTATCTTGTGCCAAAGATGAAAACGAGAAATGATTTTAGAGAGAGGCAATGTTGACTCTACAAAATGTCCCTTTATCCATAGGTGACTCACTATGTCTAATGGTGACTCTCGTAATGCATATTAACTAAGTATCTTATGGGAGAATAGTCATGACCCTAAACACACATCTTGAAGCTTTAAAATAACTCGCATAATAAATTTGACCCAAGATTCCAACAGAAAATACGGCCATAACTATCGTATGAATGTGAAATTTGACAATTGGGATAACAGAATTGTATTATTGGGTCTGCAATAAAAAAGTTTTGAGGGATGTATAGGATTAAAATGTCCTAAATATGGATAGGAGGAGACCTAATCTGTAGCAAAAATCAATAATACCCTTTGATTAGTGTTTATGGGTGAAAACTATTCCTGCCGGATTTGGTAATTTGGGGTGTGTGGATGAGGAATGAATCTATTTTCTAAACAAATGCACTGCGCGGTGAGTGCTTGTAGATTCGGAAATCAATCTGTGCAAGTCCGGCCTAAACCAAGAAATGGCCGTTCCAGACTTGTTTCGGTCACAAAGTGAAGGAGATGGGGTTGATCTTAGGGAGGGAAGCGAAGAAGGTGTTGAGATTGTGAAGGTGTTGGCTTGCTTATGACTTGTAACGAAAGATGAGCGAGCTTACGATTGATGCAAGCAGTGCTCTGGGTGTTTGAATACGTTTTGTATTAACACTTGGTTTCTGTCTCGTCCTGGACTTGTGTTGTTTTTTTCTCCTGTGTTGAAAATAGGGAGGAGAACCTATTTATACAAGTCATTTGAGCCTTATTCACGTCTCTCGTGGGAAGTGGGGTAAGTGGAGTGATGGAGGAGTGGAGGTGTGTGTTGGTGTTACACGACCCAGTCTTGCCCACTTCTCCCTGTCATCTCTAACCGTCCATGACTTCCCGACACGTTCTTGTGATGGCGCGTTGCACGCCGCACGCCGTAAACCGCCGGACCAATACCCCCAAAGATGTATCCCCCGGTTTGTGACATGATTAAGGTCTCGAGTGTGTGGATCGTGGGATCCACAAAAGGTAGCACGTAATGTTAAATTGAATAATCTGCGTTATTCGGGAAGTTGATACTTGTGAAGTATCATGTGTATTTTATGCAGTGCACGCATCCTAGTGTGGTAGAGTGATGGGTGGTGATTACCATGACGCCTCACCGACCGGTTAACTCCCGACTGGGGTTGTATAACCAAGCCGGTGAAGTTGGACGGACGAGATGATCTTTGAGACACTCATCTGCGACCGTTGGTGGAATTAGGGTTTTAGAAGAGGTGCGCAAGCATCCCTCTTGACACGGTCGAATCCCCACTTGGGATATGACTTTGGCCAGAGCCGACCGTACATGCGTGTAGACGGCATGACGGTGTAGGCGCCTATACCCATTACCTCACGAAGTATGATCTGGGCCACTCAATTCGTCCGGTGAAGTTGAGTGGTCGAGATCAATTTGTGACAGAAAACCAGTGCCACAAGAGCCGCGCGTCATGCCCATTTCGGGCGCACGTTCCAAGATGATCAATCTTGGTCGGTCTTGGCCGATAGGTCTGGTGTGAAGGTGGTAGGCTGGTGTTCACGCCTATACCTGGATATCCCATGAAAATGTGATCTGAGCCATCCAAATCGTCCGGCGAAATTGAGCGGTCAAGATCAGTTTGCGATTTGGGAGATGTGACCACGCTAGTTTGGGCGTGCGTCTTGGAATAACCAGGCATGATATGCCTTGGCCGATCGGGTGAGGGGATAGATGGGTCCACGGTGGTCATCTTTGGTATGACCGGACCTGCTTAATCTAATCTTGGACCCTCCATTCGTGCCGGAGAAGATGGACGCTCGTGATGCTCAAAACCCTAATTTTGGGTTTCAAGGCCGTGCGACCATGCTTTATTCGGCGTACAAATTGGGATAACCAACCATGGTTGGTCCTGACCGATTGGTCAGGTATGTAGGCGGGCCCACGGTGATTGTGTTGACATGCTCTGGGCCCTTTGAATCTACATCTACACCCTCCATCTATACTGCGAAGATGGATGGTTGAGAAATCATTTTTGCGACACATGTAATATGCCGCAAACCCTAATTTAGGGTTTCCGCCCATACGCCCGGGTTTGGACGTTTTGGCAAGCTAGGCCAATCTTCGGGAGGCCGAGCCATGCGGGATCCGCGTTGGTTCGGCGGTGGATATTCCATACCGCTTGGGGGTGATGGAATTGATCCTGGGTCATCAAATCATGCTTGTGGAGTTGGATGATCAAGGATCATATCCGACCGATGCTCGGATGCTCAATCGGGCTAGTATAACACACCGAGAGGGGCTCAATCGGGCTAGTATAACACACCGAGAGTCACCTGCATACGGGTATTTCGTACATGGTTTCATTATAATGCTTGGAGGTTCGTGTTGCTCAGTAAGAGTAACACTCGATCGTCATGCCGCACCGATAATGAGTACAGAAATACAAGGCTGATTATGCATTAATTAATAATGCTAGAAATTCACAGGGTATATGGGATTGTTGCTACATGCTCCAACCTGGATGAATTTCGTGTATTCACTGTAACATGATTGTTGCCACATGCTCCATTCTAGGTGAATTAAGTGAGGAGTATCCAACACTTATTGATGGCCTTATCTTTTACAAGATGTCGGCGCATAATTTTCTCGGTTTTTACAATTTTAACCTTAAATAAAAATCCACCATCAACATTAAGTCCCCGCCTAGCACATAATGGTTACGCTATTGTGGGGTAGGCATGAGATGGTGACATATAAAAACGTAAGAAGACAAGATAAAGGAAGTCTACCTGGAGGGATTTCGCCGTGGGCAATCCTCCATACGTGCGCGATCTCAAGCCTTGATGGACACACTGCTGGTTGAATCGCTCGTGTATCCAGATGTTCTTCCGATTCTTGATTAGGGCTCTAAAGAAAGCCTGACTTGGTCGGTGTCGTATCCCCATATATCGGGCGCCGTAATCGTTTTAGAGTTTCCTCAGCATATATGCAAGTGTAGATATTCTGAACCACTTTTACGATTTTACAATAGGGCTTTCTCGTAGAAACTCCGTTTCCTTATCATGTCGAACACCAGTGGATCGTCTTCTTCATTTCGTCAAGGATCTTCCATTAAACGTGCACGACCGCGTCCGAGCTTCATGATGGATCCCCGCTTCGTGTTCTCCGAGTCAAGAAGATAATACCTAGTTCGCCTCTCTTTTTTTTTTTTTTTTTTTTTTTTTTGAACAATTGCTTGTTCTTCATAATGATCGTGTGAATAATCTTCTCATTCTTGCAGAGATATCCTACCAGGAACATGTGTGACTGAGTTATCGATGATGATGACTTAAACAGTCCTCTTCCTTTAAAATCAAACACGCCTACCCCTGTCGACCTCGAAGATGCTGATCTGGGTGTCTCATCTTATGAATACCCCAATGCAGGCCTTTCATTCGATGTTCGCATGAAATGTTTATCCTCCATTCTACCGAGACGTCGGTGGATTCTTAGTGCGGAAGGAGTTCGTACCTCGTACCACGAAATTATGGAGAAAGTATGGTCATATCGCAACCAGGAATGTGGTCCAGCACTTTGTTCTTCGCTTTCTGGTCACCACGGTAAACCTGTCTTCTTCCCATGATTCTTTGAGATGGAGAACATTTCTATCCGCAACGTTGCCGAATCAAGCCTTGAAAAGTGGGAGAATATGGTATCTACCTGCGAATCCATGGAGTTCAATGTGGGCTGGCTGCGGCAGCGTTGATGAGTGCCAAATATTGCATATTTATACACCTTTTTATTGGCATTTTACTCATCTTTTGCGCTTATAACTCGGGATATTATCCCAGCTGTGTTTTCTTTGTTTTCAAGAATAAATATTTGTATTAATTAATTTTGTGTTTTTAGGTAATAAATAAAGCTCGGAGAATCTGAGGAGCCCAAAGAGCAAAGAATTGGAGTCGAGCATCTATGGAGTAGATGGCCAAAGCCCGCGCGCGAATCAGTTGCAACCCAACAATGAAGACATGGGCTAAAGCTACCCGCGACCCGGATCCGAGCCCGTACACTCCAAGCCGTCGAGATTTCGATCTTCTACATCCAACGGTCGCTGTCCTCACTATACATCATCTCTTGATGCTCCGTGCAACACCAGATCACACCAAAACCGGCTACCTCTCTCAGCCGTTAAGATCTTGCTCATCAGATCCTACGCTCGCTCGGGCCATCGCATCTTCATGTCGCTACATCGCTTTACATCAAAACTTCCCACTCCCTATACCCTAATCGACCACCTCATTCTCTTCTATCACTCTCTCTTTCTTCTCTTCTCTCCGGTCGCTCTCACCTCTCGCAAAACCACCTTCTCTCTCACCCCGAGACAGTTCGAGTTCCGCACGAGACATCACCACCTCCATCACCTCCGACTCTAGCCACAACCACCATCCCCTAACGTCTCTCTACCTAGTTCATAGCTTCTTCTCTAGGAGCTAAGATCGAGATAGAGAAAACTAGGCTAGGGTTCTGTCCAATCGATCAATTGAGGGAAGCCATCATCTCGCAGCCGCACAAGCGTAAGAGGGAGCGAATTCGGAGTATGGGTGTGATGTAATTTGATTTAATTTTTACTTTTATTTTAATTGAATTAGGGTTAGGTATTTTGGGGGAAACTTGGCATGTATAAATAGAAGATGTAGGAGATGATTTTAGACACGCCTGGATTAGCCAGAGCTGTCAATTAGTTTTAATTTGTGTCTTGTTATGTTTTAATTTCAATTTCCAGGGTGTGTTGAAACCCCGCTCATATGCTAAGATAACTCCTGTTTTGTATTGTTCTTGAAGCTTCATGGTTTAATTGAATTTTGGTTGAGTATATGACCCTGTGATGGAGTGTACTGTAAGAAGACACTCCATACTAGGGGGGAGTGTGTGAGATTAGCAAAACAGCATTATGGTGCTCTTCCCTGGAAAGAGCCAAGACCATAATTAGACTAGGAATTGCCTTAGCTTAATATCAGGTGGTGGATTCACCACCCTGGTCACTTTCCATATTTTGATACAACCTTAGCTCAGTTCATTTCAAACTCAGCCTTTTCGGCACAAAACCTAGTTGTCGTCACTTATTATCACTTAAAACTCAGTAGAGCATAGCCTTAGATCACTAGAGCACCACAAGTCTCTGTGGATCGACTCGCACCTGCCCTGTCTTTGCAAATCGAACACAGGTGCACTTGCGGTATCACCGTAGGCTTCATTTTATACATCTTCTCGGGCCTACCAAGTTTTTGGCGCCGTTGCCGGGGAACTGGTAGCGTGCTACTTGTTCTTTAGAGCTTAACTTCACTGTTTTCAACCATAACCCTGTACATAATTGCTTTACCTTATATGTGCTGTCTTCATTTGCTCTGAATCATCTGTGAGTTTCATTTTTTTTTGCCCTGTAATCTAAGCACCTTTTGTAGCTTGTGCTCTGTATCTGCATCACATGCTGTAGCTCTTGTAATTTCTCTCCTCTTAGCTGTGCACCTTAGTGTGTTTTAATCTTTGCAAATTAAGAACTGAAATCTCTCTCTTGAGTTACGGGTGCTTGTTTTGAAATTTGAAACATAACCCAAGGAGCTGCAAAACTAGTGGAATTGCCTAAACCCAGTGTATACTGGAGGTATTGTATCCTAACTTTGCTTACTTGAGTGAATGCTTGGTAGCATGTGTGCCTTGAACTATAACCCTTAGCACCCTGTGAGCCTTGTGAGCATATTCTTAAGCCTGTATTGCTTTGCCGTGCTGAGCCCTTGTTTGTGCTTGCTTTGCTCAGCATCTAAGCATTTAAGTTTACTTGCTTTGCCATCTGTGTTTACCTTGCTAGCCCCTGAAGCTGCAAGCTGTAAGCCAATCCTTGGATAGCCTAGTTGGCTGAAAGCTCACTAGAGACCTAGTGATAGTTCTCATCTGCCTTGAAACCTGAGCTTAGTTGACAACCTCATTCCTGCAAGCCCCTGTAGCTGCAGTTTGAGCTTACCCTGTGTCACCTGTTGATAATCGCACTAAGGCTTGCCGAGAGCTGGTGCCTGAGTTATATGTTAGCCAAACTTTGGCCCGATTTTTGAATGAAGCTTCATTGGCCTTATTATGTGAATACACCCCGAGCATGTTGTGAGATGCTAAAGCATATTTGTGAAAATTTGCCCTTTGCCTGTCTGCATATTTTGTTCAAGAACTATCTTGGTGTTAGCATTGATCCGATCTATATCATGTTAATGGTGTGAACCACATGCCCCGCAAATTTTTCTTGAAATTGTGCTTGGCCGCTATTTACATCCGTGCACCAATTTATGCGGTTTGTGTGTGACTGTGGTGTTGATTGAAACGAGAATAGCGAGTTGGTGTTAGCAACTAGGTTGGTTTTCAAAAACACACAACCTCGCACAATGCCGCACCTTTGAGTGGGCACATCCAATAACCTGTGCACATCACAAAAATTTTGCATCTTTTGTGTCTTTGTGTATTTTTCTCGAGTTTGATCTCCCCGTGCTTACCCCCGAGCCGCACTAGCTCAGGTCGTGTCTTTGTAACCTGCACAAGCAGCCTAAGCTGTCTTTGTGTAGTCACTACTTGAGTTGTGACCACCTCGGCCTCGGCACCGCCAAGCTTCAACCAATGGCTGGTTGTCACAAAATTCGGGCTGCAAGCAGCGAGCCCACATCAACCCAACACTTGGCCGACTTCACTTCTGGCCGTACATTTCTCAACCCAATTTGGGCCAAACAAACAATCAAACAATCAAACCCACACCTTTTGGGCTGGAACCAACCTATTCCGCCGGGGCCTTACAACACCAATAACCAATCTTTTGGGTTTGAGTTTTGTTTTTGTGGTTATCTTTGAGTTTTATTTTTGTGTGTTGAACTTGTTTGTATGTTAACATGCTAGATGCGTACTAGGCTATGATTGTGTCTTTTAGAGACCAAACAAATTGATTAGTGAGAATCCGCCCGGACGAAATCGTTAGCATACCTAGTTCTTCAACGTAAAGCCCAATTCCATCAGAGCCCATCCGAATCGAAACCATGGGTGAGGAACTCAACCAACCCCGTAGTCTCAAGGACTACATGTACCCAACTAGGGCAAGCCAGCCCTCTTGCATCGTTCTGCCAGCTGATGCTTGTCAGTTTGAACTGAAAGCAAGCATCATTAATATGCTACCCGTGTTTAGAGGGGTCAATGCTGAGAACCCCTACCATCACGTGAGAGACTTTGAGGATATTTGTGGGACTCTGCGTTTTAACCAAATGACAGATGAGTCCCTCAAATTGAGACTGTTCCCTTTTTCTCTGAAAGACAAAGCCAAGTCTTGGCTACTTGCTCTACAACCACAATCCATTAGAACCTGGGATGAACTCACAAAGGAGTTTTTCAAAAAGTTTTTCCCAAACCATAAGACTGCGGCAATTCGCCAAAGTCTAAATGGTTTTGTGCAATTAGAAGACGAAACTCTAGCAAGGTACTTGGAGAGATTCAGTGAATTACTACTCCAATGTCCCCACCATGGTTTTGAAAAATGGAGACTCGTGCAAATCTTGTATGAAGGTCTAGATGTTAGAACCCGAACCACAGTCGAGTCAATGTGCAATGGTGTATTTATTGAGAAGAGTGCCGATGACGGTTGGTCTTTCTTATTCGAAGTCGCTGAAAGACTCAACAGTGGGAGTCCATCCGTGAACCAAAACGGACTACCCCTACAAACAATGTTCATAGAATCGAGTCTGACTTTGAGGGAAGGGCAAAAATGGCTGCTATGGCCCGGAGAATAGAAGAACTTGAGTTGGAAAAGAAGGAAAAATCTAATACCCCCACTCTCCGTGACCAAATTGATAAGGCCACTTGTGCGCATGCCATAGTTCGACCACTTAGTGGACGGTTTGCCTGCACCTACATGCATTTCAAGAGTCCCAAACCGAGCAAGCCAATGCATTATACCATAGGCAAGAGAACAACCCTTATTCTCAAACCTACAACCCAGGGTGGAGGAATCACCCTAACTTCTCATGGTCCAAGGGACCTGTACAAGGGGGACCAACAAATAACAATCAAGGATACTCATATCCTAGAAACCCTCAAGTACAGCCAACTACTCAGTACCCGGCAGAGAAAAAGCCTAGCTTTGAGGACTGTGTCGTCATGTTAACCCAAAATTTTGCAAGACTTGATAAAACAACCGACCAACTACAGAAAACCACCGACCAACGTTTCACAAGTCTAGAACTTAAGATGGGACAAATCTGTGATGCATTGAATGAGAGAGAGAAAGGCAAGTTCCCTAGTCAACCCCTACAAAATCCAAAGACTATGTTTCAAGCAGGCTCCTCTACCTGCAATGAAACTTCACATAGTCAAGCGAATGCCATCACCACTCTCCGTAGTGGTAGGATTGTTGAGAACCATGTAGGTGTACCACCATCAAGCGAGTCTACATCAGACTCCCAAGTACACACAACACCGCAGAAAACATCTAATGTAGAGATAGAATCTGAACCTGTTGATAAGACCAAGAGCCCTACCAATATAGATGTTCCTTTGCCGAGTCATGTTCCTGTTGCTCCATTCCCACAACGGTTGGTGCAACAGAAGGGGGGGTAACCATTACGATGAGATTTTGGAAATGTTCAAGAGGGTTAACATAAACATTCCATTTCTCGAAGCAATTAGACAAATACCCACCTATGCTAAGTTTTTGAAGGACCTTTGCACACAAAAGCGTAAGCTTCATGTGCATAAACGTGCCTTTCTCACTGAGCAAGTGAGCTCCATAATCCAAAACAAGATTCCACCTAAGTTTAGAGACCCAGGAAGTCCAACAATTACATGCAACATAGGCGACCATACGGTCGAAAAAGGCGTTACTAGACTTAGGAGCCAGTGTGAATCTATTGCCATACTCGTGTATGTGCAATTGGGCCTTGGGGAGCTGAAAACCCACACTGTTACGCTACGGTTAGCGGACAGATCCGTGAGAATCCCCGTGGTATTATTGAAGATGTGTTAATCAAGGTTGATAAATTTTTCTTTCTGTAGACTTCATTGTCTTAGACACTCAACCCGTGCAAGACCCAAGTAATCACATTCCCGTGATCTTAGGACGTCCTTTCCTGGCGACGTCCAATGCCATCATCAACTGTCGTAATGGTGTGTTGAAATTGTCTTTTGGTAACATGACCGTAGAGCTGAATGTTTTTAACGCTAGTCAACAACCCATTGATTGTGATGATACTGATTTGCATGAGATTAACATGATCGAGAGTCTGATCCAAGACTCGTTGCCCGACATTTTGTCAATGGACCCTTTGCAAGCCTGTTTAGATAACTTTGACTTAGATCTCTTTGAGTCTAAGTACATTGGTGAAATTAACTCTTTGCTTGAATCGGTCCCACCCATGGATATTGCTAAATGGCAGAATGCAGTGGAACCACTTCCACTCTCTGATACCAAATCTGCCCCACCTCTTGACACACCACCTAAGCTTGATTTGAAACCTTTACCCGATACCTTGAAGTATGCATTCTTAGGTCCTTCTGAGACTTTACCTGTGATTATTGCATCATGTTTAGACACGGAACGGAAAGTAGACTCTAGAAGTACTTCAAGAGCATAAAGGAGCCTTAGGTTGGACCATCTCCGATCTTAAGGGTATAAGTCCCACAATTTGCATGCACCACATAAACCTTGAGGAGAACACCAACCCATCTAGGGAAATGCAAAGGAGACTTAACCCCAACATGAGAGATGTTGTCAAGGGTGAGATTCTGGAAACTGCTTGACGCGGGTATCATTTACCCGTCCCTCGATAGCCAGATGGGTCAGTCCTATTCAGGTAGTACCCAAGAAGTCCGCATTCTTGTTGTTCAAAACGAAATTTGAATGAGCTCATTCCCACCGTGTGACCACTTTGGGTGGCGAGTATGTATTGATTATAGAAAACTGAACACGGTAAACAAGAAAGACCATTTTCCCCTTCCTTTCATTGACCAAATCTTTGGAAAGGTTAGCCAAACATAAGTACTACTGCTTCTTAGATGGCTATTAAAATTACAACCAAATTCACATAGCACCCGAAGACCAACAAAAGACCACATTTACATGTCCTTATGGAACATTTGCTTATCGTCGTATGCCTTTTGGGCTGTGCAATGCACCCCAAAAAACTTGATAGGATATTAAAAGAGCTTTTATCCTACGACTATGTCTAAACCGCAAGTGCACGGTGTCTAGTTATAGACAAGTGGCAAATACGGGTCATTCCACAGAAGGCGAGTGTGCTAAGATTGACTAAGGCTCTCCTTAAGCTGATTTCTACAAGTGACAAAGATATTTTGATTTGTTTGTGTGTCGATACGACAAATTTGAGTGGTATTTGTGACATGTGAGCTAAGGAAATAACAAGCAAGGTATTGAAACTAATAATTGAGAGGTATTAGGGTGATAGAATTCACACTTTAATCCTATGAAACTTGATAGAAATGCTCCCTGTGTTCTAGTGCTTTCCTTTGAAAGCTTCCTATGGATGATTACTTAACTCATCTCCTTTACTAACTCCTAGTATAGTTTGTCTTTTAACAGTACAAACTATCACAAGCTAGCTCAGATTAAAGGTTAACTTCCTATCCTAGTCATTTTAGCCCACAAGAACACATTGAGAATTAAATCAAATTGCAATTGAATTTAAGGGTTTCATCTACACCCTAATACCTCTCAATTATTAGTTTCAATACCTTGCTTGTTATTTCCTTAGCTCAGTGTCACAGTCACCACTCAAATTTGTCGTATCGACACACAAACAAATCAAAATATCTTTGTCACTTGTAGAAATCAGTTAAGGAGAGCCTTAGTCAATCTTAGCACACTCAGTTCTCTGTGGGAATGACCCGTATTTGCCACTGTCTATAACTAGACACCGTGCACTTGCGGTTTAGACATAGTCGTAGGATAAAAGCTCTTTTAATATCCTATCAAGTTTTTGGCGCCGTTGCCGGGGATCGAACCCGGGTCACCCGCGTGACAGGCGGGAATACTTACCACTATACTACAACGACCATCTGCATAATATATGTATAGTTTAGTTAAGCTTTATCTTTAAATTTTATTGTCAATACATACTCTGCATTATAGTCTAATTTCATCTACCATCTGCATCGTAGCTGTAATTTTTCTTTTTGCATCTTTGTCTTGCATTCCCTGTGACAGTCCAAAGTAGTTTTCCCTGTGCCAGTCCAATAGCCTCTCAGGTTTGGGCTGGTACTCATCTTGATCCTCTACTGTAACATCAACATTTTTTTTGGAAACTAAACTCTCATTTTTGAGCTAGCAGGTACGTGTGTGCTGCTGCGCTGTGTGAGCAACTGAGCCAACCCAAGGCAGGCAAGGAAAAGCTCAAGTGAGCTTAACCCGTGAATGCATGAATTGTTGAACCTTTTGCAAAGGCCCTGTGAGTGAGGTAAGTATGATTAAACTTGCCCCAGTAAGCCAATACTGTTGCTGCCTTGCCTTGGAATTTTAAGTTAGCTAAGCATAACGCAGCCCCTGTTGCTGCCTTGCCTTGGCTGATAGCCAGTAGTGCGCAACCTTGACCCTGCCTGAACAGACCCTGTTGTGCTCCAATCCAGCCCCTGCTGCTGTAGAGGCTGAGATACAACTGGGTAACCTGTGCCGTTTAGCCGCAAGTCTGTGTAATACCCTGCTGTGGCCTGTTGAGACCTGTGAGCCAAACTCCAGCCCCTGAGCTGTTGAGCTTGTGCTACCTCTTGGAAAGCCAGATTATCTGCTAGCCCTTGTTGTATCTGCCCTGTATTGCTCTGCACCCTGTATTGTATGCTCTGTGCCCTGAATTGCCTGTGAATGATTTGTGAATAACCTGTTGACCCTGCTAAACCTGTTGATACATTGCTCAACCCCTGCAAATATCTGCCATCTGCCCTGTACCCTGTGAAGAGTAACAGCAACTGGCCTTGTTGACACTCAGTGGTGTGTTGTAAAGGCCAAACTTTGTTTATTTGTGAATTGGTGTGTTAATTTTTTGCATGAGTTTTTGAGTAACTTGTCCAGTGCTGTGTTGAGAACTGCATTTAGGTTGTTCTGTATTGATCTGTGCTGAGCTGAGCTCACAGCTGTGCTGAGACCACCTCACCAGTGCTGGGTCTAAGCTGTGTGTGCAAACTCAAAAATTGTGCTGAAACCCTGCACAAAAACCTGACCAGGGATGCACATCTGAGCTCTGCACCCAAACCAACCCACAGATAATCCAACCTCTGCACACACTTGACATAGCCTGTGCTGTCCACTGAAGTGAAACACTCTACCCACAGCAATAACCTGGGCTGTGCAACTGGTTCTTCTCAAACCTAGAGCCCACACCCAAAACTGAGAACCATCACCTGGGCTCCACATCACCTAGGCTAACTAAACCCACTGCTGGGTTTCAATAACTTGCACACAAACTTAGCCCACCTAACTGAATCAACAACTGGGCTGTAAACCTGCAACCTCCAGCCCACATCAGCCATACTGCTGGGCTGATTACACAAACCTGGGCTGTTAAACCAGCCAAACAATCGGGTTTGTGCGGTTGTTAAGCCCACATCCTCTCGAATCATGGGCTTAAGCTAAACTAAGCTTGATAATCAAGCCCAACAATCGGGCTATACATTCTTCAGACCTAACTGGTCAGGCCAAACCGGGGCTGCATAATTTAGGCTAGAACCCATCTGCTGGGCTGCTCACAATCAATCCACCTCTGGGCTTAACCATTTCAAATAGCAACTGGGCTGAACATTCCCACATAAACCAAACTTTCCCAACAAACCAAATGAAACCCAATAAACCAAACCAATCCCACCAAAACCAAAATTAGATTTTGAGTTCAATTTGAGTGCCAAATCATGTCAGGATTTTGGTCTGCATCTGGGGATTCAAACAAATCCCTTAGAGAGCTCGCACACGGGCATCTTTCACAAGATGAACACCCATACCATAGTGACTTTAGGGAATTTTATGGGCCTTCTCAGGGCCCTAATCTCACATACCCTAATCATTATGATCACATACATCATCCACCACAGGTTGAAAATGAACAAATTTCTCATACCCAGTCATCACTTTTAGATCATTATGAAATGCATGCTTGCACCTTATGTGGTGGCTTAGACCATCCTGCTGAGATCTTGTTATATTTTGCATGCTTTTAGATGAGTCTAGGGAAAACCATGATAATCCAATATACGAAGTGTCTAGAAGTGACTATTGGGACCATAATCAACCGCACACATGCATCATTCACCACAGTGGGGAGATGAACAATTTTATACTCCCCAACTCCTAGTTTGCAATCACTAATGGACACACTCATGGAGCAAAATGCTAGGCTTGAAATGAATGCAATGCATGACCATCCACATAGCAACATGTGAGCATCCCTTCTCTCTAGTGAACCTTTGCACATCCATATACTGAATATGAACCTAATCTAGAGGTAAATGAGTACACTAGAAATGCTACAATTTTGAATGGGGAGATGAATTTTTGCTATGATGATGATGATGATGAATATGATATGTTAGAAGAGCATGTGCATGCTTTGAAAATATGATGGAATCTTTTGGTTGAGTAGACGTTATGCGCCTCTTCTCAGAACCCTATGAATGATACTTCTTCTAACATTCATAAATGTGATCTTAACTATGAGCTTAGTTTTGTGAAATTCTTCAGTGAATGTGAGCATGCTTCACAACTTGTTTGTGACTTAGAAAGGATGAATCTTCGGTGACACTAATTTTTTTGGATCATAATATTATTTCGTGTCTCGATTCCCTGCCCATGTCACAATATGTTGCCTCCTCGATGAATTTGATGTGGAACCCGATGAATTGCCCTGTGAAAATGACCATGATTTACCCACTCCGACCTTAGGAAAGAGTGTGACGGTGCAAATGATTTTATACATGAACACAACTTAGATGTACCTAACCTCTCCCGAGTCACAAATTGAAACTCCTCCACCAAACCTAGGTGTAGTTTGTCACAAAATTGCAAAACCAACTTTTCTCGAAAATGCCTAACTTAGGCCTAGAACTTTGTGCTTCCCAAGTCCTCTTGGACTATTTTGCATCAAAGTATAACACTCTTAAGGAGCCACAGTTGGAATGTGTATATTCGGTGTTATTAGTAAAACTCATTTTGAGTTAGACCTTTTGCATGATGTACCTTTAAAATTGCAAGACTTTGTGCTTTCAAACGCACCCGTTCACAAGTTTAGGTTTGGGAAACTCCTTCACATCTACAGTCTTACTTGCACTCTCATATTATAATTGTGTAAGATTGTTGATGTTTGTATATATTTTCTATTGGGTTGATCCTCAACTCTTTAGATTGTTAGTTTATGGTGAATTTTTGTATATAATCCAAAAGAGGACTTGTTAAATTTTCTTTTCTTAATTCGGTTGAGTCTTCGTGCACATATATTATGCTAATCCGATATGATCACCACCGAGAATGTTGGATTTTGCCTTGATTAACGAAGCTCAACCCTTGCTCCCCGCCGACATCCAGGTAATCTCTTCCCTTTTATCTTATTGACATAGTTCTCGTGGTACGTGATTTGTTTAAATTTTCCTATCTCGTGACACATTGAGGACAATGTTTGATTTAGGTTTGGGGGTGCATTTGCATTTAGAGTTTTTAGTCTTTTATTCTACCTTTTATTTTCAAAAAAAAAAAAAAAAAAAAAAAAAAAAAAACTCTCTTTGTAAATACTTGCATGAAAAACCTCCAACTTTTAGAGATTTTAGAGTCACTAGCATGCTTTTAGCTATGTTTACATAGAGAGTCCGACCGAAATAACAAGAACTTGGAAGTACCGGAGAACGCAATCGGGTTCCTTAGTTGATTAGAGCGTTAAAGTCGGATTTAACCATACCGGAGAGCGAATTAGGTCTTTGTTTAGATATTCAGAGTAGAATTGTGATCAACCATAGTGGAGACTACCCATTTTACATCAAGCGAGGTACCGACCTTCACTCTTTGTGACTTTCTAGAAAAGCTTTTAGAGTGTGTGTCACCGTACGTCAATTAGGGTAGAATGGTGAGCTACCCAACTTCGCACCACTTTCAAAGACTACTTTTGATCTATTGAGTGCTAATTCCGTCAATCATGAGGGTGACATCTAAAGATGAAAACTCCTTCTAAATATCGATTTGCGTTAACATCACTCTCTCTCAATCAAGAAGATCCATAGAAACACATCATCGTCGGCAAAGCGGAGCAACATCAGAATATTTGAAGAAAAGTTGATATAGTCCAAGGTTACGTGCAACAAAGAAAAGAAAAGAAAATAGGATGAGAATTAATGAAGTTTGTAAAATCAAGACAATACAAGTTATGGAAATTGTGTGATATAGTCCTTCATCCATGGAGTTAGTAGTTTTCTTGTTTTTATTTTCAATTAATGTATATAGTAAGTTTAAAAAAAAAAATACAAAAAAAAAAAAAATACAAAAAAAAAAAAAAAAAAAAAAAAACAACAAAAAAATTGTAGTTTATTTTCTTAGTTTTGATACCACCATGGTAAAGAAGAAAATTCCAAGTAACAAGGAAATTGAGTAGAAAAGTTAAAAATTGTCAAGTTTTGTGAAGTTTAGAAGTTCGTCATCAACATTTGAAGACCGAAGACCGAAGATTGAAGACGTTTCTATGGTTCTTAAGAGAGAGTGATATTAATTGCCGATCGGGTGAAAAGGTAGTGAGTACTCCCACCCTTGCTAATGGTTGATTTCCTTCCTTAGAGATCATGAGAAAAAGATTCTTTTTGTCCACACTTTGTGGAGTCTCCAGATTTTATTTTAAGGTTAGCCTTCTTACCTACAACGTGTGCGTGGATTTCTCTCTTTATTCCCGCCCGCACACATGAGAGACTAAAAAGCGATCTTTTTGAGTGCAATTATCATAAAACCCTAATGGTGAGGCGGAAGTCGAGGCTTATGATCACAATCGAATCCGAATTCTTTCATATGGTATGGTTACTTCTCGTCAAAGACTTAAGGATGAGAATGCGTTCTTTAGTAGTTCTAACTTTTGTTACTAGCATGCAGAAACTCTATATACTCATAGCTCCTTGGATGCTTTTGACTCTTTTACGCTCCGAAGTTGGAGAAGGTTTTGTGGGTACACCTCTTGTAAACCCTCACGAGACTACAACTCGTCCACTAGGGACACCTAGGGGTTTAAAGGCTTAGTGCATACGCTAAATGCATTCGAGAGACCTACGATGTTGGTATAGTTAGGATTTCTTCATTTTTGTTTCACTTGAGGACAAGTAAAATTCGGGTTTGGGGGTATTTGATGAGTGCCAAATATTGCATATTTATACACCTTTTTATTGGCATTTTACTCATCTTTTGCGCTTATAACTCGGATATTATCCCGCATTCGTGTTTTCTTTGTTTTCAAGAATAAATATTTGTATTAATTAATTTTGTGTTTTTAGGTAATAAATAAAGCTCGGAGAATCGAGGAGCCCAAAGAGCAAAGAATTGGAGTCGAGCATCTATGGAGTAGATGGCCAAAGCTCCTTGGCGAATCGGCTTGCAACCCAACAATGAAGACATGGGCTAAAGCTACCCCGCGACCCGGATCCGAGCCCGTACACTCCAAGCCGTCGAGATTTCGATCTTCTACATCCAACGGCTGTCCTCACTATACATCATCTCTTGATGCTCCGTGCAACACCAGATCACACCAAAACCAGGCTACCTCTCTGGTAAGATCTTGCTCATCGGATCCTACGCCGCTCGGGCCATCGCATCTTCATGTCGCTACTTGCTTTACATCAAAACTTCCCACTCCCTATACCCTAATCGACCACCTCATTCTCTTCTATCACTCTCTCTTTCTTCTCTTCTCTCCAGTCGCTCTCACCTCTGCAAAAACCACCTTCTCCCTCACCCCGACAGTGCAGAGTTCTGCACAGACATCACCACCTCCATCACCTCCTGACTCTAGCCACAACCACCATCCCCTAACGTCTCTCTACCTAGTTCATAGCTTCTTCTCTAGGAGCTAAGATCGAGATAGAGAAAACTAGGGCTAGGGTTCTGTCCAATCGATCAATTGAGGGAAGCCATCATCTCAGAGCCGCACAAGCAGAAGAGGGGAGCGAATTCAGAGTATGGGTGTGATGTAATTTCATTTAATTTTTACTTTTATTTTAATTGAATTAGGGTTAGGTATTTTGGGGGAAACTTGGCATGTATAAATAGAAGATGTAGGAGATGATTTTAGACACGCCTGGATTAGCCAGAGCTGTCAATTAGTTTTAATTTGTGTCTTGTTATGTTTTAATTTCAATTTCCAGGGTGTGTTGAAACCCCTGCTCATATGCTAAGATAACTCCCTGTTTTGTATTGTTCTTGAAGCTTCATGGTTTAATTGAATTGCTGGTTGAGTATATGACCCTGTGATGGAGTGTACTGTAAGAAGACACTCCATACTAGGGGGGAGTGTGTGAGATTAGCAAAACAGCATTATGGTGCTCTTCCCTGGAAAGAGCCAAGACCATAATTAGACTAGGAATTGCCTTAGCTTAATATCAGGTGGTGGATTCACCACCCTGGTCACTTTCCATATTTTGATACAACCTTAGTCTAGTGTCACATTCCCACCTCAGCCTTTTCGGCACAAAACCTAGTTGTCGTCACTTATTATCACTTAAAACTCGGAGAGCATAGCCTTAGATCACTAGAGCACCACAAGTCTCGTGGATCGACTCGCACCTGCCTGCGTGCCCGCAAATCGACACCGTGCACTTGCGGTATCACCGTAGGCTTCATTTTATACATCTTCTCGGGCCTACCAAGCGTCTTGATATCATTAAGGTTGATCGAGCTGGTATCCTCGTAAACGTTGTTCCTGCTGCGAAAGCTATCTTGGAAGAGGAAAAGGCTCTGGCAGCGGAATCACAGAAGGAAAGAGCAGAAGATGGGACTTGAGGAAGAGGACAGAAAGATATCAGGCTAGACTGGAGATGATGCTCTCAAAGAACTATAATCTACTAGATGGCCTCCTCTAAGTTGCATTCAGCTGCATTCATTTATGCCAAAAGTTTTTGAACGTCTTTGTGGAATAAATTGTATTGGTTTTTGATTGGTGAAACGGGTTTTTTCATTGGTGCATCTCTGAATATAATTGGTGATTCAAACATGTAATGAAAATATATGCCCGTATTGTTGATGGAAGCAGAGATAGTGGTCGTGCATGATATGCCTTGAGCCATTTTCCATTGATATTTGCTTCCAATTTGCCTCCGTCCACTTTAATGATCTTGTAGTAGCTTGGTATTGTAAGCCTTCTGATTGTGTAAGGACCTTCCCATTTCGGTGAGAACTTTGGTGCGGACATGTCTTGTTGGATGTGTTTGGCCGTTTTCAAAACTAAATCTCCCACTTTGAAAACACGTGATTTCACGGTTTTGTTGTATGCCCGGAAATTCTATTCCCGTACACACGAGTGCATTCTTATGCTTTGCTTCTTGAAATCCAGTGTCTAACTCCGCTACTCTAGAGTTAGAGGTTTCAACCCGTTCAGAGTAGATCCGGTTCTGCATTGTAATCCGGGTGATGGGATTTTGATCTCTTTGCGAATTGCATCCGCTCAAGTAAACAAGTGAGTATGGGGAAACTCCAATGGAGCTTCGGGTGATGTCCGGTATGCCCATAACGCCATTGGTAATCTGGTCATGCCATTCTCTAGGGTTATCGTGTCTTGTTCGATGATGATCCGGATCAATGTCTTGTTGGTACTTTCGACTTGTCCGTTCCCTTGAGGGTAGTAGATGGTGGAGAAGACATGTTTAATGCCATACTCTTCAAGTAGCTCGTACTGTTTATTGGCGAAGGGAGTGCCATTATCGGTGATGATATGCTTAGGCACACCAAAACGACAAATGATATGTTCTTTAATGAAAGCCGCAATCGTTGCTCCCGTAGTCCCTCGCGGGGATGGCTTCTACCCATTTGGTGAAGTACTGTCGCGGTTATGATGTACTCGTGTTGCTTTGATGACGGAGGGTTGATTTTCCCGATGATGTCCGTCCCAGATGTAAAATGGCCATGGATCGTTTATCGAGTGTAGAGGGGTGGAAGGCGCATGAACAAGGTTCCCATGAATTTGGCATTTGTGATGACTTTGAACGCGTTACTGCGTCATCCTCCATGGTCGGCCAATAGTATTTCTTGTGTATCCGGAGAAACAATTTCCTCTTTCCTTGATGTTCTCCTTCGTGTGTCTCCTTCACATGACTGGGACTTCTCCCGGCCCGAGGCATCGTAGTAGATCACCTCCGAAGCTCTTGCGATCTGGGATCCCTTCGTGCAATACGAACCGCTTGGCCTTCTGTTTTTTATCTTGATAGCATCCTTTTGATTGGCATGAGTCATTCCATCACGGAGATAACTAATCTATGGCTCTCTCCAGTCCCCAGTGTGATTCACGTTAAAAATTTCCAATTGATGTGGCGGTACTTGGCAATTTGAGCAGGACTTCTGAAGTAGTGCCGGATTGAGCCTCCATCCCTGGCCGCAATAGCCCGGACGTTGGAGTCGTCGGTAAAGCGTTACCACCGGTGATTGTCCACAAATTTCGTTGTGAACATGATTGACTTTCCTTGGGAGAGTGGTGAGTTGTTGAGCTCTTGAATGATCGGAGTTTGCCAATCATCGGTCTTGGTGTCTTTGTATTGTGATAACCATGTTAATTCTATGGTTCTCCTCTTCTTTTCGGGGTTTCCTCCAAACCTTCGAACTTCAATTTGGAAGCCGGTGTTGCTAGACAGGTCGGCGTGTTTGTTGTTCTTTGCGATCGACATGGGTTATGGTTGCATCAAGCCAAAATAATTCGGTAACCTCTCGTGCTTCTGATTGGTATGGAGCTAGCGTTACTTCCTTTAGTGCGTATACCCCATTCATCTGATTCACCAGTAACTTGGATTCACCTCTTATCTCCAGGCGCATGACTCCCACTTGCTTGTCTATTAACAGCCCTATGAGGAAGGCTTCATACTCTGTTGAGTTGTTGGTGCATTCGAAGTCCAGCTTGAAGGAGTGTGAGAATACTTCCCCAGTTGGAGATACTAATACCACGCCCGCTCCTCCAAAAGATACCGCTAGGGGTAGAGAGCCATCAAAATACAAGAGCCACACTTCTTCTTCCAAAAAACAAATGACGTCTGGAAATTCTCCAAGGAGATCTTCGTGTAGCCCTGTAGTGCCTTCTCCGGGAAATGCCGCCAGTAAGTCTGCAACCGCTTGACCCTTGATAGCTCTAGGTGAAGCACACATTATGTCCATCTCTGACATTTGGAGAAGCCACTTGCATGTCCTTCCAGTCAGGACCGGCTTTGAAAGTAAAAACTTTGCAGGATCATATTTAGACACGAGTATCACCCTATTAGATAGTAGGTAATGCCTGAACTTTTGAATGGAATGGATTAAGGCTAAACATGCTTTTTCCGCTCTGGGGTATCTGAGTTCAGCATCTCTCAATATTCGGCTGAAGTAGTATATGGGATGTTCGATTCCCTCGTCGTCTTCCCCGAGCGAGTAGAGCTCCCATCGCGGTGTCATTTGGCGGTGTAGAGATGTAGCGGCTTTCCTTGTGCGGGAGACTTCATAATGGCCGGAGATGACAGTATTCGTTGAATCTTTCGAAAAGCCTCCTGCTGGGTTGTGGTCCAAATGAAGCTAGCTCCTTTCTTTAGCAAGGGAGTGAATGAGGCGGCAAGTTGGGCTAGACCCGGTATAAAACTTCGGATGTAGTTTACCTTGCCCATGAAACTCTGGAGTTCCTTCACAGTTCGTGGAGGCGGCATTGTGAGGATAGCTTGAGTCTTGGACGGGTCTACCTTAATCCCTTCCGCGGTTACTTGGAATCCTAGAAATTTTCCTGAAGAGACATTGAAAGCGCATTTCAAGGGATTCATCTTTAACTTATATTCTCGACACCTCTCGAACACTTGACGTAAGACGTTGGTGTGATCTGCTCGAGCCCTTGACTTGACCACAATATCATCTACGTAGTCTTCTACTTGTTTATGCATCATGTCATGGAAGATTGCCGTCATAGCACGTTGATACGTTGCGCCGGCGTTCTTTAAACCGAATGGCATAACGGTATAGTAAAAATTGCCAAGAGGGGTTCTAAGGCTGTCTTACTTGCATCGTGCTCATACATCCTTATCCGATTGTAGTTTTTGTAACCATCCATGAAGGAAAACATGCCATGTCCGCTAGTGGCGTCTACTAACATGTCGATGTTAGGCAGGGGAAAGTCGTCCTTGGGGCAGCACTTGTTCAGGTCTCTGAAGTCCACGCAGCACCGAATCTGTCCATTTTTCTTCTTTACTGGGACCACATTGGCTAACCAGGTCGGATGATGAATAGGTCTGATGAACCCGGCAGCTAGTAACTTCTGAATTTGTTCGTCTACCTCATGTCTGAATTGCCTCGGAGATTGCTTGATTGGCTTGGATCCAGGTATGACGTGTAAGTGATGGGTGACCAATTTTTCATCCAGACCAGGCATTTCCTCGTATGTCCAGGCGAACATATCTTGGTACTCCTTGAGTAGTTGAACAAGACTCGTACGTTCGTCTGTGGATGATAGGTGTAGAATACATCTAATTTACTATCTAGTAGTTTATGCTTTCTTTGCTATTTTTCGTGTAAATTATGTATTTTACGCTTGTTTTGAGTTTTATAGCTACTTTGGAGTCGCACGGAGGAAAAGAAGAAGAAATCACCCAATTTGAGCAAAAAGGGCAAAAAGGTCATTTCACCAAGGAGGGAGCACTATATGGAGCCTAGCCAAGGTTAAGGGGAGGTCAAAGAGTTGTCCCTTATCCAAAAGAAGGGAGTGAGAATAGCACATTTGGGGTGTACTTATGGTGGGTGTCTGAATCCACCCACACTCTAAACTCTGACCCACACCCTAAACCCATATCACCACACCCGTACCCGGATCCATATCCGCCCCATTTACCAACCCTAAATCGAGAATTAATTCTCAATTATTGCGTCGAATCAAATACAGAGAGAGGTCTGTAGTAAGATCGAGAGTGAGATCGAGATTGAGAGAGAAGAAATTCACAAAATCTTTGCCATTAATGGTGTTCTTGAGGTTCGAAGTAGAAATTAGGGCTTGATGTCACAGAGAATAAGTAGCCATGACCGCTTAAGAAACCGAGAGATGGGAGAACTGTTTGATGTGAAGCTCGAGGAATGATGGCGAAATCGAGTTAGGGTTTGATTTTGTCGCTGCCATAATCATGAATCGAAGAAGAAGAAGCTGTTGAAGGATGATTCGATGGGTCTGTGGTTGAGATTGAGAAGGGTTGAATTTCAGTTTCAAGCAAGGCATAAATCTGAGCTGAAAGAATTGATGTTGCTGCTACTATTGCTTACCGAGGAGATGGGGGTAATGGAATTGCAGTGTCCTGGGTTCCGAGTTCATAGAGATGAAGTTGGTGGTGTTGGTGTGTGTCAATTGTTACATGAAGATTTCGGGTGGATTAGGGTTGGAGAGTTTGGAATTGATGCAGAGATTACAGGGCAGTTCAGACAAGGCAGGGAGATGGATGAAGCTGTAGATGCTTGTGATGGGTTTTGTTGCATCAGAGAAGCAGTGGTGCTGTTGATTGGTTCAAGAGATGAACTCAGATAGAAATGGCAGGTGGAGTATGACTCTGGCAGTGGTGGCAGGTGATGGTAATGGTTAGGCCAAAGTAGAGATGGAGTTGTTGGAAGCAATTGATGAAGCGATGTTGAAGGGAGGACTGAGCCGATGGTTGTTGAAGTTATGGTTCATTTGGATTCAGTGCACAAGGAGAATGGTTGGAATATGTGGAGTTGTGAAGCTGCGAGAAGATGGCAAGGATTTCAATGGCGGAGATGGATGGTTGTGATCTGGTGATAAAAGTGAAAGATAGGGCAGGTTGCAATGGGGCTGTGGCTGTGCTGGTGCAACTGTGGTTAGTTTGCAATGGCTGGGCATGTGTGTATGCACAGAATGGAGATCATGGAGCTGAGATGCAGGTTATCTGATGCAGCTGTTGCTATGATTCTGCTGAGTTTAAAGTTGAGCAAGAGGTCTGGTTTTGGTGGAGTATGAAGAAGGGAAGGAACTTGTGAAGTTGTGATATGCAGGTGTAGGCCTGAGACTGATATGGCAGTGTCATTGGAACCTGCCATGCTATACATTGCAGATGATGGCTAGGGTTGCAGTCTTGAGGCTAAGAAGAAGCTAATGGTGCTGTTGCCTGCAAGGGGTACTGTTTTGTTGGTGGTTTGTTGTTGTAGTTGGAAATCCAGCTGAGATGAACAGGGAAGAAAGTGGTATAGCAGCTGGGATTGGAATATGGCATTACAGGAGAGATGCAGTACTGGAGAGGATTGATGCAGATCCACTAATGCTACAAAGACAAGGATTGTGCATTACAAGAGTTGGCCAGTGCAAATGGCTTGGCCTGGCAACTCAGCCCAATCAGCCAGAGAGATAGTTAACTCTGATTCTGACTCATGACATCACCAAGTCGACTCAGTGAGTCCGATAACGAGTCAGAGCGACTCAACTCACCCCAGTAAGACCAGTCAGCTGAATCAGACGCTGACTCAGTAGCTAACTCACTCTTCCCCTTGACCTTTGACTAACAGTTGACTGACGGTCGACCCCTTTGACCGTTAGTCCTAACGGTGGACTGACGGAATATTCCGTCGAATATTCTCTTGACGGAGAAATTTTCGTGTGGCGGCGACGACGTTTCCGACCAAATTCCGCCACAATCCCAGCTTTTCCGTGAGCCAAAATTTCCAGAATTTTCTATGGACTTCTCTCATGGGTGTGAAGACTTGGGCTAGGAATTGGATGGAGAATTGGACTCAAATTTGGAAAGAGAAGGTGGAAGAGTTGAGAAAAGCTTGGAATTGGAAATTGAATTGCAAAAGGAAAAGGATTCTATTCCTTGGAAGAATTGGAGAATGTTGAAGCCTATAAATAGAGAAGTTTTCTACAACTTCTACACACCTCTCTACACACACATCACTTGTGTTTTTGCTTGCTTTTCTAAGATTTTTCTTTTTAATTACTTGTGTGAATTTGAAAATTCTTCTTTTAATTATTATTATTTGTGTGAATTTCAAAAACATGAGTAGCTAACTTTCCTATTGATTGAGGATGAATTCCTAGTTCTTAACATGATTTGAGTTTTTGTTTTCAATTCTATCTTGAGATTTTTCACATGATTATCGATTGTTTTTACTAATAGGAGTGATCTTAAAGACATTCATGATTGATTGATAGATTGTTTGGAGTGCACGCTAAATTGATTTGTTAATTGATCTATATCTAGTATAAGTTAGGGAATACGTAATCGTTCTTTGACACTTTACACAAGTAGAAAACATGAGACCTTGCGGAGGATTCCGTGGAGCAATTGTGTGTAGAAACAACGCTAGAAAGTGGACCAAGCGAACCGAGTTTAACTACTAGTACTAAACCTAAATTCATAAATCTTAATGCATTCTGGGAATTACATCTTGTAAGCGAACATCAAGGTGGTTCTTTTGAATAGAATCGATAACTAAGCGGACTTCCGTTACTCGGTGAAATTAGGGATTTTGGGGCTAGCTAAGCGGACTGCTATCCTACGGTTGGTGATAATTTGTGACTAATAACAAGTAGAAAAGAACATAACTTGATTCATTGTTTCGTAACGAAGAAGGATTCCTTGATCTTCTCTCTCTTATTGCTTTCATCTTTCAACTTTCGATTTCAATTGCTTTGTTTATTTTTATTTTGCTTTTTACACCCCCCTTTCGTGACAACTTTTACAACTAAGATCTCTTGCTCCTCGTGGGAACGAACTTGACTTCCATTATATTATTTTTAATTGAGTGGAAATTTTGAATTAATTTGATTGCACCTACGACACGCATCAAATTTTGGCGCCATTCTTAGGGGAGCAACGGGCGATTTTTTTTTTTTATTTTTTTTTTTTTATTCTTGCTTTGTTAGATTCTTTACCATATCTAACTTAGTTTGTGAGAATCTTGTTTCAGGTGTTATTCCTTTGGTGAATGCTTAAAGGGGGTAGACCGAGTCCAATACGTCTTCGATCCGGCACTCAACTAAAGGATTTCATTCGTGCGATTAACACTCCACTTTCTCCTTCTTCATCAAGTGATTCGGACAAAGAGGAAGAAACAATGGCTGATCGTACACTAAAGGACCTAGCTTCTCACAAGCTTGATACACAACAATGGTGTATCCAAACTAACTCAACCTTCGAAATCAAGCCGGGGTTGATTAGAGAGTTACCAAAGTTCCATGGCATGGTGAATGAGGACCCAAACAAACATCTTATGGACTTCTATGCCATAGTTATGGCTATGCTTCCACCGGAGACTAATGCGGATGGAGCATTGTTGAAAGCTTTCCCGTTTTCTTTGGCGGGCAATGCTAAGGAATGGTTATATTATTTGCCTTCCGGAAGTATCACAACATGGAATGGGATGAAGAAACTTTTCCTCGAGAGATATTTTCCCGCATCCAAAGCTACTCAAATTCGCAAGGAGATTTGTGGATTGAAACAACAAGTGGGAGAATCATTGTATGAATGTTGGGAGCGATACAAGAGGTTGGTGGCAAGCTGTCCACACCATCAATTTAGTGACGTTATGATACTCCAATACTTCTATGAAGCTCTCCACTCAAGTGATAGGTCTCTTCTTGACGCCGCGGGTGGTGGTGCACTAATGAACAAGACTTTGACCGAAGCTAGAGAGTTGATTGAAAGTATGGCGGCAAACTCGCAACAATTCTACACAAGGGATGAACCAATGGTTAGGCGAGTGCATGAAGTTAGTGATTCTTCATCACATCTTGATCAAAGGATGAGTAACATGGAGACAATGATTCAAAGGATGGCCGCGGTAATTATTCCGGATGGTGAGACCGAACAAGTGAATGCTTTATATCCAAATCAAAGGCCAAGGTACGATCCATACTCCAATACCTATAATCCCGGGTGGAGGGATCATCCTAATTTTAGTTATGCAAACAAGCAAGCGGCGGTTTCTAATCCATATGAGCAACAAGGTGGTTTTCAACAATCACGTTTCCAACCTCAACAACAATTTCAACCACAACAAGTCAAGGAGCGTGATTCTTTGAATGATGACAAGCTCAATGCGTTAATGCAAGGTTTGCAAGGTCTTACTTCTATGTTCCAACAAAGCCAACAAAGCCAACAAAAGACCGATTCGGCCATCAAGGACTTACAAACTCAAATGGGACAATTGGCGACCGATGTGAATTTATTGAAATCTCAAACATCCACAAAACTTCCTTCACAACCGTTTGTGAATCCAAGAGAGAATGTTAATGCGGTTACTTTAAGAAGTGGAAGGCAAGTGGAGGGTCCAAGTCATCATGAGGAAGTTAGTGAAGAGGTAGTCAATGACAAGGAGGAAACCGCACCAAAGGAGAATTCCACACCAAACGACCAATCCAAGGAACCGGTTTCTACTTTCACTACTCCACCTCCTTTTCCTAGTCGTTTTGCTAAATCCAAGAAAGAAGCTCAAGACAAGGCACTTATGGATATCTTCAAGAAGATTGAAATCAACATCCCATTCATTGAGGCCATTAAGACAATTCCAAGGTATGCCAAGTTCATGAAGGAATTATGCATCAAGAAGGATAGGTTGCTTGATAATGAAATTACTAAAGTTGGCGAGAGTGCGTCGGCTATGCTATTGAAGAAGATGCCTACAAAGTGCACGGATCCCGGTGGTTTCACGGTGCCAATTACTATTGGTAAACAAAGGTTTGAACATGCTTTACTTGATTTGGGAGCTTCCATTAGTGTGATGTCGGCCGAAATATATGACTCCTTGAATCTTGGACCTTTGAAAGAGACAAGAGTTATTATCCAATTGGCAAACAAGTCTAACATATATCCTAAGGGGCTTGTAGAAGACGTGCTAGTGCAAGTAAATGAGCTTATTTTTCCGGTGGACTTCTTTGTGGTGGATATGGACAACAATGAGAACCGATCATCTACTTCTTTACTTCTTGGGAGGCCATTCATGAAGACCGCAAAGACGAAGATTGATGTTGATAAGGGTACACTCACTATGGAATTCGACAAGGAGATAATACACTTTAACATATTTGAAGCTATGCGCTACCCAAGTGATGTGCATTCCGTTTACTCCATTGATGTGGTTGATTCATTAGCGCAACAAATGGTGGAATTGAACCAAGAGGATGAACTTGATGTGGTGTTGCAAAAGAGCATTGAATTGGACGTCCATGGCTTATCTAACTTGGATGTTGAAATCTCCAAGGAATTGGTGGAGATGTGTGGTGCTTTGGCGACATTACAAGAAGCTAAAAAGGGTGATGTTTCATATATTTCTTTACCCGTGAATGATGAAATACTTGTACCATCTATTGTGAAGGCGCCCAAACTAGAATTGAAGCCACTTAGGATCATTTGAAGTATGCTTTCTTGGGAGATGGAGATGAGCTTCCGGTTATTATTTCTAAGAACCTCACACCGGTGCAAGAAGATCGTTTGCTTAGAGTCTTGAAAGAGCACAAAACGGCTATTGGGTGGACAATTGCGGACATCAAAGGTATTAGTCCATCCATGTGCATGCATAGGATTCTAATGGAAGAAAACGTGAAGCCGGTACGTGATGCTCAACGTCGGCTAAATCCTCCCATGATGGAGGTTGTGAAAAAAGAGATACTCAAATTGCTAAGTGTGGGGGTAATCTACCCAATTTCCGATAGCAAGTGGGTAAGTCCGGTTCAAGTGGTGCCAAAGAAATCCGGAGTCACGGTTGTTCGAAATCAAGACGATGAACTTGTTCCTACAAGAGTTCAAACCGGTTGGAGAGTGTGTATTGACTATAGAAAGCTTAATTCCGCAACCCGAAAGGATCACTTTCCTTTACCTTTCATTGATCAAATGTTGGAGCGGTTAGCGGGGCATTCTTATTATTGCTTCTTGGATGGTTATTCGGGATACAATCAAATTGTTATTGCACCGGAGGACCAAGAGAAGACCACTTTCACTTGTCCGTTTGGAACGTTTGCATATAGACGGATGCCGTTTGGCCTTTGCAATGCGCCGGCTACTTTTCAAAGATGCATGGTGAGTATATTCTCGGATTATGTGGAGCGCATCATCGAGGTATTTATGGATGACTTTAGTGTTTATGGCAATTCTTTTGATGGTTGTTTAAATAACCTTGAACTAATTCTTAAACGATGCATAGACACAAACCTTGTCCTTAATTGGGAGAAATGTCACTTTATGGTAAACCACGGCATAGTACTTGGTCACATTGTGTCCTCTCGAGGGCTCGAAGTGGACAAGTCAAAGATAGATTTAATAAGAAACTTACAATATCCCACTTCGGTGAGGGAGATCCGTTCTTTTCTTGGTCATGCAGGTTTCTATAGGCGGTTTATCAAGGATTTCTCCAAAATCTCCATGCCGATGTGCAAGTTATTACAAAAGGAGGTACCTTTCGACTTCAACAAGGAATGCGAGGATGCTTTTGACAAATTAAAGGAGATGTTGACAAGTGCGCCGATTATCAAATCACCGGATTGGAATCTTCCATTTGAATTAATGTGTGATGCTAGTGATTATGCGGTTGGAGCCGTTTTGGGTCAAAGGGTGGACAAGTTGTCCCATGTTATCTATTATGCATCTAGGACCCTTAATGATGCACAAATCAATTATTCTACCACGGAAAAGGAGTTATTGGCTATAGTTTTTGCTTTGGAAAAATTTCGATCATATTTGGTGGGTACAAAGGTTATTGTGTATTCCGATCATGCCGCACTAAGACACTTGATAAAGAAGAAAGAAGCTAAGCCAAGATTAATTCGGTGGATCTTATTGTTACAAGAGTTCGACATAGAAATTCGTGATAAGAGGGGTGTGGAGAATACCGTTGCGGATCATCTTAGTAGGCTTGTTATGTCTCAAGAGGAACTTCCATTACATGACCGTTTTCCGGACGAACAACTTTTCTCCATGGAAGAATCAACACCTTGGTATGCGGATATAGTGAATTACTTGGTGACAAGGAAAGTACCTAGTACAATGTCTAATTTCCAAAAGATGAAACTTAAGAAGGTAGCTAAGCAATATGTGTGGGATGAACCATACTTATGGAAATATGGCGTTGATCAAATAATGCGAAGGTGCGTGCCTAATTCCGAATTTCAATCCATTCTCTCCTTTTGCCACACTTTTGCATGTGGTGGCCACTTTGGATCTAAGCGCACCGCTCTCAAAGTTCTCGAGAGTGGATTTTATTGGCCCACCTTGTTTGAAGATTCATATGTTTTTTGTAAATCGTGTGATAGATGTCAACGAACGGGCAATCTAGGTGCTCGAAATCAAATGCCACTCACACCAATTCTCACCGTTGAGATTTTTGATGTGTGGGGTATTGATTTTATGGGCCCTTTTGTCAATTCGAATGGGAATTTTTATATACTTCTTGCCGTTGATTATGTTTCGAAATGGGTGGAAGCTAGAGCCACCAAAACTAATGACTCTCAAGTTGTTTGTGATTTTGTAAGGGAAAACATTTTCAATAGGCATGGAACACCAAGAGTGGTGATAAGCGATGGAGGCTCACATTTCAAGAAGGCTTTCCACACTCTCCTCAAGAAGTACAACATAACACACAAAATTGGTACGCCTTATCATCCACAAACTAGTGGACAAGCGGAAATTTCAAATCGTGAGATAAAGTCCATTCTTGAGAAAACGGTGAATACCACAAGGAAAGATTGGAGCTTTAAGCTCAATGATGCACTTTGGGCGTATAGAACGGCGTATAAGACACCGATTGGTATGTCTCCATATAGGTTGGTTTATGGAAAGGCTTGTCATCTTCCGGTTGAACTTGAACATAAGGCTTATTGGGCGATAAAGAAATTCAACATGGAGTATGATGAAGCGGGGAAACAAAGGAAGTTACAACTACATGAGCTAGAGGAGATACGTAATGATGCTTACGAGAGTGCCCGGATTTACAAGGAAAAGACTAAGCTTTTTCATGACAAGATGATTTCGCGGAAAAGTTTTGTTGTGGGGCAAAAAGTC
Organism: Papaver armeniacum; assembly: GCA_023531295.1. Classification (NCBI taxonomy): domain Eukaryota; kingdom Viridiplantae; phylum Streptophyta; class Magnoliopsida; order Ranunculales; family Papaveraceae; genus Papaver; species Papaver armeniacum. The sequence continues at coordinate 179,545 of JAJJWW010015831.1, forward strand.
CTTTTATTTAATACTCGTTTACGTTTATTTCCTGGAAAGCTTAAGTCCCGTTGGGTGGGACCATTTGTTGTTACTCATGTTTATGCTCATGGTGCAGATTGATATTGTTAGCGAAAAACAGACAACAATTGAAAGTCAACGGCCATAGGTTAAAGCCATATTATGAAAACTTTCCAATGGAGCATGTGGACGTAATTGGACTTCAAGATGTACTCCCTCTGGAGGAGTAATGTGCCGCAAGAGCTAAGTCGGGCCGTCGACTTTAAAACAAGCGCTTAATGGGAGGCAACCCATCGGTTTTGTATTTCTTATCTTTTGCTTTTTGTTATTTCTTTTTCTTGTTTCTTATCATGTTAAAATTTCCCACCTTGACTTTACTAGGAGGATTCAATTACATTGAGGACAATGTAAGGTTTAAGTGTGGGGGAGTGGTTAAGCATGTTTTTAAAACAAAAATTACAAAAAAATTAAAAAAAAAAAAAAAAAAAAAAAGGGTTTTACTTAAAAATTCCAACTTTTAAAGATTTTAGAGTCACTAGCATACTTCTAGGTATGTTTACATAGAGATTTTGACCGACATAATTGAACTTGGAAATGTTAGAGAACTACATTCGGATTTCTTGTTTGTTTGAGTGTTAAATAATGGATTTAATCATGCCGGTGATGCGAATTTGGTGCAGGAGAAGTGCGTTATTAGAGTTGCTGATCAATCATTAGTGGAGACTACCCGTATTCATATCATGAGAGGCACCGACCAGAAATCTTCCATCTACTAAAGAGCTTCTTTTGAGTGTGTGTCACCGTACGTTAATTCCGGGTAGAATGGTGAGCTACCCAACCTCCCACCAATAGAAGCACTACTCTTTGATCTCTTGAGTGCTAATTTTGTCAATCATGAGGGTGACGTCCATGGATGAAAGCTTCCTTCTTGTAGTTCGATTTGCAGTTAGCACCATTCTCTCTCTCGACAACAACGGATCCATAGAAACACATTCATCATCAACAAGGAGCGACATCAAAATCTACAAGGAAAGTTGGAAAAGTTTAAGGTTTACAAGCAACGGAACGAGAAAAAGAGCAAATTTCAAATACAAGTAAAGCAACATACAAATGAGCGGATTTTACATATATGTTGAAGACTTACACTACAATGAGGTAATTTTATATCCAAGTATGAAGACTTATTCATGAAAGCGAAGAAAATTAAAAGGTGAGAATTTTTGAAGTTTATGATTTCAAGACGATACAAGTTGTGAAGAATCAAGCGGTAAAATACTTCTTCCACGGCCATGGTTTATTTTTGTATTTAATTTCTCTTGTTTTCAAAAAAAAAAAAAAAAAAAAAAAAAAAAAAAAAAAAAAAAATAATAAAAAAAAAAAAAAAGAGAGAAAAACAAGAGAAATATTTGTTCTTATTTTTGTTAATAAGCCGTGGGGAAGGAAAATATATAAGGAAGTTTCAAGCGACAAGGATTTTTAAGGTAAAAGAGTTACAAATTGTTAAGGATTTATGAAATTCAAGGGTTTATCATCAATAGTTGAAACCAAAGACGAAGACCATGAAGATCAAGACGAGGAGCGGAAGACGTTTCTATTGGATGCCGTGAGAGTGGTGTTATCATAATTGGCAATCGGATGTGAAGGTAAGTAAGTAATCTCATTCTCGATAATATGGTTGATTTCCTTTCTTAGAGATCGTCAGAAAAATGGTTTTTCAAAATATTAAAAGATGTGGGTTTTTTTTAAAAATATTTCGGAAGTTATCCTTCCCACCATTCAACGTGTTGCAGAATTCTCTCTTCATTCCTACCGCACACATGTGAGAACCATAAAAAGTCAGTCTTTTTGAGTGCAATTATCATAAAATCCTTTTTGGTGAGGCGAAGTCGAGGCGAAATGCTTATTGATCGTTTCTCAAACACGCATTCTCTCATTATGGTGTGGTTATTTCTCACTCAACATTTAAGAATGAGAATATGTTCTTTGGTATTTCTAACTTCTTATTACTAGCATGCAGAAATTCTATGTCCTCATAACTCTTTGGATGCTTGTGACGCTTGAACGTTTTGAAGTTGTGAGTTTTTAGTTTGATTTGCTCGAGGACTAGCAAAGTCTAAGTGTGGGGGAATTTGATAGGTGTAGAATACACCTAATTTACTATCTAGTAGTTTATGCTTTCTTTGTTATTTTTCGTGTAAATTATGTATTTTACGCTTGTTTTGAGTTTTATAGCTACTTTGGAGTCGCACGGAGGAAAAGAAGAAGAAATCACCCAATTTGAGCAAAAAGGGCAAAAAGGTCATTTCACCAAGGAGGGAGCACTATATGGAGCCCAGCCAAGGTTAAGGGGAGGTCAAAGAGTTGTCCCTTATCCAAAAGAAGGGAGTGAGAATAGCACATTTGGGGTGTACTTATGGTGGGTGTCTGAATCCACCCACACTCTAAACTCGACCCACACCCTAAACCCATATCACCACACCCGCACCAGGATCCATATCCGCCCCATTTACCAACCCTAAATCGAGAATTAATTCTCAATTATTCTGTCTCGAATCAAATAGAGAGAGGTCCGTAGTAAGATCGAGAGTGAGATCGAGATTGAGAGAGAAGAAATTCACAAAATCTTTGCCATTAATGGTGTTCTTGAGGTTGAAGTAGAAATTAGGGCTTGATGTCACAGAGAAGAAGTAGCCATGACCGCTTAAGAAACCGAGAGATGGGAGAACTGTTTGATGTGAAGCTCGAGGAATGATGGCGAAATCGAGTTAGGGTTTGATTTTGTCGCTGCCATAATCATGAATCGAAGAAGAAGAAGCTGTTGAAGGATGATTCGATGGGTCTGTGGTTGAGATTGAGAAGGGTTGAATTTCAGTTTCAAGCAAGGCATAAATCTGAGCTGAAAGAATTGATGTTGCTGCTACTATTGCTTACCAGGGAGATGGGGGTAATGGAATTGCAGGTCTGGGTTCTGAGTTCATAGAGATGAAGTTGGTGGTGTTGGTGTGTGTCAATTGTTACATGAAGATTTCAGGTGGATTAGGGTTGGAGCTGGAATTGATGCAGAGATTACAGGGCAGTTCAGACAAGGCAGGGAGATGGATGAAGCTGTAGATGTTTGTGATGGGTTTTGTTGCATCAGAGAAGCAGTGGTGCTGTTGATTGGTTCAAGAGATGAACTCAGATAGAAATGGCAGGTGGAGTATGACTCTGGCAGTGGTGGCAGGTGATGGTAATGGTTAGGCCAAAGTAGAGATGGAGTTGTTGGAAGCAATTGATGAAGCTGATGTTGAAGGGAGGACTGGAGATGATGGTTGTTGAAGTTATGGTTCAGCTGGATTCAGGTGCACAAGGAGAATGGTTGGAATATGTGGAGCTGTGAAGCTGCAGAAGATGGCAAGGATTGCAATGGCAGAGGCTGATGGTTGTGACTGGTGATAAAAGTGAAAGATAGGGCAGGTTGCAATGTGGTTGTGCTGGTGCAACTGTGGTTAGTTTGCAATGGCTGGGCATGTGTGTATGCACAGAATGGAGATCATGGAGCTGAGATGCAGGTTATCTGATGCAGCTGTTGCTATGATTCTGCTGAGTTTAAAGTTGAGCAAGAGGTCTGGTTTTGGTGGAGTATGAAGAAGGGAAGGAACTTGTGAAGTTGTGATATGCGCAGGTGTAGGCCTGAGACTGATATGGCAAGGTGTCATTGGAACTGCCATGCTATACATTGCGAGATGATGGCTAGGGTTGCAGTCTTGAGGCTAAGAAGAAGATAATGGTGCTGTTGCCTGCAAGGGGTAATGTTTTGTTGGTGGTTTGTTGCTGTAGTTGGAAATCCAGCTGAGATGAACAGGGAAGAAAGTGGTATAGCAGCTGGGATTGGAATATGGCATTACAGGAGAGATTGCAATGGAGAGGATTGGTGCGCAGATCCACCTAATGCTACAAAGACAAGGATTGTGCATTACAAGAGTTGGCAAGTGCAAATGGCTTGGCTCGGGCAACTCGCCCAATCAGCCCGGAGAGATAGTTAACTCGATTTCGACTCATGACATCACCAAGTCGACTCGGTGAGTCCGATAACGAGTCGAGCGACTCAACTCACCCCGATAAGACCGCCACCGAATCGACGCCGACTCAAGTAGCTAACTCACTCTTCCCCTTGACCTTTGACTAACAGCTTGACCTGACGGTCGACCCCTTTGACCGTTAGTCCTAACAGGATCGACGGAATATTCCGTCGAATATTCTCTTGACGGAGAAATTTTCAGGTGGCCGGCGGCGACGTTTTCCGACCGGATTCCGGCCACAATCCCAGTTTTCCGGCGAGCCAAAATTTCCAGAATTTTCTATGGACTTCTCTCATGGGTATGAAGACTTGGGCTAGGAATTGGATGGAGAATTGGACTCAAATTTGGAAAGATAAGGTGGAAGAGTTGAGAAAAGCTTGGAATTGGAAATTGAATTGCAAAAGGAAAAGGATTCTATTCCTTGGAAGAATTGGAGAATGTTGAAGCCTATAAATAGAGAAGTTTTCTACAACTTCTACACACCTCTCTACACACACATCACTTGTGTTTTTGCTTGCTTTTCTAAGATTTTTCTTTTTAATTACTTGTGTGAACTTGAAAATTCTTCTTTTAATTATTATTATTTGTGTGAATTTCAAAAACATGAGTAGCTAACTTTCCTATTGATTGAGGATGAATTCCTAGTTCTTAACATGATTTGAGTTTTTGTTTTCAATTCTATCTTGAGATTTTTCACATGATTATCGATTGTTTTTACTAATAGGAGTGATCTTAAAGACATTCATGATTGATTGATAGATTGTTTGGAGTGCACGCTAAATTGATTTGTTAATTGATCTATATCTAGTATAAGTTAGGGAATACGTAATCGTTCTTTGACACTTTACACAAGTAGAAAACACGAGACCTTGCGGAGGGATTCCGTGGAGCAATTGTGTGTAGAAACAACGCTAGAAAGTGGACCAAGCGAACCGAGTTTAACTACTAGTACTAAACCTAAATTCATAAATCTTAATGCATTCCGGGGAATTACATCTTGTAAGCGAACCTCAAGGTGGTTCTTTTGAATAGAATCTCGATAACTAAGCGGACTGTTACTCGGTGAAATTAGGGATTTTGGGGCTAGCTAAGCGGACCTGCTATCCTACGGTTGGTGATAATTTGTGACTAATAACAAGTAGAATAGAACATAACTTGATTCATTGTTTCGTAACGAAGAAGGATTCCTTGATCTTCTCTCTCTTATTGCTTTCATCTTTCAACTTTCGATTTCAATTGCTTTGTTTATTTTTATTTTGCTTTTTACACCCCCCTTTCGTGACAACTTTTACAACTAAGATCTCTTGCTCCTCGTGGGAACGAACTTGACTTCCATTATATTATTTTTAATTGAGTGGAAATTTTGAATTAATTTGATTGCACCTACGACACGCATCAGTGGACAGAGTCGAACTGATAGAGACCGTCCTGTGAGATTCTTCATTCCCGATGTTAATAGTCTCGAGCTCGTCAGTCGTGGAATTGGTTCCATCTTGTAGTTGTCGCGGGGCGTCCAATACCTCCTCTTGTATTCCGTCGTTCTTGCAAAGCATTCAATTGGGCGGAGAGACTGGGTGCCGTCTCTCCTCTGCTAATTGCTACGGGGTATGTATATTGTCTTCCCCTTCTGGTCATGTTTTGCTTCAAAAGTGCGTTCCCTTTTGGTGTGAACGTGGGTTGAAGCTTCACTGGATAAACATAGACACCTCGTCAGAGAAGGCGTGTCGTGGTGCTTGGCCCTCAGTGATGCAAGTCGGTCTTCTTCCTGGATTGAATCCCACGTGGGTAGTGGGGTGCACAGGACTTTGTCTGATCTTCTCTGCGAGGTACCTTTTGGCTCGAACAGCTCTACTCCGCATATTGGTGCGTACGGAGACAATGATGCAGGAATGCGGATGACTTTCTCATTTAGCATGGTCTTCAGGCACTGGTGATACGTTGAGGGAATGACCTTGTTGTCGTGAAGCCATGGTCTCCCCAGTATCATATGGTAGTCCGGCTCCTTTTCTATGACTTCAAACTTTGCTCTTGACTGAACGGGTCCTACTGATAAATTCAGATTGACATACCCGTATGTGCTGGTCTGATTTCCTTCGAAGTCCGTCATCGTGGTGGGCTGTCGTACAATCTTGCATAGGCTAACCTTGGTTGTCTTGAGAGTCTTGAGAGTAATCACATTCGAAGATGCTCCTGTGTCGACGGGGCCCTCCCGAACTCGAACCCTTGATGTGAGCGGTAACATGTAGGGCCCGGTTGTGACCTTCCTCTCGCCATCATGTCGTCTTCTCGTGAATGTAACATTATTTACGAGATGTTTCCGATGTAGTTAAGACTTACGGACGAGAAGGAGTCGGTGTACGTCCGTAGCTATTTTATTAATCGCTGACAAACGTCTCGCCCGTTGATTCTTCGAGAGGTGCAAGAGTTCACACAAGCTTTCCACTAGAGATGCCGCTTCCTGATCCACTGGCCTCTGGTTCGTAGTAAAACTGTTGATCTAAGGGGGACTAGTCCCCGGTGTAAAGGTTTCCGGAACGCTCATCTCTGATGTCATCTTGATGAGGAGATCAAGTATGCCGTTTACCGCTTCTTTGATTAGCTCCATGTTCTTCGTGTGAATTTCTTGTACCCGTGCTAGTTCGCTTAATGTTGGAAATCTCCTGATCATGCCGTCAGATACGCCGTTAGTTCGCTTAAGGAGGGGTATCTCCGTTGGAGGAACCATCGGGATTTGAGGCTATCGAGGCGGTCCTAAGACCAACCATCTCGAAATTGATTGAATGGTATTGAAGAAATTGACTTTACAACCGAGAGATTAACCTCCCGCCGTGGTCGCCAATTGTTTATGGGTGAAAACTATTCCTACCGGATTTGGTAATTTGGGGTGTGTGGATGAGGAATGAATCTAAACCCTAAACAAATGCACTGCGCGCGGTGAGTGCTTGTAGATTCGGAAATCAATCAGTGCAAGTCCGGCCTAAACCAAGAAATGGCCGTTCTGGACTTGTTTTGGTCACAAAGTGAAAGAGATGGGGTTTATCTTAGGGAGGGAAGAAGAAGGTGTTGAGATTGTGAAGGTGTTGGCTTGCTTATGACTTGTAACATGAAAGATGAGCAGGCTTACGATTGATGCAAGCAGTGCTCGGGTGTTTGAATACGTTTTGTATTAACACTTGGTTTTCGTCTCGTCCGGACTTGTGTTGTTTTTCTCCCGTGTTGAAAATAGGGAGGAGAACCTATTTATACAAGTCATTTGAGCCTTATTCACGTCTCTCGTGGGAAGTGGAGGAAGTGGAGTGATGGAGTAGTGGAGGTGTGTGTTGGTGTTACACGACCGGTCTTGCCCACTTCTCCGTCATCTCTAACCGTCCATGACTTCCCCGACACGTTCTTGTGATGGCGCGTTGCACGCCGCACGCCGTAAACCGCCGACCAATACCCCCAGTATGTATCCCCCAGTTTGTGACATGATTGATGTCTCGAGTGTGTGGATCGTGGGATCCACAAAAGGTAGCACGTAATGCTAAATTGAATAACTGCGTTATTCAGGAAGTTGATACTTGTGAAATATCATGTGTATTTTATGTGCATCGCATCCCGGTGTGGTAGAGTGATGGGTGGTGATTACCATGACGCCTCACCGACCAATTAACTCCTGACCAGGGTTGTATAACCAAACCGGTGAAGTTGGACGGACGAGATGATCTTTGAGACACTCATCCGCGACCGTTGGTGGAATTAGGGTTTTAGAAGAGGTGCGCAAGCATCCCTCTTCAGCCCGGTCGAATCCCGGCCTTGGGATATGACTTTGGCTGTGCCGACCGTACATGCGTGTAGACGGCATGACGGTGTAGGCGCCTATACCCATTACCTCACGAAAGTATGATCTGGGCCACTCATTCGTCCGGTGAAGTTGAGTGGTCGAGATCAATTTGTGACAGAAAACCAGGGCCGCAAGAGCCGCGCGTCATGCCCATTTCGGGCGCACGTTCCAAGATGACCAATCTTGGTCGGTCTTGGCCGATCGGTCTGGTGTGAAGGTGGTAGGCTGGTGTTCACTCCTATACTTGGATATCCCATGAAAACGTGATCTGAGTCATCCAAATCGTCCGGCGAAGTTGAGCGGTCGAGATCAGATTGCGGTTTGGGAGATGTGACCACGCTAGTTTGGGCGCGCGTCTTGGAATAACCAGGCATGATGTGCCTTGGCCGATCGGGTGAGGGGATAGATGGGTCCACGGTGGTCATGCTGGTATGACCAGACCTGCTTAATCTAATCTTGGACCCTCCATTCGTGCCGGAGAAGATGGACGCTCGTGATGCTCAAAACCCTAATTTAGGGTTTCAAGGCCGTGCGACCATGCTTTATTCGGCGTTTTAATTGGGATAACCAACCATGGTTGGTCCCGACCGATTGGTCGGGTATGTAGGCGAGCCCACGGTGATTGTGTTGACATGCTCGGGCCCTTTGAATCTACATCTACACCCTCCATCTATACCGCGAAGATGGATGGTTGAGACAAGCATTTTGCGACACACGTAATATGCCGCAAACCCTAATTTAGGTTTTCCGCCCATACGCTCCTGGTTTGGACGTTTTGGCAAGCTAGGCCAATCTTCGGGGAGGCCGACCATGCGGGATCCGCGTTGGTTCGGCAGATGGATATTCCATACCGCTTGGGGGTGATGGAATTGATCCGGGTCATCCAATCATGCTTGTGGAGTTGGATGATCGTGATCATATCCGATTGTCTGATCGGTCCGGATGCTCAATCGGGCTAGTATAACACACCGAGGGGGCTCAATCGGGCTAGTATAACACACCGAGAGTCAGCCCGTACGGTATTTCGTACATGGTTTCATTATAATGCTTGGAGGTTCGTGTTGCTCTCAGAAGAGTAACACTCTACCGTCATGCCGCACCGATAATGAGTACAGAAATACAAGGCCGATTGTGCATTAATTAATAATGCTAGAAATTCACAGGGTATATGGGATTGTTGCTACATGCTCCAACCTGGATGAATTTCGTGTATTCCTGTAACGGGATTGTTGCCACATGCTCCATTCTAGGTGAATTAAGTGAGGGAGTATCCAACACTTATTGATGGCCTTATCTTTTACAAGATGTCAGCGCATAATTTTCTGGTTTTTACAATTTTAACCTTAAATGAAAATCCACCATCAACAATTAGTTTTATTAACTTATTACCCTTCCTTCATAACTAACCTAAATCTATTTCAAAACCAAAAGCAAAACCTAAATCTATTAAATTTATTTTATAATACGTTTTGAAATAATATACAAGTATTTAAATTTTGTGATTTTGATATGAAAATAGGTCGACCAATGTAAGTGGTTGCATTAATAAGCGTGATGTGTTGAGGGTTGAATATCAAAGAACACTCCGAAACTAAATTCAAGAGTTACCTAACCCTGCAAACAATATTTCCTTACTTATGACCATGACGGACCAAGGGGTTCCAAGAGGAATAACTCTTCTTCATGGGGAAAGGATTCATGTAGTCCCACTGCTTCTTCATCTAGTGAGGATTTTTAAGAGAAGGTGAAGCAAGAGGTGGACGAGGTCGAGACAGACGTACTCATGGTTGAGGACTAGTTTTAACTGAGGATGAGGTTGAATGAGTTATGGACTCGTAATAATGGATATTTAGTGTTTTGAATTTTTAATATCTAAAACTTTGTCGTAGTGTTTGGTTATGGATTGAGATGACTAGATTTATTTTCTTTTCAGTTATACATATTAATTTAGCTTGAATGAATGAATTTTAATATTTTTATTTGTCTAATTCTAAATACAATGGAAAATTCACATAATGAAAATTAATTCTTTGGCTATATTGAGTTTCGTACGGATAAAATTCTTAATCGTAAATATAGGTTTATGGTTATGGGTACTAGCAGTAAAAAACTCTATGGATAGTCAAAAAATTAGCCCATTTATGCTAATAAAATTACTAGTCGTAAATATAGTTTCACTGTTAGGAGTCCTATCCTTAAGACACTCTTTGGATAGCTAAAAAAATTAATCCATTCTTATGGATAAAATTCCTAGCCTTAAATATAGGTTAATGGTTAGGAGTCTTAGCCGCAAGAGACTTTGAAGTTTCAAAAAACATTAATCAATTCTTACAGCTATAATTCCAAGCAGTAAATCTAGTACAAACTTAGAAATATGAGAGTTATGACTATGATTCCTAGTTGTAGGTCTGACAAAACCAAAAAACTGATAGGTTTACGGCTAAGTTGACACTACTATTTCCAAGCCATAAAATTCTCAGAATATTCATATTGTCATATATTTAATCTTACGCTGAGGTTGACACTACCATTTCTTAGTCGTAAGTAAACTGATTTTTTTTTGTATAGAAAATCTTATTGAGTAGATTATGAAAAATAAATCGTTAGAACAATAATTTGGTATTTACTGAAATATATATTCATCACATCTTCCTTGTAAAAAAAAATAAGTCCACCTATGTATATCTAACCATCGCAAACTAAGGAGAAATATCTTGGAATAAATCATCTTATGGGGAGAAACAAACAACAATATTGTGAAGAAACATTGGACAAAATGAACTTGTGCCGCAAGCATGGCAAGGAAAATTAGTAAACCAAGTCGGCGTGAAGCACACAAATTTAATATACTCTTAGCTCTATGGTCCAGTACCATATGGGATGTTTGCACATGACAGATAATACTATCAAGAAGATTGATGTGGTTCAAAGGAATTATTGGTGGAACAAAGTAAATGCAAGAGGTTTTCATCCAATTGCATGGAAAGAAGTTAGCAAACCATAAAGAGATGGAGGCATGGGATTTAAAAATACAAGATATTTTAATGAAGCTCTTCTTACTAAGTTGGCATGGAGAATGGTAAATGAAAAAGATCTTTGAATTGGTAAAACTTTTGCAAGCCAGATATTTTAGAAATGCTGACTCTTTTCAGGAAAAATCAAAAAGAAGAGAACTTGGATTTGGAGAGAAATACAAAGAGAATTAAAATGGGTAAACATATATCATATTTGGGAGGTGGGAGATAGCTCTAAAATCAAAATTGGGAGTGGTAATTGGTTTGGTGAACCAATTGTCTCTAAATAATGATCAAGGAAACATCTTAGTCAAGGATCTAATAAATAATTAATGAAAATAAATCTTAGAATAAAGAAAAACTCCAATAGATCTTTATCATGCTCAGATTGAGAAAATTGAAGATATCAGGATTCCCAACTCAAGCTGAAGACAAGCTCAGATGGTTTCTTAAAGGACAAGATATTTCAATGTCAACTCAACATACAGAGAAATTCTGGCAACAAATTCTACCCAAGTTCATACCTCTCTGCAGTCTAAAAAGTGGCTTCAAATCTGGCATCCCCAAATCCCACACAAGTGTCAGATATTTCAGTGGAAACTTACAAGGAATATTCTTCCAATATCTGCAAGACTCCAACATATTGCTAGAATGCAAGACTCTAACTGTCAGCTATGCGACCAATTTTTAGAAACAAATGAACATCTTCTTCTCTAATGCCCATGTTCTAAAGCATTTTGGCTGGGAGATTCTATAAGTATCCACAATAACGCTCAACAGTACAATACCATACAGAACTGGCTTCTTGCTTGGGTATATGGAAACAATCTGGTTTCATCATCAAATAAAGAACTGAGAATTTGGCTGCAATTACTATTTGGCACATATGGAAGTCACAGATGCAATAGAGTCTTTGAGAATAAAACTTAAAATTCCTCTATTATTGTTCAGCAGATTCAAAAAAAAAAATCAGGAAATAACATAAGCATTCTTCCAAACAATATGCATAATAGGAACCAATTGGGTATTTCTATAAACAAAAAAATATATATTGTCATAATCCCCCAATTAGATGGCTCAAATTTAATATAGATGTTTCAATTATGCCAAATACTACCTTTGCTGGTATGTCTCCAATTATCGCGACACTGCAGGTGGATTTGTGGAGGCCTTGGCCTACATAGTAAGAGCTAGAGACATAGATCGGGCAGAGGCTTTGAGTCTCCTTAAGTTGCTAATTGGGCTAAAGATGAAAACTACAACTGTTTAATCATCGAAGTTATTATGGAGGGAGCTAAAGATAACAGTAAGTACAAATGAAAATGAGAGGATAATCATATAATACAGGAATGTAGGTTCTTAATTAAAAGTCTAGATAATGTTTGTGTGAAGTTTAGTCCTAGAGAGAGCAATTAAGCTGGAGATGCTCTCACCAAGTTTGCTAAAGTTAATAATTGTAGCCAAGTATGGAAAGAGTCGCCTCCAACAGTGATAAATAAAATCATTCTCAAAGACAGATATGCAATAACCGAGAGTGACGAATCCAGGGAGCTTAGGCACTCTAATGTGTCATGTTTGTTTTCAGTTTCTGGTTTGAATTGTTGAGTCTGTTTGTAGAAAAGTTGTTTGAGCTTTTCCTGTTTTGAGTCAGGTTTGTACCCTCTTTTCAGGATCAATGAAACTTTTCTTTAAAAAAAAAAAAAAAATCTTTCCCCACAAAAATCGTACAATCTCACAGTGAAAAAGCGGGGGTCTAACAACCACACCCAATATTTCGCTTAGCAATTTGTATGGACAAACTCCAATATACTTTCTAGAGAATCAACTAGACAGTCAGACTCAATCTAGATAAAAAGTATATCAAAGAGTTTATATCTCAATCTATCGATTTGATCTTTACTCAAGCAAATAGAAATCTGCGAGTCTTTATCAAAGAGAGATAACTTGGATGGTACCAAAGACCAATATCCAAGTGTCAATCAATTTAAATCAACAACCCAAAAGGTCGGATATCTAATTGATTGAACAACGCACAACCTGTGATATTTCAATTATATAAACAAATATAATGCAGAATATAAATAACACAGACACCGTAATTTTGTTAACGAGGAACCCGCAAATGCGAAAAACCCCGGACCTAGTCCAGATTGAACACACACCGTATTAAGCCGCTACGAGACTCTAGCCTACTCCAAATTAACTTCTGGTCTGACTCTGTAGTTGAACCCCAATCAATCTCACACTGATCCAAGGTACAATTATGCTCCTACGCCTCTGATCGCAGCAGGATGCTACGTACTTGATTCCCTTAGCTGATCTCACCCACAACTAAGAGTTGCTACGACCCAAAGTCGAAGACTTTAATAAACAAACCTGTATCACACAGAAAAGTCTACAGAATAGATAAATCCGTCTCCCACGAATAAACCTATGAGTTTTGTTCTGTCTTTTGATAAATCAAGGTGAACAGAACCAATCAATAACCCGGACTTATATTCCCGAAGAACAACCTAGTATTATTGATCACCTCACAATAATCTTAATCGACGCAGCGAAAAAAGATATTGCGGAATTACAAACGATGAGACGGAGTGTTTGTGATTTCTTTTCTATCTTGCCTATCGGAGATATAAATCTCAAGCCAATTATTTCAATTGTACTCGTACGATAGAAACAACAAGATCAGATCACACAACTACAAGAAAAGTAGTATCGGTCTGGCTTCACAATCCCAATGAAGTCTTTAAGTCGTTAACCTGGTTTTAGAAGAAGAAAACCAAAGGTTAAAGGAGAATCGACTCTAGCTTAGAAAACTAGTATCACACGTAAAGTGTGGGGATTAGGTTTCCCAGTTGCTAGAGTTCTCCCATATATAATCTTTCAAATCAGGGTTTGCAATCAATGTTAGCTTAGTAACAAAGCATTCAATATTCACCGTTAGATGAAAACCTGATTAGATTCAAGCTAATATTTCTCAACCGTTGGATCGAAAACTTAGCTTGTTACACACAAATGAAATGTTCAATTTTGGGTTTATGAACCATACCCAAACATTAACATTTGTTGGTTCAACAATAGTCAACCAAATGGTTAGCCATATGATCACTCTCATATCAACCATATTCTTCTTCACCATAACTAGTTCAAATGACTCAAATGAAATAGTTAGAGAGTTGTTCAATTGCTTAGATCTTATGTAACTACACAAGACATAATCGAAGCAAAAACGGTTTGATTCACTCGAATCGGATCATGAACTTTATAGCCACGGTTTGCAAAAGCATTCCTTAGTTTATATAAACATGAGTTCAAGAAAAACCGGTTTTAGATATAACATACTCAAGTTTGCGGACTGGGTTCACGGACTTAAGCTCATGGAAGGAGTACACAAACTCCAGCAAAAATTCTCGGGTGAGAACTTCCGCCAGTTCGGAATGAGTTCGCGGACTTGGCTTGCGCCACTTCCATTTCTCTTGATCAACAAAGTTCGCAAACTTTGGTTCAAGGAATAAGGAATTATACATATATGTGTTTCCACAACAATGCTTATATCCTACCAATGGTTATGTAATCTAAACTCTCATTTCAATCATTGAAACATTCTCAGAGAACGTTATATAGTCGTTATTCACAGACCATTTTTTCGTCAGAGCAATTTCCAAAGTGATTGAAACATATCATGACTTTCGTCACTAGGTAAAGATGAATTCGGTTAAAGCGAAAGCTTACCAACACATATTTCCAAAAATAGATAGGCGAGTTAAACTCGGCTCGAAATAGCAAATGTGTATAATGAAAGTCTATACGTCTAAACGACTTTTGTCTCAAGAGTAGGAGATAGAGTAAATAGACTTTTGAGTGATGATAAGTTCAAGTCTCCACATACCTTTTAGTCGATGAAGTTCCACCGGTTCCTCGAGTAGTCCTTCGTCTTGTATGATGATTGCCATGGAGTTATTGAGCTCAACTACACTTTCTATCCTAGTCCGAGACCTTTAGCTACATAGGCTAGAAATCAAGACTTATATTTTTGATCACTAACATTGACAAACATGCTTGAGATAGCAACGCATGCGAGTTCGACCGAGCAATGCTCTAACAATCTCCCCCTTTGTCAATTTTAGTGGCAAAACTATTAATACATATGGAATACAAAAAATAAATAAATTAACTTTTGTAGCTCCTATTCCACATGTCTAATCTTCAACATTACTCGAAATCTTCGTCACTTCCAAGTACTCCAATGATCCCAAAGGTTGTAAGTTTAGCATCATCGTTGTTGAAAATCCGTAGCTATGACAATAAGAAAATAATAGTTCTCAATCATTGTTATACAATGTCATAGTATCATTACACAGCGTCAAAGTTCAATTGTATCACAACTTCAACAACAATACTATGGTGATATGTATCACTCCTCCTTAGTCAATACTCCATCTCACATGGAAACCACTCCCCCTTACATAATGATCCGAAAACCATATGTATTTGTAGTGTGAACTACATATTAATTCTCCCCCTTTTTGTCAATAAAATTGGCAAAGGTACAAGAACGGGATCCTAATAAAATTTCCGAAAGAGACATTTCATGACCAAAAGAAAGAAACACACATCATCTTATTTAGATGCAATCATAAAGCCGAAGCTAAATGCATTCTTCAAGGAGTTTAAAGATACAAGATAACCCCTATAATATTCTACAGCCGTACTCCCCACAAAGATATGGCAATTAAGCGCAAGTTCAAAAAGAACTCTCCCCCATAATATGTCATTCCCGAAAGAACAACAAGAGCGACCTTAATTTCGAAGGAAAAGAAGGATTTCTTTGGACATAACAAATCACATACAAGTATGCATTTGAATCCAAAATACTCAATTAAATTAACCACAAGAGAACCCATGATTAATTTAAATACACAATCAAACTAATCACAAAGAGTAATCAATTTAATTGGCCATACTCACATAAGAGAATCTATGGAGCAATGACTAAGTTAATCATGAAAATAACCAACCCAATCAAAAGTGCTCAAACATAAGAAAACTTATGGAGTCATAACTAAATAACCAAACAAGATGATTAATTTAGTTCAATATGCTCGACATAAAGTACCTTATGGAACAACAACAAAGCTAACCATGAAAATAATCAACTTTGATTGTTTTAGTGCTCAACAAAAGACACATTACGGAGCCTCACAGTAATACATAAAATATGAATCAGGGAAGATCAATAATTGCGGAATACACAAGGATTCAATCTATTTTCCATCACAATTTGCACCATGACATACAATAGACATAATCCTTGAAAACAAAAGATTTTAACCTATCTTGCATCAATAAATGACAATATAGGCTTAACTTTTGTACTTTTCAAAAGTCCATTCATTCCTTTATTAATATGTACATATCGACTTACGAAAGACTTTACTTTGACAAGGTATAAGACAATAAAAGTTCACGGACGCAAACACACATATCCCATAACAAATTGCAATATATAAAACCATAAAGATTAATACTGCAAAAATCATCTTCCAAACGATTTTAGAATTTAAACCAATAAATCTAAAAACATGAAGATGAAAATCGTTGGACATAGATATGTGTAATCACAATAATGGCTATTCCAAACTCTAGTAATCCTTCTCAAAAAACAAGAATAAATTCTCATAAGAAGTTTCCTAGGTATCAAGACAAACTCATAATGCACATATAAGATGATTTGTCCTTTGAGGGTAGAATCAATCTTTTTCGCCCGGATTTACACCAATAATAGCTACCAAAGGCGTATAAAAAGATATTCTTAACAAAGAAGAACATACAAAGTCATTGACGACCATGCACCATAGTTCACATAAGATGATTGTGAACATTCAAGAATTCCATAGCAATGTATACTACTACCCATTCTTGAACTTCCTTCTTGGTGATTCACCAACATCATTCTTGTAAAAGCTACAAATAAGCTTAGAAGAGGAGTACTCCAGGAATCCAAGTGCCCAAGTCCAAAAGAAGCGAAACAAGTGCGACGAAACCGAGCACATCACTCAAAAACAAGAGGCAGGACAAAGACCAATATTAACTCATCCAAATTCAATAATTATCATCTCCATTTTGAAGAGAATTCAAAAAGAATGAGGTCATTCCGAGTTCGGACGAAGAAGTTACGGCCAAAACAAGTTTACCGAATATCGACGTTAAGTATGCATACGGGTTTGCAAACGAATTTTCATGACCTGGAGCAATATGAAAACGGGTATGTGTACTTAAACCCCTCAATTTTGATTTTAAATGATGTTATACATACCTGGTAGGTGTACCATGAAGTCCAAACATCCCGAACATAATCTGTGTGCCCCAATTCTCGTGCTTCCCTCACCGTATACATAGCAGGGCATTCCTTGGTGAGGATGCACTTTCAACACAATCAAGTTGTGTTGGGGTGAACAATGTCTTGCTCACCACAAGTGACCTTTGGATTATCTCGAAAGAGATCGCTTTTAGAACCTTTCACATCCAATTCCATTTTTCCAAAAAACTTGTTAAGTTCCAACATCATGGATACTGCCTTCTCCATAGTCATGGAATTTTCTGGAAGATCATTCCTTTTCGCACTCAAAGCATCATTGACTATTGGTACCCACTTCTGAGTGCGTTTGGGAACAACCGGAACCTTCTTGCCATTACTCTCTTCAAGATTTCTCGGAAGAGAATTGGATTGACTATTCTTTTGCAAGTTAGTCTTTCTCCAACTGGGAGCATCGGATCTTGTCTTCGTCTTTACGAAGTTATCCTTTTGATAACCATTACGATTGTGAAAAGGATTCGTATGACGTTTATAGGCAAATATAGGTTTATCAGAGCACTGATTCCTTTGCCTAAAGGTTGGACATTTATAACCTGTAACGTTAAGGGGATTAGTTTTAACATGTGATCTTGGTTTCACAACTTCTTGTGATGCCCAAACAAGAACATCATGAATTTTCTCATTCCTTATATGGAAACGACATCTCCTTTCCAGGTGACCTTTATTTCTGCAATAGTGGCAAACATAAGGAATGTTCTTACCTTGATCTGTGTGTGCTGACTTTGGAGGTTGATATACTTTGCTCTTTCGAACCTCAACTGCGGGTGTAGGTTTTTCACTTTTGCCATCAGTGGTAACCTTTTATTGAGAAGAATCACTAGCCTTGACAAATTTTACCTCTTTGCTAATACTTGGAGCATCTATTCCCTTATAGCCTAATCCTCGTGTATTACGATGATTTTTACTTGCTCCTAGCATAGTGGTTAATTTGTTCGAACTAGTATTGAACTTTTTCAAGTCCTCCTATAACATCTTGATTTTATCAAGAGCAGCAGCTAAATCATCCTCAAGGCATTTTTCTCGAGCGAGATAAGCGCTTTCTCTGTCGTAAAAACTTGTTTGCTGGGAGTTAATCCTTGCTTCAGATTCTGCAAGTTTCTCTTCCAACAACAAATACTTTTGATAAAGATTATCACATTCAAGTGACTTCATACTTTTGATAAAGATCCTCAGAATCCTTGAGGATCGATTCGTTAGAACGATTCGAAACATAAACACCTGCGTAACATGTTCTCAATTTCTTGTTTTCTCGACAGAGAGGAGTCAGAAGAAGAGTGACATGAGAAGTTATCATCTTCTTCTTTTCCAACGAATTCAAAACCTTCACATACTCAGAGACTTCCTCATCAACATCTCTATCAATATCTGAATTACCTTCATCAGAAAGTTCATCCAACTATTCTTCTAGGCGTGTTTCCCAGACTTCAACAGGTTTTACATTAAGAGAATGTTTAGATACTGACCTAGATATGACAGTCCTCTCCGGTGAATCCAAGCTTTGAAAATCATCTGGTAATTTATGAACTGGTACGTTATTAGAGATAGACTCATCCATAATCAGATTGCTACAAACACAGCCTTATAAGATCTTTAATGTGTTTGCCTGCTCTGATACCAATTGAAAAAGCGGGGGTCTAACAACCACACCCAATATTTTGCAGCAATCTATATGGACAAACTCCAATATACTTTCTAGAGAATCAACTAGACAGTCAGACTCAATCTAGATGAAAAGTATATCAAAGAGTTTATATCTCAATCTCTCGATTTGATCTTTACTCAAGCAAATAGAAATCTGCGAGTCTTTATCAAAGAGAGATAACTTGGATGGTTCCAAAGACCAATATCCAAGTGTCAATCAATTTAAATCAACAACCCAAAAGGTCGGATATTCTAATTGATTGAACAACGCACAACCTGTGATATTTCAATTATATAAACAAATATAATGCGGAATATAAATAACACAGACACCAGAATTTTGTTAACGAGGAAACCGCAAATGCGTAAAAAACCCAGGACCTAGTCCAGATTGAACACACACCGTATTAAGTCTATGAGACTCTAGCCTACTCCAAATTAACTTCGGTCGGACTATAGTTGAACCCCAATCAATCTCACACCGATCCAAGGTACAATTATGATCCTACGCCTCTGATCCCAGCAAGATGCTACGTACTTGATTCCCTTAGCCGATCTCACCCACAACTAAGAGTTGCTACGACCCAAAGTCGAAGACTTAAATAAACAAATCTGTATCACACAGAAAAGTCTACAGAATAGATAAATCCGTCTCCCACGAATAAACCTATGAGTTTTGTTCCGTCTTTTGATAAATCAAGGTGAACAGGAACCAATCAACAACCCGGACTTATATTCCCGAAGAACAACCTAGTATTATTGATCAACTCACAATAATCTTAATCGACGCAGCGAAAAAAGATATTGCGGAATTACAAACGATGAGACGAAGTGTTTGTGATTTCTTTTCTATCTTGCCTATCGGAGATATAAATCTCAAGACAATTATTTCAATTGTACTCGTACGATAGAAACAGCAAGATCAGATCACACAACTACAAGAAAAGTAGTATCGGTCTGGCTTCACAATCCCAATGAAGTCTTTAAGTCGTCAACCTGGTTTTAGAAGAAGAAAACCAAAGGTTAAAGGAGAATCGACTCTAGCTTAGCAAACTAGTATCACACGTAAAGTGTGGGGATTAGGTTTCCCAGTTGCTAGAGTTCTCCCTTATATAGTCTTTCAAATCAGGGTTTGCAACCAATGTTATCTTAGTAACAAAGCATTCAATATTCACTGTTAGATGAAAACTTGATTAGATTCAAGCTAATATTTCTCAATCGTTGGATCGAAAACTTAGCTTGTTACACACAAATGAAATGTTCAATTTTGGGTTTATAAACCGTACCCAAATATTTACATTTGTTGGTTCAACAATAGTCAACCAAATGGTTAGCCATATGATCACTCTCATATCAACCATATTCTTCTTCACTAAACTAGTTCAAATGACTCAAATAAACTAGTTAGAGAGTTGTTCAATTGCTTAGATCTTATGTAACTACACAAGACACAATCGAAGCAAAAACGGTTTGATTCACTCGAATCGGTTCATGAACTTTATAGCCACGGTTTGCAAAAGCATTCCTTAGTTTATATAAACATGAGTTCAAGAACAACCGGTTTTAGATATAACCTACTCAAGTTCGCGGACTGGGTTCGCGGACTTAAGCTCATGGAAGGAGTACACAAACCCAAAGTAGAAATTCTCGGGTGAGAACTTCCGCTTGATTCGCGGACTTGGCTTGCGCCACTTCCATTTCTCTTGATCAACAAAGTTCGCAAACTTTGGTTCAAGGAATAAGGACTTATACATATATGTGTTTCCACAACAATGTTTATATCCTACCAATGGTTATGTAATCTAAACTCTCATTTCAATCATTGAAACATTCTCAGAGAACGTTATATAGCCGTTATTCACAGATAATTTTTCGTCAGAGAAATTTCCTAAGTGATTGAAACATATCATGATTTTCGTCACTAGGTAAAGATGAATTCGGTTAAAGCGAAAGCTTACCAACACATATTTCGAGAAATATATAGGCGAGTTAAACTCGACTCGAAATAGCAAATGTGTATAATGAAAGTCTATACGTCTAAACGACTTTTGTCTCAAGAGTAGGAGATAGAGTAAATAGACTTTTGAGTGACAGATAAGTTCAAGTCTCCACATACCTTTTAGTCGATGAAGTTCCACCGGTTCCCCGAGTAGTCCTTCGTCTTGTATGATGATTGCCATGGAGTTCTTGAGCTCAACTACACTTTCTATCCTAGTCCGAGACCTTTAACTACATAGGCTAGAAATCAAGACTTATA
The DNA here is from genome assembly GCA_023531295.1 of Papaver armeniacum. Classification (NCBI taxonomy): domain Eukaryota; kingdom Viridiplantae; phylum Streptophyta; class Magnoliopsida; order Ranunculales; family Papaveraceae; genus Papaver; species Papaver armeniacum. Next base: position 200,717 of record JAJJWW010015831.1, read on the forward strand.
GTTTTGATCACTAACATTGAAAAACATGCTTGAGATAGCAACGCATGCGAGTTCGACCGAGCAATGCTCAAACACACAGTAATATACTTAAATCGGATCAACCCAAGTTTACTTTAGATGAAGTCTTATCTCTTTTAAAAAACTCTGAACTATGTTATCCTAATAGAAGAGAAGGACGAAGACAAGGTGGTTTAGTGAGTGTTAGTTATTGAAAAAAGATTTATGAAAACTTATGTGGTGACACCAGTAACACTAATAACCGCAATGGATTTTATTTGTTTCTTCCATTTGAAGAGATATCATGAGAATTGAAGAATGTATGGCTTTACTTAGAGGTAAAACTGATATTAAAGTCGTATCTCAAGATATAAAGGAATAAAGAACATGGAAAGGTTCAAATTTCAAGTACAAAGATCATTTTTCCATCCTCAATGACTTCTTCATAAATTGGAGATGATATTAGAAAAAATTTGTAACGCGGGTTAATTATATATAACGGGATATAATTTGGTTTAATGAGCCTCTTATCTACCTCTGACTCTTGTTCTCCTGTGAGTCATCATTTCTTTGTAAAAATGACAGTGTTTGCTTAATTCGCCCAATATATTTTACCCCATATAAGTGCATCAATGGATACAGTAAGTTTCGGTCCCATTATAAATTCCAAGTTGTTCCACAGCGACCTGGAGACTACAATTCCCGTTGCCAAGAACACCATCGGTGGCTTTAATATAGTCACGAGTAATATCGGGAAGATCCTCCAAGTAATCTTCATAAATGATATATCAGTTTCGCTTGATTCTACCCTCTTAATTTTTATGAGGTGCTTTCATCAATCCTTTTACAATACGATGCTTTCATCAATACTTTTACAATACGATGCTCGCTTGATTCTACCCTCTTCATTTTGGATCCAAGACTTAACACCTTAAAATTTCCAAGCCTATTACATGCAGGTTGGTGTAGTCATAATGCGTTAAAGGAGAAATAAGTTCGTTGTATAGATGATTTGAGGGTTTCATTTTTGCTTAGACCCTAGGATTGGTCCAATAATTGTTCACCTTCTATGATACATTTGACGTGGTGGTCCTTGAAGGACTTGTATATGATCGGAGAACATATTCTAATTGGTAATCCTTAGAGGATTCAAATTATATTCAGGTAGCCACTTGACTTGACTATATATGTCAAGTTTAACAATCCTTCGTGTGTTTTTAAAAATTTAGTACACAACCAAAAATCCAGATTAATTATTTGATGATATCAGCTTTATAGGTCTCTTGAGTAGTCCTTAAAAACGCAAAAATTAATGCTTTAGCAGCATAAATTATATTTTTCTTTCTTAAATCTGCAGTTAGACTTTAACCCAAAATTCGGTGGAAAAAAACCCGATAACGCTTTCCCACGGGGGAACCAGTTTTTTCTAGTTTTCTTCTTTCCATCCCCTTTCTCCCTGGTTTCTCCGACCGCCATGAGCGGCTAATCAGTCGTTCATAGGCTCTGATGGATCGGAAGCAATTAAATCACTAGGTTTTCTGCATAATGGGGTCATATCTCTCTTGGGTTTTGTTTAATTTTTAATTAGAGCTAGGTAGTGGTGGTGGCAGTCGAGAAATCTCAGCAGTAGAAGAAATCTTCACACAGTTGCATTTGATTACCAATTTACTCTGTTAGGTAATGATTTGCTTTTCCCACTTGTGCCTGATAATGATTATGAAGCTCCAACTTGTGCTTAATTTTCTCAATTCCAACCCTAAATTACCTGCTCTGTTTGTTATTCATTTTCATTTAATCCATAATTTGGCCATCTGTTTCAATTCCTTAGAACTCTTATTACACCTGTCTGATTGCTGCTCAACCTTCCATCTTACCCAATTGAATTAGGTTATGCTCTGTATGAATTTTAAATTTCTCTGAATTCAGTGGAGTAATTTTCTAATCTTTGTTGAAACCCTAATCCTCAGTATAAATTCACCATTTCCCTAAATGAAATCTCACCCCCTTGTTAAGATTTCTTATCTATGTGTTCTCTACCCTTCTCATTCACTTACTTCCTTCAAAGTCCATAACACCAGTGTAGATTTTAAGCCGAGTCTTTGTATCAGCATGCAAGCTGTTTGGCATGGTGATGTTTCACAATTAACAAGCCAGTTACAAGCCTCCTTGAACTTGAACAATGGTAGACAGTTCTCTTTAGAAGATGTTATCCCTCATAGGTTCATGAACAACCAAAATCTTTGGACCAGCTGTCTGTTAGGTGTATTTGCTGAACCAGTTGATAGAAACAGCTGGAATGTGAGAAATGCATTTTTTTTTCAGTGGAAGATTCAAGGGGGTATATCAGTTAAATCTGTAAGTGGGTGGGTATTCCTGGTTAGGTTTGAAAGATAAGAAGAAATGCTTAGAGTTTTGGTTGTGGCTACCAGAGTAGTCTATGGTGATCTTTTCTGCATCAAAAAATGGGACAAGACTGAGAAGTTTGATGACTAGATTCCAACAGAAGAGAAGTTAACAGTGCACAATTTAACTCAAGAACAGGTGAATAGTGACAATCTAAGAAGTTACATAGCTTGCATGGGAGAAATTACCTCTTTTTCTTTCCCTGTAAGGAAGGCCAATGGTAGCTACTCCATCACAATCAGAGCTAGCATCAGATTTAGGCAGAGATATACTTTCAGTGTCATGGCTGAAAATGAGATGGGCTTCACCAATGAGATTACATTCTAATTTCATCACTTCCCCAAAAATTTATGTGGCTTCTGTAAAGTCATTGGACATAAGCTGGAGAATTGTGGAGAGTTTGTGGTGTATCAGCAACAAGTTGAAGAACAACAGGCAGAAGCTGATGCTGTCATGGCTGTTATGCAAAACATAGATGAACAACAACTGGAGCAGGAGAATTTGCAGCAACATGAGCACCAGAATATGCAACATGACTTGCTGTTTGAGGAAGATAGCTTGCATGAGTCTGATGCAGAGCAAGCAGCTTCTGGGGTAACTTGCTCAGATTATCTAAAGCAATTTGAAGTTGACAATGCTAGCCATGGCAGTGATGTTGAATCTCATCAGAAAATAGTGAATAATGGTATAGCTACAACAAGTAGTTTAAATGCAGAGGCTGTACCATTTCAATCATCTGTTTCTGCCAAGACTGACACTTACATGTGGAGGGTTGTTCATAAAAGAGACAGACCTGGACAATCCCTTAATCTGGAAGCTGGGTTCTGGAGTGGTGCTCGCTCTTCTCACGAGCATCTGAATATTGACCATGATTATGTCAAGAACTGGCAGCTAATGCAATCATTCTTCCACTGGGATTCACCATTACTAGCTCCTAAGAAGCTAAAGATTACTGAGATTGACCTGAACTGCACCCCACAAGAACCAGTACCTGAAGCTCCAAGAGATATTTATGTAGTTGGTGAACAAGCTCAAGTTAATACTCACCCTCATCGGTGGTTCAAAGGTGAAGGATCAAATGCAAATCCTGCCAGCAATGATCCTAAAGCAAAAGGCAAGGAAATTGCCAAATTGGGATGAGGCCTCATGACCCCTAAATTGCAGAAAACTTAGTGTCTCAAGTGCAAATCTCCATCAGAGCCTATGGCTCCTTATCTTGTATTTTTTGTTTAGAATCTGCTACTCTGTGTATTTAGTTTCCTGCTTTCTCTTTGTCTGTGTGTTTATATTTAGCTCATCATAGTGTAATTCTGCTTTTGTCTACCTGTAATATATTTCTGTGCTTGTGCCTGTAGTTAAACTTGTAATTTTACTTTGCTACTGCTTCATTAGTTTCTGTTTGTTAAATTCTGTGGTTCTCTTGTTAAATTTTGTGGTTCTCTTGTTAAATTCTGCTATCCTTTACCCTCCTGCTTGTGTGTTGGTCTGCTATAGTTTTTTTTCTTAGTCCTAATTCCCTTCATCTCATCTCTTCCATTTCTGATTAGGTGTCTGTGTGTTGTCTTCTTTGCTAGGCCTTCTCTTCAGTCTAATTCTCACCTGTTTACTCCCTTTAAATTGTATTATTTTCTGTTGTCCCTCTGTTTTGGATGAATTTGAGCCTTCTGTTTTGACTGCTTTTAAGTTTTTTCTCTAGTTAAACTTCTCTTGTGCTTTCCCCCATTTTCTCTTCATCCAGTAGGACTGCTGTCTTATATTTCAGTCTCAATGAAGTTGTTATCCTGGAACGTCCAGGGTTTTGGAACCCCCATCACTAAGGATAATTTTCATTATTTATGTCAGTACTACAAGCCTGATATAGTGTTCTTGGTTGAGACAAAAGCCTCTTTGGCTCGCATGGACTCCTTTTTTAAAAATTCCTCTTTTGGTGACTGGTTCATTGTTCCTTCCGTGGGAATAGCTAAGGGTTTAGTTATAGCCTGGCACAACAATATTGAAATGAAATTAATTTCGTCAAAATTCAATGTTTGTCATTTTGATTCTAAAATAGGAAATACAGATGTAATAATCACATGTGTATACGGAGCAGTCGAAGCAGATGACAAAATCGAACAATGGACATATATCTTGGAAATCGCGCAACAAATAAACAAGCCCTGGGTTCTACTAGGCGACCTAAATGTAATCTTGGACCCAGATGAGAAACAGGGTGGGAATAAAGCTGGATCCAGCAGTAAATCCTTCATCATCGACACTATCGACACATTAGGCCTACAAGATGCGGGGTACGAAGGATCGCCTTTCACTTGGTCAAACAATCGAAAGGGGGAGGCAAACATCTGCGAAAGAATCGACAGAGCGCTAACTTCATTCCTGTGGTCCCAGAAATTTCCGGATACCAAGGTAACTCACCTCCCAAGGGTAGGTTCTGATCATACGCCTATTTTATTGGATTCAAACCCAGAAAAATATAGGATCCAGAAACCTTTTAGATGTCTTCGATCCTGGTTAAACCATCCCACTCTACCTACGGTAGTAGATGCATCTTGGAAATTACACTCTGCCAATTCCAATGAGACATATTTCACCGGGCTTCTAAAGTTACTTTCCTCCGACTTTGCCCATTGGAACACAAATATTTTTGGGAACATACACAAAAATATCAAATCCATAAACAATAAAATTGATAGTATTCATAGAACTGGAAATATCTCTAAAAAAATAGACACACTAAAAAATCTTCAAGCGGAGTTAGGAAAATGGTACAAAATCAAAAATGATTATTACCATCAACTCTCCAGGGATAAGTTCTTCAAAGAATATGATCAGAACACAGAATATTTCCATGCCTCCGCCTCAAATAGAAAAAGAATCAATGCGATAAATTCTATTAGAGAACCATCTGGGCTATGGATCTTAGATAGAGATCAAATCAACTCTCTGCTGGTTAAACACTTCCAACAAATAGGCTCGTCCCAAAACAGCAACTTCGATTTTGATCTATCTACCATCATAAATCCTTGCATCAATAGCGAAGAAAATGCTTCCTTGTCTGTAATTCCCACTAAATAAGAAATTTGGCTCACCCTTTCCAATATGAATCAATGGGGAGCCCCAGGTCCGGATGGCTTCCATCCAGGTTTCTTTAAAGCTATCTGGGATATTTTGGGAAATGATATCATCGACACTGTCCAAGAGTTCTTTCGTTCGGCCACTCTTGACAAAGATCTCAATCATTGTTTCATAACCCTCATCCCAAAAATATCCACACCACAAACCCCGGGGGATTTCAGACCTATTAGCCTAAGTAATACCATTTATAAAATCATCTCAAAGATATTAGCTAATAGACTAAAACCCCTTCTCGGTAAAATAATCTCCCCTAATCAATCGGCTTTCCTACCTGGTCGACAAATCACAGACAACGTTATCATTGCTTATGAACTTATCCATTCGATGAAAACCTCCAAGAAAAAAAAAGGGTTTCCTAGCGTTAAAACTAGATCTATCATAGGGTTGAATGGAACTTTATAGAGAAAGTCCTATTAGCTCTTGACTTTTCGGAATTCTGGACAAAACTCGTTCTACAATGCATTTCAACGACCTCCTTTTCAATCCTTCTAAATGGATCCCCGGGGCCATCTTTTAATACCTCTAGGGGTTTAAGATAGGGTGACCCTTTATCACCTTATCTCTTCCTAGTTTGCATGGAAATTCTCTCTAGACTCCTCGAAAAGGCAATAAAATACAAGAGAATATCTGGATTTCAGATAAACAAAGATGCTCCAAATATCTCTCGCCTCTTTTTTGCGGACGACTTCTTTTTATTCACAAAAGCAGACCTGGGGGAAGCGAAAAGCCTATTGGAAATATTACATTTATTTGGGAACATCACGGGTCAAATGGTGAACCTACAAAAATCCAGTGTCTATTTCAGCCCCAAAATACACCCAAGACATGGAAAAATAATTGCAAGAATTTTAAAAGTCCCGATGATGACCAAAAATGATAGGTACCTGGGTACACCGCTATTCTTCGACAAAAACCGAAAAGCCAACTTTGAACCGCTGCTACAACGTTACTACTATACGTTACAAGGTTGGAAATCGAAACTGTTATCTCAAGCGGGGAGGACTGTTTTGATAAAATCTATCCTTCAATCATACCCAACATATCAAATGCAAGTCCTCGCCCTGCCAAAAATAACTCTTGATTAGCTTGACCGTATTCAGAGAAACTTCTGGTGGAAAAAAGATAGGAAAAAAAGACAAGGAGGATTTATAAGGGCTTGGAAAAGTATATGCAAACCCATTTCCCAAGGTGGTTTAGGAATTAAAATCCCCATCAATTTAACTTAGCCCTTCTTACCAAAATTGCAAGCAGACTAGTCACTGAACAAGACCAATTATGGGTCAAACTGTTAAAAGCAAAATATTTCCCAAATTCCCACCCCCTCGAAAAATCCAGAACTTCGAATCTCTCGTGGATTTGGACCAGCATTCAAAAAGGATTAGAGTTAATAAAATGTAATTTTATTTGGCAAGTCAAAAACGGAGCTTCGGTGAAAATATGGGAAGACAGATGGATCCCTAACACAGAGATATAATCCAAAAAATCCCCAACAGTCAGGAACATGCATCAACAAGAGTTCAAGATCTAATTACGGATCAGAATAGATGGGATCAAGAAAAGCTAAACCAATTCTTCTACCCAAAGGACAAGGAAAAAATCCAAGCTTTAAATCCCAGGAACCATGAGCAAGACATTATTAGATGGAGACACCATCAATCAGGAAAATTCTCGGCCAAAAATGTTTACCTTTCTCTCCAATCAGGATCTCGACAATAATGATAACCTAGATTTCCCATGGAGCAAGATCTGGAAAATTCAAGCCATCCCTAGAATTAGGCTTCTCGTCTGGAAAATAGTGCAAAAAGTCCTTCAAACGTCGGCGAGATTAGGTGCTCACAATACGAAAATTGACCCGATTTGCTATCTATGTAACAATCAAGTGCAAGAAACAGAGATTCATCTTTTCTGCGAGTGCCCTTTTGCAAGAGCAGTTTGGCTTGGTCTATCTCTACATAATATAATCATTAGATACGCTCCCAGCTCTGCTATTGATTGGGTTAAATGGTGGATTACGGAAGCTGATCTGAGCCTTTTTCAGGTAAAAATATCCACAACACTTTGGTTCATTTGGAAATACAGATGTTCGGTTGTTTTTGAGAAAATCCACCCAGACCCAGTCAATTTACTAGGACAAATAAATAATTTCTTAAATTCCTCCCCGTCGAATACCCTACAAAGCAATAAGGAGAATCAAAAGAAAATATCAATCAACAATTCTTGGTCCAACCTGAATTCAAACTGGATAATTTTCATTGATGCTTCTTACAAGAAAGAAGATTCTTCGATGGGATATGCTTTCATCCTGTACTCTGCTGATGAAGAGACCTTCATGCACCTTTCGGCGGGTTCGGAGTGGGCTACGCCAGCTTTTCATGCAGAAGCAAAAGCCTTGCTAAAGGCAATTACGTGGTTAAAGGATAATATCTTATCAAGTGTGGTCATTGCAACTGACCGCAAAGCTTTGGCAGACAACTTAAACATGGTTACTTCAGAATCTCCGTGGTCGGCAGAAAATACCTTGCAGGAAATAAGGATAATTTTGGACGAGTTACCTCAAGCTAAAGTGAAATTTATAAAGAGAAAGAACAACAATGCAGAGGATTACATCGCTAAGGAGGCAAGAATTAAAAAGCTACAACACATGTCAGAAAGCCTAAACCAAAGAGTTCACAGATGTAGCATAGATTCTAATTCGTTTGATAAAAATGATTTTGTAAATCTGTTGTATTACATTTGCTAGCTTTAATATAGGATCTTTTCCATAAAAAATAATAATATGCAGTTAGAATTATGCTAGCATAAACTCGTCTTTGACATAGACTAGAGTTATTATTTTGATGGTTGTTTTTTGTAAAAACTCATATAGTTGGGTTAGCATCCATAAATCGTCAAAAGTTGTACTCTTTTTCCTTGGTTCCAGGTTTTTTCCCATGTGGTTTTCCTGACAAGGTTTTAACGAGGCAGTGTATTGGGCTAAAGAGCAGAAGTTAGATAAGGTCGTTTTCGAGATGGATTCAAAGATCGTGGTGGATGCAGTAAACAATGAAGTTTTTAATATAGATTGGACGCTTCGAAATTTAATCCTTGATATTAAACTTTTATTTTCGATGTTTAGTTCTTGGTATTGCAAACATATACCTAAGGAGCAGAATAAAGTAGCGGACAAGCTATCAAAACTTGCTAGAGTAGAAAAATTAAGTAGTGTATAGTTGTTAAATTCTCCTGTTGAGATCACTACCATAGTGCAGGAAGAAGCTCAGTTTGTAAACAATCATGCTTAATCAATTCAATTTTCAGTTTCAAAAAAAAAAAAAAAAAGGTTTTAACGAGGCAACATCTTGTTGACGTTTAATTTTCTTTTAAAATGTTGATCTCTTTTTCCTTCGACCAAATTTTCCCATTGGTTTTACTGGCAAGGTTTTAGTGAGGCAATTTAATTCAACATGGTGGTCATTCAAGGGGGAGTTATATAATTTCGGTTATTTGGTGGATTCCCACCATTAACTAGGCCAGTTTGTTAGACAAAATCCACATAACAAGCCCTTGGTAATTTGGATGTCATCCCGATCCACATAAGGTATGACCACAAATATAGTTTTGTTCACTTATGATAATTCATCTACATCTTGGCTCTATGTTGAATAAACTACATCAATAACTTTTGCAAATCATCTCGGGAAGCTAGCAATCCATGACACAAGTTCTCAATGTGTTGAAGAAGAGTGTAGACTCCGCAAAAGTATTAATTGAAGACAATATTGCTTGTGCAACACAAAAGAAGACTTCATCAACTATTCAACATCTTCATGAAAGCACAATAGTCTTCTGCATTCAAGAAATTCGTTCTTCAAAATTGGAAAGTCTGGACTCAAAGATTTGAATGTCAAGATTTGACTGAAGTGTTTATCAAGGGGAGCGCCATCATCAAATTAGGGTGCATTCATTGGACTTTATCGCGTTGTACTCTTTTTCCTTCATCAAGGTTTTGTCCCACTGGGTTTTCCTTGTCAAGGTTTTAACTAGGCAACATTTGCGTGTCAACAATGTTTTAAGTCTTTACATGCTTATGCAATTTCAGGTTTTTCTCTTTTGAGTTTTCTTGATATGTTTGTAATTAGTTTAGACACAATGTCATCAGGGGAGTGTTATAAACGTGTAATAATGTTAAGAATATCTAGAGTGAATCTCGTTTATTACTAGGATACCCTTGTGCCTAGCCTTATAAATAGAGGCTCTAATGTTTGTCTAACACACACAAACTAATAGAATTTCTTCCTTCTTCTTGTCTTTACTTTGTGTATTGTTCTCTCTTTCTCTATTTCACAAGAATTTCAATCCTTAAAAAAAAAAAAAAAGGGTTTCTTCTCTTCTCCCTCTAAAACAAAAATAAATACTATAAATCTTAATTTTCAAACAACTACGGAGTATAAATCAAATATTCATCTAACCTCACCACATATAGATGACAGGGTGAGCAAGAGCAACATTCACCATTTTCGCTTGTTTTTCGTGTTAGGGCTAGGGTATTACCTAGTGGATTACTTGGCATCCTGGTCACGTTTTCTTATGGAGTTGGGAATATCCACGTGCACATGTCTAAAGGAAACTCGTTCTGTCATGGGGTTGTGTTGTTGGTGATGGTGGATTTTCAGGGTCAACAGGTCAAAGCTAGCGTGGGGATGGGGAGACGCAATTTGGTGTCAGAAATTTTGGAGGAAGTTGTCGGCAAAGAGTGGAATAGAGACAGGCATGGGTACTTGGTCAATTCAAATGCCAAAATGAATAACCTTATCCTCAACTCATTTTACAACAAAAGCCCCTCAGCAACAGCAGCTGCAATCTAATCCCTAGGAAGGACTTCCTGTCGACCAGTTGGTGCGTAAGGTCAATTTTTTTTATCTTTTTTACCGTGCCTAATCTAATTCTACAGGGTAGCTATCACAACAGGCCGGCTTATCAATTGAAGTGCAATGGCATGATTCTTGAGTCAATTGCAACCAATCCAAATTTACTTTCACAGTGCCACAGTTCTTTGTTTTGACTTGTTGATCCATGTTTGGCGTTGCAGAGGCCGGAGATTGGCGTTGCAGAAAGGATTGGATATTATGACTATTCGGGACGGAGGAAGTATATAACCGAATTTAAGGATCACAATTTGACAAAGTTAGTAGAAGCATTTTTGAAGGTTTGGTCTTTAAAACCTCACTTACACATTTTCAGTTCGAGTACAGATCTAAAATGTATAACCTTTTTCACTTGTATGTGCATCATTGTGCCGAACAACTAAAAGAGCCTTACTCTTGCGATACGAAATTATCTTGCAATTTCCCTTTAATGTTAACATTGTTGTTCAAGTCGGAGTTACTTGTATATTGAACTTAGCAGATGTTGCAGGGAAAAGGTACCTCGACTGAAGACTGATGAGTTCCCTGGGTAAGGGTGGTATATTGCTTATATTCTACTTCGATGCAAACAGTTTTTATTCATCTTCTTCATTCAGTTTTTCTCCTCGTATTTCATGTTCTAACAACTTATGATTTTTCAGACAGGGTTATGAGAAATCTATATGTGGAGCAGTGGCCAGGAGTGAGTATTAACAGTGGAAGCCTCAAAACTTACCATGCGTCGTACCATCGTTGGAAGCTGATGATTGTGATCTCCTAACAGTGTAAACTTAATACTTTTGCATCCACTGTTATATACTTTACCATACATTCACCCTGACTGTTTTGGCAAAAAAAAAAACTTAATTGATCGCGGTCAATACAACAAGAATGAGCGCGTGTCTTGAAGAGAAAATTGTAAGAAGTATATGTTAGAAACAATCCCCACATAAATGATAAAAAAAATCGATAAAACACGAGAAAACAGAAGACCCTAAAATTAGGCTAAGGTGTCCCAAAGATTCAACCTTAACTTAGTGAGAAGTTACCGGAATTGTTTGTTGTAACGGTGAACACAATGTCTTGAACCGCCAACAGTGTATGCAATTCAGAAATAACAACCACATTTGATGTCTCAAACGAAAACTGCCAAGCTCTTGCGGTTGTGCCCATTTTGACCGTGGGCTAAATCCTGGTTTGGTGAATGTCTCTATAAAATCAACTCAAATTCTCATAGGAAGCGGCCCCACTTCCAACATCTACATAGGTGGGTCCATCATGAGTGTCCTGCCACACCCCGCTTTAAACAAAGCTATGGAACCCATTAAGATCTCATCAGATCATCCTCTCATGCAGGTTGCACTATACACCATAGAGAGGGACAAAGATAGTGCTTGTCTCGATATCACCATAAATTAGTTGTCTCATTGAACCTTGATCTTGGAGTTTCCATTCACAAAGTTGAGTATCCTTCATGGTGATTTATTCTATGAGCTTAAGTCCCATCCCCTTCAATGTGGATCGAACTACCTCTCTAGATAAATCTTTCGTCAAAGGATCTGCAGTATCATCTTTGGATCTTACAAAGTCAAGAGAGATAATACCACTAGAGAGTAGTTGTTTCACTGTCTTGTGCCTTCTTCATATATGCCTAGACTTTCCGTTGTATACATTGTTCCTTCCACAACCAATAGCAGCTTGACTATCACAGTGGATCGCGATCGAAGACACAGGCTTGGGCCATAGTGGGATCCCTTCTAAGAAAGCTCGTATCCATTCAACTTCCTCTCCAACTTTCTCCAAGAATATAAACTCAGACTTCATGGTGGATTGAGCTATACATGTCTGTTTGGAAGAATTCTATGACACAGACGCACCTCCAAGTGGGATGATGTATCGACTAGTGATTTGGACTCATCTGAGTCTGATATCCAGTTGGCATCACAATACCCTTCCATCAGAGCAGGATACTACCCAAAACTTAAGCAAAAGTTTGAAGTGCATCTCAAGTAGCGTATAACTCTGTTGAGAACATTCCTGTGATCCTGCCCAGGGTTGCAAGTGTACCTGCTCAATCTACTCACATCGTAAGCAATATCAGGTATTGTACATTTCATCAAATACATAAGACTGTCAATTACGCGGGAATACTCAAGTTGAGAAATTCTATCACCCTTGTTTTTTTTCAAGTTACAAGTGGGATCATAAGGAGTAGAGACAAGTTTAGCATTTTTATGATTAAATTTCTCAAGTACAGTTTCAACATAATGATATTGACTAAGACTATATCCATCAGACGTCTTTCTGATTTTCATCCCTAAGATTACATCAACAGGGCCTAAGTATTTTATGTCAAAGTTTTCATTAAGCATGCTTCTAATGGTATTAATAATATCAATGTTACTGCCTTATATGAGCATATCAACAACATACAGGCAATGTAGTACGACTCGGGGATCGGCCCCCGGCTCGGATGGGGACCGATCCCCGAGTATTTCCCGATCCTATCCGATCCCGACCGAGTAACTCGGTGGTATTTTTTTTTGCTCAAGACTATTTAACATAATTGATATTCCTTCCTTATTTAGTTTCGTAACTTAATTTACATTCCTGATATTTAGCCAACTAATTATTTTCTGTATATATTATTAGCAAATCCTAATAAATATGCCTTCTTCACGAGATCTTTCATGCATTTTCCTTCCTAACTTCTTGTCAATTATTCTCTGTAGAAACTTGATTGATGTTATTATATTTCTATCCTAGATTATATTTATCTCTGCAAATATAAAGAAGAAACTTTCTGTTCATCTTAGGGTTTGTTCAGAGATTTTCTTTTCCCACTTTGACCATATTTACCGAGTAACTCGTCGATGATAGGTGTCTAAAACACCTATCATTGTGTAGAGGAAGAGAAGACGAAGGCAATGGCGAAAGAACGGAGTCATTCCGAGCTCGTATGAAGGAGTTATGAGAAAAATGAGAATCGGAAAGGAAAGGGCAAATGTTGTCATTTCAAGGGAAAACACTATCTCGGAAACCAAGCAATGGTTAAGGGGCTGACAATTTGGTTACCCCTTATCAGAAGCAACCAGCTGTCAATAACCGACCCACATTATTTGACCTAGCTAGGCCGAGCTCGACTCATTCAACATATTTTCTTCTTCACGGTTGAAATCAGGGGGAAGAACAAAATTGAGAAGTTGTTGAGCAGATGGAATTGAGAAGTTCTGTGGGTTTGTTGGTTGATAAATTGATAGAAACTAAGGAGGGATTGAAGTTAGAGATCGAAGCAGACACGAATTATTGGGTGAAACACAGAGAGGATGAAATCGAGGTTCTGTGGATGATTTGAAATATGATTGAGTTTGGGGATCAAACTTCGTTTGATCCCCGGAAGTGGGTATGCGTCTGTTGATGCCGTGATGAAGATTTTCATGGGTCTGAGTAAGATTGAGAAGTACAGGATTTCTGGTAGTATGGTTGAAGATGATGGACGGGTTTAGGTTAATACTTCCAATTGATTAGTGGAAATGGAGATTCAAAGCTGGGAAGGAGATTATCAAGGGGTTTTTGTCTGAAATAAGTATGGCAACTCGAGAAGTGGAATCAGGTGGAGTAATGGAGTTCTGGGGTTAAGTTTATAAGAGGATTTGAAGAACAAATTAAAGAAGAGATGGAGGTGCTGATTGATATGGTTTTTTCGGGAAAGTTGAATTTGAGATGTTGGTCGAATTTGTGAACGAGAGAAGGACTTGAATTGCTGATGATTTGGTAGAGATCGAGTGAGAAGATGTTGATGTTAATGGGTTTGAAAGATGAATGAGAAAGGTTTGAATTTGGCACTTGACTGTGAAGTGATTAGCTACAGGGGAAATTGCAATGCAGTGTTGCAGCTAAAGTGCAGGGATGTAGACTGATGTGAGCTGGTATTCAAGTGTCAGGTGGTGGATAGAGAAAGGGTATTGCAGCTATGGGTGAGGAAGTGCCTGGGATGGAGCTGAGCTACAGAGAAGATAGACATTTTGCAGGGCTTTTCCAGGTGGGTGATGTCAGAATGGAATTGCGAAGTAGAGGCGAGGTTGTTGTCACTGGCAGGCCGAGAAGGGGCAATGGTTGTGTTACTGGTGGATACAGATGGAAGTGGAGCTAGACTTGGTGGAAATGAATGGTGCTAGTATGGCTGGGATGAAGTTCACAGAGTGATGTTACAGGTGCAATGGAGGATTTGCTGGTGGCACTTGCGGTACAACTCAAGTGGGTGATATTGGCTGGAATTGGAACTGCAGAGCATTAGCCTGATGCTGTGAGAAGCTAAGTGTGCAGGGTTAGTGCCATGAGTTGTGGTGATTGCGAAATCAATATTGCAGGTGGACTGTGGTTGCCTGGTGTTGATTGAGTGAATGGAGACATTGCAGGGAATGAGCTGTGGATAGACGGTTAGTGACTACAAGCAAGAAGCTGGTTGCAGTGGCAGGTTTGCAGAAGATGGTATTGGTGTTGTCTCAACAGTGCCAGATCGATCAAGTGCAAATTTACAAATGCAAAGAAGAAGGACAATGGAGATGACCATGGGATTGAGATGAGATGTTTGTTAGGTTACGGGGATGGCTTGAACTCGGTGTAGCGGGTGCATAAGTATGGAGTTGGAGATGTTGGCGGGATTGCGAGTGGTGTAGTCACATTGCGGGTGGTGGTAAGCCGGATCGAAGATTGCAAGTGTTCTTGCATCTTGGTAATTGCAGTTTGGCAATCGCAATGATTACGGTGTTAAGTGTGCAAGTTCTGAGAGCATAGTGCATGCCATCATGGCCGGAAGAAGCACAATGATTGTGCTACACAAAGATCGGCTCGTGCAATGGCTCGAGCCAAAGCTAGTCGACTCACTCGCCAAGGCGATGGATCGACTCATGGGCGACTCGCACGACTCCATCGACCCCATCGACTCGGTGATTGACCGAGCCCGACCCGATCCAACCCAGTTGACCCGGCCGTTCGACCCGTTGACCTAAGTGACCGGTTTGACTTTGCTTGGCCACCGAGACACTTTCCGGTGACTATTCGGTGGGATTCCGCCATAATCCCGCTTTTCCCGGCGAGCGTTTTTGGGACAAAATTTCTACACGGGTTTCTCTCCATGGTGGGCCGGGTGAATTTCCAACTAATGGACCTTGAAGACAAAACCTAGTTTTGGAAGGAGAAAAAAAAGACTACAAAAGGGAAGACTTCTACAATTTTTGGAGACCACGTTTTATTCTATTCTTTTGCCTCTACCTTGTATTCTAGGGTTTAGAACCATGAAGTTTCTTCTCTTTCTTCTTGTGATGAACTCCATGAATATGAGTACCTAAGTTTATTATTGGTTATGGAATAGTTGGATTTCACAAAGCATGATTCTTTGATTCAATATATTAGTTTTGTCTCATATTTATCGTTTGCAATTTTCTGAAAATATTGTTTTATGATTGATTGATTGTTTTGTCAAGTTGCAAATTGGTAGAACTTCTAATCACATCTATTGCTAGTTTAGGGTTTATTATACGCAAAAGTGATATTCCTTGGATACAAGTAGCATAATATGATTATAGTTTGTAGTGATATATTCTTATGATCATATGTGAATCGTAACCTTTGTTAAATTGAATTAGTGCGCTTTCCACGTTCAATTGCTTTGATTGGCCTGATTTCATAGAACTTAATGCATCTAGGGAATTAAACTTGATTAGTGCTTTTACACGTTAGGTTGTTCCTTTAGATAGAATTCATATTCGCATCTTTTAATGTGTTTGTTGATGACAAGAGGAGATTAGCGGGATATTCTTTCGATCAAGGTATTCTAGGGTCTTTGATAAAAGTTGAGATTAAAATCAATTCTAGTTATTGTGAAAAGCATGTTAGTGAATGAAAACGAAATCCTTAACCACTATCTCTTCTATCTTATTTGTTTGCTTATTTGTTTCTTTGCTTTTATATTTGCTTTTATTTTATTTTATTACATAAAATCAGAAAATCCACGGTGTTTTATATAGGGAACCGAAACAATTTGACAACCTAGACCTCTCTGTGGGATCGATCCTTTCTTGCCCTTGCTATATTTAAATTTAGTACGTAAGAAAGTGAAATTATTTTGACGGATTGACACACGATCAGTCGACTCGTCCTGACTCGGCTCGGGCAAACTCGTGACCGACTCAGCGAGTAATCACTAAAAACCCTGCTCGGACGAGTTTTTGAAGATCGTATCGTCCAAAGGTCGATACCCGAGTTACTTGCGAGTAACTCGGACGACTCGGCCGAGGCGTACTACATTGCATACAGGCATATAGTCACATGAGCATTATCCACAGTTTTAATATAAACACATTTTTGTCAGATTCATTGACTTTAAACCACTAGATATCATTACATGATCAAAATTTTCATGCCACTGTTTAGGTGCTTCTTTCAAACCATACAGAGATTTAATCAATTTGCATACTTTGTTTTCACAACCTTTCACAACAAAACCTTCATATTGGTCCATATAAATTTCTTCATTCAATTCACCACATAAGAATACAGTTTTAACATCCATCTGATAAATAAGCAAATCATAAATAGAAGCGATAGCAATCAACATCCTAATAGAAGTGATTCTAATGACAGGTGAATAAGTATCAAAGAAATCTAATCTTTCCTTTTATCTATAGCCTTTAGCTACCAACCTAGCTTTGTATTTCTCTATAGTTCCATTTGTTCTAAGCTTCCTTTTGAAAACCCATTTACAACCTATGGATTTACTACCAAGAGTGAAGTCAACAATCTCTCAGGTTTCACTTTGCTGAATGGACTCCCACTCATTTATCGAAGCTTCTTCCCAGAAGGGGGCTTCCGGAGAAGTCATAGCTTCCTTATAGGTTTGGGGTTCAGACTCTACCATAAGAGTCACAAAGTCGAGACCAAAACTTGTCTCGGTTCTAACTCTCTTACTTCTTCTAGGTTCGGTCTCAGCCTCTAGAGACGGGGACTGACTAGTCGAAGGAATATACGTGAGATCATCGTGGACCCTTTTTCGAGGTCCAGACCTCAAAGTAAATATGTGTTTAAAAAACACTGCATCTCAAGACTCCATTATATAGTATTCATACCAATGTTATTAAGGTCGGAACTGATGACTATGGACCTATGTGCACTAGTATGCTCAGGATAACCTAAGAAAACACAATTTAAAGTTTTAAGTCCTATTTTTGTTCTCTTGGAAGGCGGAATGGCCACCTTGGCCAAGCACCCCGCACTTTAAAGTATGCATAAGAAGGTTTTCTTCCTTTCCATAACTCCTATCGAGTTTTATTAGATTTTCTTAAATGGAACTCGGTTCAAAATATATCATGCAGAGAGAATTGCTTCCCACCACAAGTTCAAAGGTAACCCTGTACTAGTCAACATAGCGCTCACCATATCTACGAGTGTTCGGGTTTTTCCTTTCAGATGTACCGTTCGACTCAGGTGAAGAAGGTGCATTAGTTTCATGAATGATGCCATTAAGTGTACAAAATTCTCCTATAGGTATTACATACTCACCGCCATGGTCTGACATGTGAGTTTTGATTGTAACACCTTTTTAGTTTTCTACTTCAAGTTTATATAATTTAAAATCCTCTAAAACTTCATCTTTACTTCTAAGAAGATAAACCTGACAATATCGTGAGTAATCATCTATAAAAGTGATGTGCCATTTTTTTCCACCTCTAGTTGGTGTTGATTTCAAATCTCCTAAATCTGAGTGAATCAATTATGAGGAAACTGTACTACATTCAACCTTTTTGTTAAATGGTTTTCTTGCATATTTTTATTCAACACAAATTTCACATTTATGACCTTTGTCAATGTTTATTTTAGGAATGCAACCTAAACTAGAAAGTCTTTCGATAGATTTGAAATTAACATGTCCTAGTCTATCATGCCAAACATATGAGGAGTCAAAAATATAAGCAGAAGAAGATGCATTATTATTCATGTTCAAACCAAGTATACTAAGCTTAATCATGTTTTCAATGACATAACCCTTTCCTACAAATGCACCACCTTTAGAGATTACAACATTGTTAGACTCAGCAACAATTTTAAAACCTTTCCCAAGCAAGATGGTCTCTGAGATAAGATTCTTGCATATGTCCGGGACGTGATACACGTCATTCAATACGAGAGTTTTTCCTGAAGTGAGATTCAATTCAACCCTGCCTTTTCTTACCACTTTCGCGGTGGAAGAGTTTCCCATAAATAATTTCTCATCGTCTCCCACTTTGACATAAGAGGAGAAAGAATTTCTGAACTTGCAGACATGCCTGGTGGCTCCAGAATCTAACCACCAATCTCTCACATTTATCACATTAGAGACAAGGTTGAACTCAGACACCAAGCCAATATAATATCCAGATTCATCTACTAGGGTTGCTTTATTTTATCAGTTTTGGATCATTTTTAGTCTTTTTAGCCATACAGTCTTGGGACACGTGTCCAGGTTTACCACAATTATAACAGTTACCTTTGATAGTGTTCTTAGAGACATCACCCTTAGGTTTAAGTTGGTTACCTCTGGAGTTGCGACGCTTGTTACCGTTTTGTTGGATTCAGATTTTCCATCATGTCCTTTCTTTGGTGCAGCATTATCATTAAGCATATGAGCTTTGTTGGACATGCCTTTACTCAACAACAGGTTATTGTCTTTGTAGCGAGTAGTTACTCAACTTAAATCTTTTCCCCAGTTCTACCATCGTGATTCCACGAGTCTTATGTCGCAGCCTCCCTTTGTACTTAGTCCACGAAGGTGGAATTTTTTCAATAACTGCAGACACTTGGAAAGCTTCATCAATAACCATGCCTTCAGCAAAAATTTCATTAATGATTAACTGAAGTTCCATGAATTGATCAACCACAAGTTTTTCATCATTCATTTTGTATTCAAGGAACCTAGCCACCAAGAATTTCTTTCTTCCAGCAACTTCAATAAGATATTTTTCTTCTAAAGCTTCTCATATATCAAAAAGAGAAAAATCATGTTTTGCATTATGAAATCATACAATGAATCATCTAAGTAGTTAAGTATAAGATTTTTATACATATAGTTTTTCCTGGTCCATCTATCATGTTCATATATGTGACCACGTCTATGAAGCCTTGATGAGGGATTTTCCAAAGCAACTTTGTCTAGTCTTTACTATTTAAGAAAAAATAACATTTTCGATTGCCAACGCTTAAAATCTTTTCCATAAAACTTAGCGAGTTTGTCAACAATATTTTTCCCCATTATTGTTACATAAAATAGAGTAATAGTATTGTCTTTAGATTGTTGGTTCTAGTAACAACAATTGTAAATAACTGAAAAGTAAAACTTATCTCAACAACAATATTACTACTCTATTTTTTCTATAATGTTTACAAACCTGCTAAGTTTTGTGGAAAAGATTTTAAGCGATGGCAATCGAAAATGCTATTTTTCTTAAAGACCAAAGACTAGACAAAGTTTCTTTAGAAAAGCCCTCATCAAGGCTTCATATACGTGGTTATGGATATGAACAGGATAAATGGACCAGGAAAAACTATATGTGTAAAAATCATATACTTAATTACTTAGATGATTCACTGTATTATTTTTATAATGCAAAGAAGGATTTTTCTGCTTTGATATATGAGAAGCTTTAGAAGAAAAATATCTTATTGAAGCTGCTGGAAGCAAGAAATTCTTAGTGGATAGGTTCCTTGAATACAAAATGAATGATGATAAACTTATGGTTGATCAATTCATGGAACTTCGGTTAATCATTAATGAAATTCTTGCTGAAGGCATGGTTATTGATGAAGCCTTCCAAGTGTCTGCAGTTATTGAAAAATTTCCACCTTCGTGGACTAAGTACAAAAGAAGGATGCGATATAAGACGCGTGAAATCACCATCGAGAAATACCAACAATATAATAGTTGTATCTTGGAGGCAACTCGCTAATGGGTATAGCATCACTCTTCTTAGAGGAGTAGCAGGCGATATTGTGTTTAGGACAACGTATTTTCAATACGCGCCTTTATTAACTTTTTCTACAATTGTTGTTGTTGCATCTACTCGTCAAGATTTGGGTTGAGATAAGTTTTACTTTTCAGTTATTTACAATTGTTGTTACTAGAACCAACAATCTAAAGAAAATAATATTACTCTATTTTATGTAACAACAATGGGAAAAAATACTGTTGACAAACCTGCTAAGTTTTGTGAAAAAGATTTTAAGCGTTGACAATCGAAATTGTTATTTTTTCTTAAATACCAAAGACTAGACAAAGTTGATTTGTAAAAGCCTTCATCAAGGCTTCATAGACGTGGTTATGGATATGAACAGGATAGATGGACCAGGAAAAACTATGTGTGTAAAAATCTTATACTTAACTACTTAGATGATTCACTGTATGAATTCATAATGCAAAAGAGGATTTTTCTCCTTTTGATATATGAGAAGCTTTGGAAGAAAAATATCTTATTGAAGCTGCTGCAAGCAAGAAATTTTTGGTGGCTAGGTTCCTTGAATACAAAATGAATGATGAAAAACTTGTGGTTGATCAATTCATGGAACTTCGGTTAATCATTAATGAAATTCTTGTTGAAGGCATGGTTATTTATGAAGCTTTCCAAGTGTATGCAGTTATTTCCACCTTCGTGGACTAATTACAAAAGAAGGCTGCGACATAAGACGTGTGAAATCACCATCGAAATATAGCAACAATATAATAGTTGTATCTTGGAGGAAACTCGCTAATGGCTATAGCATCACTCTGCTTAGAGGAGTAGCAGGCGATATTGTCTTTAGGACAACGTATCTTCAATAGTGCCTTTATTAACTTTTTCTACAATTGTTGTTGCTGCATCTAGTCGTCAAGCTTTGGGTTGAGATAAGTTTTACTTTTCAGTTATTTACAATTGTTGTTACTAGAACCAACAATCTAAACACAATACTATTACTTTATTTTATGTAACAACAATGGGAAAAGATATGTTGACAAACCTGCTAAGTTTTGTGGAAAAGATTTTGAGCATTGGCAATTGAAATTGTTATGTTTTCTTAAATACCAAAGACTAGACAAAGTTGTTTTGGAAAAGCCTTCATCAAGGCTTCATAGACGTGGTTATGGATATGAACAGGATATATGGACCAGGAAAAACTATGTGTGTAAAAATCTTATACTTAACTACTTAGATGATTCACTGTATGAATTCATAATGCAAAAGAGGATTTTTCTCCTTTTGATATATGAGAAGCTTTGGAAGAAAAATATCTTATTGAAGCTGCTGGATGCAAGAAATTTTTGGTGGCTAGGTTCCTTGAATACAAAATGAATGTTGAAAAACTTGTGGTTGATCAATTCATGGAACTTCGGTTAATTATTAATGAAATTCTTGCTGAAGGCATGTGTTTGTACCGTGTGTAAAATACACGGAAGACCCATTAATCAAGCCCGTTTACCCCGTGAAAGAAGATTCCAGAAATTTCCAGAAGATTTGTTGCCCAAGTTGCTTGCACATCAAGTTTATATATCATAATTAGGGTAACATAACAATATAAATACATGTATCCTAATCCCTAAAGGGAGAGGGAATCCTAGGTTAGCTAACCCGAAGAAATACAATTGTATCATGATCATCAATAAAATCACTCCCTACGGGATTCCTCCGTGGATGTAGGCAACACTTGCCGAACCACGTTAATTCTTTGTCTCCTCTATTTATCGTTTTCTAGCCCTAATTTTCAATAATCATCATCAAATCATCGTGTTTAGTGCCTAAAAGTAATTTTGGGTACAAACAACATGGTTATTGATGAAGCTTTCCAAGTATCTGCAGTTATTGAAAAATTTCCACCTTGGTGGACTAAATACAAAAGAAGGCTGCGACATAAGACGCGTGAAATCACCATCGAGAAATACCAACAATAGTTGTATCCTGGAGGCAACTCGCTAATGGCTATGGCATCACTCTGCTTAGAGAAGTAGCAGGAGATATTATCTTTAGGCCAGCTTGTCTTCGATACGTGTCTCTATTAACTTCTGCTATAATTATTGTTGTTGCATCCACTCGTCAAGCTTTGGGGTGAGATAAGTTTTACTTTTCAGTTATTTACAATTGTTGTTAACAGAACCAATTGTTGTAAAGAGGTTTGAGAGGGGAAGTTCGATGCCGACGTAGGCGACTTAAGTTGTGGCATACACAATTTTACGTGTTTTTTTTTAATTAATTAATTAATTTCTTTATTTATTTTACAATTACAAGAGCATAGTTTTGGGTAGGTTCATTTCAATATTTATATGGTATAGGAAAAAAAAAAAAAAAAAAAAAAAGTGGGACTGATCACATTAAAGGAAAGATTTTATTTATGTCTTATTGAATAGATAAGTATAAAAATAACTAGACAAAGAAATGATGGGGACATGATCCCTTCCCGTTGAAGTTTGCAACAAATTTGCAACTTGATTAAACTTGAATTGGTGGACTGAATCCTAATCTTGATCTTGCATTATCAAACTCTATAATACTAAACTGCATCTGATGACCACCGATAACAATTGAAGTCTTTGGCTTTGCACCTCCATCTACAAATGCCAAACAGTACACATTATTCTTGACAAACTTCAAAGTAGTACCTGGTCCATTCGTAACCCAATTTACATTGTTGGGCATGCGAAGAGAGATTGATGGCACAACAAGCCCATCTGGTCTGCTTTCTATCGTCGACCCATTAAAGCAAGAACTGAAAGGGGCAACGGGAGCAATCGTAGAAATACCCCTGGCTTTAGCCGCCTTAATATATGTGCTTGTGAAGGCCTTGAATATTGATGTCTCCATTTTAGTGTAAGGTACTAAAGTGCTAAATTTAGTTCCTCCAACTCCATTTTTCTTGTTGATGGACAATAATCCTTTGTTTATTGCGACAACTGAACCGTCTATTTCAATTGATCTTAGATCGACGAAATAGTCACTAGGAAAAAAAGAGTTAGTGAGCAGTGGGGTGTAAACTAATTGCTGCCTGAAGTTTTGGTTAGTGTAAGGACCACCACCGAAGTACAGGGAACCTCCGGTGTCAGAAGATAACTCCACAGCAAACTTTTGAGGGAACCGATATGCAGCTGAAAATTGTGAAGTTAAAGAAGAACTTGAACGTCCGAGACCGATAATTCCTCTAACACCCTTGGCAAGTCCGCGTAAGGCACTAGAATTCTTTTCACAAGCGAGTGAAATCCCAGTAGCAGTAACATTTGGACCTGAGACCCATTCCCCATTTTTCAAATCGTTTGATTGGGCTGTTATGACAGCTGAAATCGTCGGAGATGCACAACCAGCACTAGAAAAGATCCAGGAGGATTTACGACCTATATCGATGACTACGTTTCTAGGGACTTTTCCTACTGGCGTGGTGACATATTGGAGAGTGGATTGATCCCTGTAAACAGAGAAAAAGAGCCCGCCTGGCCTGGAAGAAGAAGAAGGTTGAGCAGTTGAGACTGAGAGAAAGAAGAAGCTGAGGAAAAGAAATGCGAAAAAGGAAGGATAAGAAGCCATGGGATTTGTTGTTTGTGTTTGATTGTACTTAACCAGGAGTGGAATGTAGAAGAAGTGATGAGGTATGGGGTTTATATAGGACGTAATCTAGTCAATGTTCAAGATTTATTGGTTCAAATGAAGTGGGCAATATTATGTGCCAGAAGTCATTACTGTTGGGCGCCTACCATATGTTTCAAGGAGTCCTGTCCGAACACCTAATGTCGTGAACATAATGATCAAAGAGAAGATAAGATATTTAAAACAGGACCACATTTCATATTGAATCGACGAATATCAGCAGAAAAGGTATTAATAACGTACATGGCTGCTTTTTGTTCATTCAATTATCGATTCCAAAAGCAACATGCACGTTCCTCAAATCTCACCTGTTTACTTTGTATTCTAGCCCTTTCACAATTCTCAGGGTTACAAGAACAAAAGCAGGAAATGACGAACAATAAAAAAAAGACAAAATGAGGCACTAGAAGCGAAATTGTTGGTAAAAATGTCACAATTTAGGCTAGCTCTAATCGTGGTCCAAGATTCAAGCTTCTGCTTGGATCCACGTCACCCAACAAGCTCGTCTAGGCGTAATGGGATTCAAGATTCGTAGATGATACGCCTTTTGAACCTGCGTCGCACGCAGTTAGAAACTGCGTTTCATTGGGTAAATCAAAAGCGCAGTTTCTAACTGCGTTTCTTGTAAACACCTAAAACATCCAGAACTCGCCCCTTCCTGCATCTATTCTCTATCTTTTCTCTTTTGTTCTTCAAAAACAAAAACGTTGTAACTTGATTTCACATACTTTTTAAAGGCGATTTTGTGTTTAAGGGGCTGTACTCTTGCAAGGGTTTGTTGTAGAAGAGGAGGGGAAACTATTGCTGGTGTTTTTGAGCGATTTGATAAGCATTTCCAAACAAGGTAGGTAACTTTTTTTTTGATTGATTCATTTGATTTTTTGTTTTTGATTTAAGTTTTAATGGTGTGATTTAGAAGCTATTGAACAAATCATGTTGAATATGTTGATTGAGCAGTAGGATAATTGTTGATTTAATTTCAAAAAATTAAAATGTGGAATTAGGGTTTATGCTATTTGGGGTTAATTTAGGTGAAAGATAAATCCTTGATTGATTCATAAATTGATTGATTGTTTTAATTGTGTTTATGCTTGGTAGAATGTATTTGAAATTTATAATTTGATAAGCATGTTAACAATTTTGTTTTGAGGCTTGGCCATAGAGTTTGAGGATTAACTCATGTAGTGTTTTTAGTTGAGGTTGAGATGATTATGTTTTTTGTTAATATGGTTTTTGTTAATATGATTTTGGGTGAAATTGATTATATGGGTGAAATTGATGTTGTTAATATGGTTTTTGTTGGAACACTTGTTGTTAATATGATGTTGTTAATATGATTTTGTTGTTAATATTATTTTGTTGGAAATTGTTTTTGTGGTTTATAGTATTTTGCAATGTGTTTTAGGATTAAGTCATGTATTCTTTTGAGTTGGTGTTTAGAAGATTCAAGGGGTGGAATTGATGTTGTTATTATCACTTTGCCGAAGATTTTCATATGAGCAATGTGCATACCTCAATGTGATGTGAATGTGAACGTGTGAATTCATATGTTGATTGTGCATAGATTAACATATGCGTTTGATTTTGTTATTCACATGTTGATTGTGCTTCCCTTGGTCTTTTCACTTTTAGATAATGGAGGATGTCGACTGGTCTAGGTATGAGAAGTTATCCCAACTATCTCTAGGTGTCGGCGAGTTACAACATAAGGCCGACAACTTAGTAGATAAGCGAGACGGAACATTTAGGAGCAGTTGGACCAACTTAAATAAATTTTACCAGATAGTGGTTAGAAACAACCCCCGTGCATTATTAATTCTTCAATGCTGTGGTTTAGAGTCCATATTCCAATTTAATTTTAGGTATGGGGATAAGGGATTAACCGAAGCTATATGTGAGAGGTGGTGGAAGAAGACTAGAACTTTTCACTTCAAAGAGTTTGAAATAGGTTTGACTCCTCTAGATTTCTATCGGTTGACTGGTATTACAATTGGAGGAGGTAAGCCAATCCCAGAATTACCAAAGGAAACAATGACGGCGCAAGAAGTAGAAGCTATGGATGCTAGGTATTTCCGGGGTGTGTTAGATGTTATGGCACATAGAAGACTACATGATGTGAAAACTGGAGATTATGATTCCAAGGCATGCACGATGCGAGTTTCTCACTTGGCTAATTTCATTTTAAGTAGGAACAATGTTGACAACTGCGGCATTGCGTAAGAATTGACTAGAATGTTCTTGCTCTGGTGTATTGGTTCTTTTTTGTTTGCAGACTGTAGTGTTAGAGTAGATAAACGATGGTGTATAGTGTTGGATAATTTGGATGATGTTGGGTCTTATGATTGGGGTACTCCAACTTTGGGCGTTCTGTATAAACACCTAGATGACTGGAGTTCGTGCAAACAGAAGGATATGGGTGGCATGTTGATGATTTTAGAGTTCTGGTATTATTTTTATTTCCGTAATTGTCAACCTGTTTTAAAGGAAAACCTGAGAGATCATGAACTGGATCCACACCCGACTATTAGTCTATTTAATGTGTTGAACCTTAGGAGCAGGGGACAAAAAGATCTTCACAAACACTCTCTGTCAGATGCACGCGCTCAGATAGATATTAGGTCGGGTGATGCGGTTATCTAGGACCCCTGGTTTGGGGATAGTGAACACCAACACACTGATGCATTCCAAACCGCACTTGAGATGTCTAAGTGGAGATGTGTCTTTAAGGACAAGGACGGTGCCAGAGCTTCAGTTTATCTGGCTGAGAGGTGTATGAGGCAGGTGTTTGGTGCGATAGTTATCCCATGCAACCCACCTAGATTGGAGGAAGTATTAGATGGTATGGAGGTTGAGGTTAGTGATCACTTCCTTCATGTCCCTGATGAAGTGTATTCCAAATTTTGGAAAACTCATAGCGTGGGAGCCCTTAGGACAAAAACCACTCACATAGACACACATGATGATATCGGAGTTGGTCACGGCGGTATACCCCGTAGTTTGATGCCCCAACGCCCACCCCCTAGCATGTCATCCTAGACATACACATACGACCAACCAGGACAGTCCATGAGCCAACTCCCAAACCTACAATGGGACATGCCCTTCTACAAAGATTCCTTTGAAGAGCTAGTTCCAGTCCCCATGGAAGGAGAGAACCCATACAATTTTTCTGAAATCAACGTCTCGGAGGTTAGTCATTTTATTTCTCATTTTCATTTTCATTTGGAGTTTGTTCATTGTTAAACATAATTGTTTAAAAAACTTTTATTTTGTTTTTTAGGAAGAGTTACGGAGGTTTGTAGGGGAGGCATGCTGGCTGATTCAGAGTAGCAGATAGGTGGTATATGATGAGAGTCGTCGTCGAGCGGTGTATAACACCCCCACAACCCATCGTAGTTCCGGAACATCTGAAGGCCTATTTTATTCAAGTCAGGAAGAACAGACATTTCCCACCACATATTGCGATGGAGTATCCTTGCCGGCAACCCAACACCGTCGCAAGCGTCCGGCTGCAGACCCTTCCGCATCGAATGCTTATTATGTCCCTCAGCCTCCTGATAGTAACCTCCCTGTAGAGCATAACCCGTTATTGGAGCATGCCTCCCCGGTGATTAGTGACTTACCAACCTCAAGTGATTTTTTAGGGCTTAGCTTGGGTGGTAGTTGGCATGGTAGTGTGCATGGTAGTGGTCCGAGAGGTGATGATGGAGCTGATATGGATGTTGTGCCAGATAGTCAGTTTTTTGGGTGACTCCAGTAAAACTGGTTAAAATTTTGTTGATTAGGTAGGACGTAGTAGATGTTTGCTATTTAGTTGTTGTATGATATATTTAGTTTTTCCTCATGTATGTTGGTCCTCGTCTTATCCCTTTTTATGTTCTTCATATCCCATTTTAAGTGCGTTATTTTTTATTTTCTTATTTCCGCTTACAAAACAATACACCGTTTTAAATCCGTTGCGATGATGATTTAATTTGATATTTAGCTGAAAAATGGAGTCGGCTATCGTTAGATATATGCGACGACGGAGAGAGGCGACATACCCGAAACGGTACCACGATGATAGCCATGGAGATTTCGTCATCATGTATCAGCAAATTTTGCAGGAGGCGCATGATTTTCACCAACCCGAACCGGTATAGGTCTTGACTAGAAGAACCGTTAACAGATGTCGTGTGGAGGCAGATGCCAGGATGATGCAGGACTACTTTAACCCCGGTTGAAGATACGGACCTCAGCGTTTTAAGGGACGTCACGGTCTTCCCCGGGAAGTATTTCTTAGAATATTGCCTCAGATTTGCGCCAGAGATCCGGATTTTTTACAGCGAAGAGATGCGTGTAACATCCCGGGACATTCTCCTCATATGAAAATGCTCGCCGTCATGAAACTCCTGGCAAAGGGGGTGGCTGTGGATAGCTTAGACGATTACACCGGGATGGCTGCTTCAACAATATACATGTATGCTAAGAAGTTTATGTATGCACTACTTTGGGAATTTAACGACCGTTACATGAGGCTGCCAACAACCGAAGATACTAAGAGGTTATCGCCCGGTAACGCAAAGACGTGGTTTTCCCGGAATGCTCGGAAGCCTCGATTGCACCCATTGGGAGTGGAGGTTATGTCCTACTGAAGAAGCAGGGCGACACGTGGGACACCATAAGAAACCAAACCTTGTTCTACAGGCAGTGGCATCGTACGATAGATGGTTCTGGCACTGTTTTTTTGGCGAGCCCGGGTCTAACAACGACTTGAATGTGTTGGCGCAGTCGGGATTATTTGATAGAGACAATGACGCATTATCCCCTCCTTGCAATTTCCGTATCATGGGCAACGAGTACAAACATGGATACTATTTGGTGGACGGCATCTACAGCGAAATGCCTGGGGTGGTCCATAGCTATAAGAAACGTGATGTTATGCCGCCGATCCAGAAGAAATTTAATGAATACCACCACGCAAAGAGGAAGGACGTGGAGCGTGCTTTTGGTGGTCTAAAGTCCAAATGGGGTATAATAAGGAATCCTTGTCGTTACTGGTCTCATCGTGACATACACACAATTATGAGAGCGTGTTTAATTATGCATAACATGTTTGTGGAACATGAGTACCGTGATACGGAATGGGCGACTTTCGATGAACGAGAAGATACACAACTGGTACAAGGTAACGCGGCAGAAGCCCGCGCGTATTATCTGAGCCATGCCCGTTGGAGATTCTTGCAAAACGACATCACGGAGCACATTTGGCAGCGTCACATCCTCGGATTGCGAGATGGTGAATTGGGCCCCGGTGAGGAGGATGATGGCATCCCCACTTCCGATGCGGGTACTACCGATGTGGATGAAAACGCTGATGTTTACCCATTGGGCGATGATAACTTTTATGAGAACGGAGAGTAGGATGCACAGGCTTTTAGTTTCGTAAGTGAGGACAATGCAATTGTTTCCTTTTATAAGACTACTACTGCTCTTGTTTATTAAGACTTGTTGTGTTTTTATAATTTAAATTATTAATTATGACATTTTAAGATTTTATTTTTCGTAACAAAATTCGCTTTCATATCGTAAGTTGTAATATGATTTCGTTCCATATTTGTAAACATTATTTTTTAGGAGGTATTTAACGGTTTTATTGTTGAACGTATGTAGGAATGGATGACGAAAGTACGCTTCCGAAAAGAAAACGATATTAAATTTGAGTATTATGAGTGCTACCTTACTTTGAAGGAGGCCGTGGAGGAGTTCAACCCGTCGTGGATAGCAAGGCACATGGGTTAATGTAACATCACTATGCTTCATGCTTTTGTTGGCATACCTCTTGTAAACACTCCCGGGAGACTACTCGGCCTTTAGGGTCACCGACCAGTTTGAATGCTTGTAGGACATTAAAGTATGTTTCGAAGAGATTTAATTCTTACCAGTCGTTGTATCCAAAATATATGTTTTGGGAATACACAGAAGTACCATCATTTTTAATATTCCTATTATTTTACCATGGATTAAGGGCAAATAACAAAAGTGTCTGACAGTTGGGTGTCTTTTTCATCGCTACATGAAAGGACTGTTACACAATGTCCTCTATAAAATAACTTTTTCGGCCACCAAGATGAGGGTACAAAACATAAGATATTCAAATCCATCCAGTTACAGCCTCTCCTGTAATATTGTTTCATCTCATCGCTTTAATCCAAAACCTACAACAATATTATTATGGCTAGGTATACCGTCGAAGAGGATGTTGCTATCACTAATGCGTGGGCAAGTGTTGTTACCCTTCCCGAGGTGGACCATCACCGGGTTCCGGCTAATACGGTTTGGAACAGCGTATTTGAAAAGTACACACAACTATTCCCAAATATTCATCAAAGAACAACAGTTGTTGTAAAGGCTAGGCTCGGAGTAATAAAAAAAGGGGTGAGGGTTTATGTGCGATACCAGAAAGAAATTTATATGGCACATAACCAATCTCCTCTATGGATGGTTCAGAGGCTGGTAAGTAGTTTATCGTTTTACTCATACCACTTTTTTTTTAATCTTCAACATGAACACTAAATGAGTTATCAACCAATTATCTAAAGGAGCGATATGCAAATTAGAAATACGCTCGTGATACAGGGAAATATTTCATGTTTTACCAATGCTACTTAATCATGAAGGATAACATCTTAATCGAACACGATACAACCGCCACCGAATCCTCCGCAACATGGGGACGAAGATTAACAAAACCGTATCAACACCATGATATTAATTTAATGGTTTTGTGGGCAAACCTCTTTGTAAACCCTCACGAGACAAAACTCGTCCGTTATGGCCACATAACGGTTTAAATGCTAGATATCTTTGGTAAAAGTTAGCTAAGTTTAATTTTGAAAAATCTTTTAGCGATCTCTAACCATTCCATCAATGTGAGCATCAATTTATTCATAATGGTATTTGTTTTTCAATTTATTCATAATGATATCTTTGGTAATAAATATGATCATGGGTCCCCCTATGTTTTGTTTCACCACACAAACTGCTTTTCAGTCAGATAGTTGATACTTTGGGAAGACATGATCTTGGGTCGATGCAATGTAGGGGTTATCGATAAATAGTAAGGGTCGCTATATAAAAAAAAGAAGTGTCCCTTGGTAACAGTAAACGACTTTTGGATAAAGATTCGTGGGTGGTTAATAATTTGAGTACTGTCTGTATTATTATCTCTGGATTTATTTGCACCATGAATTGTCATAGCTTTTGATGCATTATTTTGAGTGATCAAATCATGACTCACGGTCTTCTTCTGTTTCCAACCCTGATTTCTGACAACATATATACAAGTTGATTTAACCCAAACAAGGGTCATTGTACCATCTCTTCTTGCCAGAGATAGGTCTTTCCTTGTCCTCCAAGAGGTGTTTTAAACAACAAAGGGCGTATGTGAACATGCTAAGTGTTTTTTAAATTGAGAAGGGTTGTCGGTGAAAAGTGACAAGTTTGTGTAAACAGTTTTTCTTTTACGAGTGAAATGGATGTGTTTTAACAATTTCCACGCAGATTATTAATTTGGATCCTATAAATATCCAGGTTTACCCAAAGGTACTTAATCTTCGTCCGAGTACTTGGAAATCGTATTATCTACCTCCAAACAACATAGACCTGGCAAAACTTGTCACGACTTTCTACCCCTCAATTAACTCTTTTTACGAACACAACAATGGGATCATTTGATTCGATTGAAGATTTGCAAATTACAAAAACATGGTACAAAGAATCTCGAGTAGCAGACCGCGCGCCGGTAATGCCCGAGCCCAAAACCTTTTGGGCAAAAATATACAACCAATATATACGAGATTATGGGAATCCAAACAGAAGAAGTCTTCAACAGATTCATGATAGGTACAAGATTATACAAAAAGCCATTTGCGATTTTATAGCTATTCAACAACGACTCACCAAGCACGGCTGTATTAGAATGTCATCCCGATAATTTGTAAGTATTGTTTAATTTATTTCGTCCATTGGTTAACTGATTGATTCTAAATTTGTTGAGTATATTTTCGATGTGTTTTTGTAGCACGAATTGGTTAAAGCGGGGTATTTAGAGGAAAAAGGTGAGGCATTCACATTCGACGAATGCTATAATTTCATGGTATCCAAAATCCCAGAGTATGGATCACCGGGCAATTCATCGACTTCATCGAGTGAAGTCTAAAACTGGAATCTATGTTTGTGACAACTTTGTGGGTTAGTCTGTTATCAACCCTCACGAGACTAAACTCGTCCGTTAGGGTCACCTAAGGGTTTAAAGGCTTGTTTCATGTGCTAAGTGTAACCGTGATTCCTACGAAAGTGAGTTAGGTTATTAATTATGTTGTTCTAATGTAATACGATGTTAAACATGAAAGTCGTTATTTTAAAAGTTGTCCGTTACGTCATTGCAATAAGTAAGAAAACACATTACATCGTAAAAATCCGAAGATTTCAAACTAACAATATTAACCACTAATAAACATCTCACGATAACAAGATTCTATTTTATATGCGAGTACCAAAAAAATAATTGGCCACGAAATGCCGGAAAGGCTTCCCTAGTTCCGCTTCATACATTGCCATCGCCTGAGCACGATTATCATTTGCAAGAACGCGATACTGCCTAAAACGACCACAAATCCTTTTTAGCATGCTAACGCGGTGTTGGATACGTATGGAGGAATACCAAGCGCTTCCATTCTCAATTTGAATCAAAAAGTATTCCCTCACTCGAAACCAAAACGCCATACCCCCGGAGGATTTTTCTGTATCATGATCCATATCCGCAACCTTACAATAACTAATCACTAGAGCGATATCTTCATGCATCGAAAAACGAGGCATCGTGATTGAGGATTGTGGTGGAAATAAGATATGTCACTTTTATAATTTGGGATTGAAAAAATTTATCTTTTGGTTGAGTTTACAGAGCATTACACCTTCGCAGATAATTGATTTGTGAGGGGTTTATCACAAATTTATACTAAAACTCTCAGATGGGTTTAAATGTAATTTTGAAATTCTACAAAGGAATAAATTATAAATATTGCAACTTTGCTACATGAGTACGTATCATTGGTCTGGCATTATTTTGCATGTCATCTTCTGTAGCGTGATATATTTTTGTAATCCGGGTAATGGTTAAATAGAAAATGACCTTTGAAAGAGGAGGCATCTAAAGATTGTTGTACACTATTACCGATTAGATGTGTAATATTAGTCTCTGACATCTACAATTATCACCCGTCACATTGTGTTTTCGTAACACGCCCCATTGAGTTGTCCACCACTTGTATGTCAGACAAAAGTGTAAAGATAGGCATTGAATTATGCAGCTTTCCCTTTTGATTTATTATCATACACGTGGACTGGAATAAGGGGGTTTGGGATCTGGTGGTTGGGGAGATTACCGACTTAAGTTGAAATATTCACGAATAAGAGTTTTCCAAGAAGTTTGTCCCTAACTTGAGGTCCTAAAATAGTCATACATAAACAAACCCAAATAAACGTTAACATACATAAACAACATAAAAAATACACAATACATAAAACATAAACATTACATCAGACCGCGCCTCATTGACCAGAATTAAACACGGGATTAAACATTACATCATAAACACATAACATAACACAACATATTAAAGAGCATGAGAAAATTTAATTAGTCGGCCCATTCCACCAAATTACACCCGTGACATTGCTTAATTGTTTACCATAGGTGTTCTTATCTTTAGAACGATTTAGTTTCATAAAAAACCTACATCCGGCACCGGCATGACGCCCCTTTTCATGTTCAACCTTAATCATACCTTTCTCTTTGAAGTTTTTGCAGAGTACGCTAATATTTTTATCATCTTTGGACTTGATTGCATCTTCTAACCATTGAGCTTCTTCACGACAATTATCGAACGGCATCGAAGGTACCTACTTTTTCCAGTTCCGCTTCTAATAACAATTTGATTCCCGGACAACCTCTCTGCGGGCACTTGGAATACATCCAAGGGCATTGCATGGCTGAATGGTCATCAAGGAAACAGAGCGGACAAATTTGGTTTGCTTCTACACACACAATTTGTTTTCCCTTGCGATTATAATTCATTTTTGTCCGGCTAAATTCGAAGTAGCGTTTTATGTTTGATGGTGTGTTTCTTTGAGTGTATTTATAGGAAAAAATAATTATTATTTATAAATGAAATCCCCCCTTAAAAAATCTTGTCGTTATAGTGTGTTGATAAGGATAACAAGATTTCTATCAGAAGTCTCGTTATCCAAAACAATTATGTCTGGATGACTTAATGGCAATCGCATAAGCCGAGTAGTACGAGTGTTTTTATCTACGTAATCGGGCTATGTTCAACCAGAGCTCTATTTGAGAAAGTATACGAAAAATACTCTGCGTTTAACATTACAAAGGTAAACCGGGTGTAGGAAAAAAAGGTCAAACAAATATTTAACAGCCCACGCAGCTTTGTAAATCGCGTTTAAAGAATACGCAGATTCAATATGCGTGCGACGCAGGTTCAAACTGCATGCAGAAGAATATTCCGTGGATTTTTTTTTCATACGCAGTTTGTAACTGCGTTTTATGCTTTTTCCATACGCACTTTGAAACTGCGTACCTTGGGTACTTCCAACTTGGATCCAAGCTGAACGCAACACTCATTCTGGATTTGAGCCACTGTTCATATATTTGCGACACTTCAACAGTGCCTAAAGTGGGATCTTGGATCCCGTTAGAGCTAGCCTTATAGGGGATACCAGTATTATTTCTGGGTGATACCAATTCATATAGGACAAATAAGTGTTAACAGATCCTGACCGTCGGATCACTGTATTGGTATCACCCCGCTAATAATTGTATCCCCTTTATAAATCATGAAAAATGTCTTGAATAATAGGAAAAAGAAAAGAAGAAGAAAAAAATAATAACTAGTTGAGAAGTCTCTTTGCCTGCATTTTTTAGGAAAAAAAATATGAAAGGAAAATTTAATTGATAAAATCAATTGTTTACGTCTGACAAGGCAAACTTTAAAATCAAAATACAAAATTTTGATTGAATTTAGCTTTTTTGGCTAATAAATCAGCTATAATTTGGTTTAGGAATGCATCCCACTTCTTTGCAAATACATGTATCATCAACAACAATCAGTCCAGCCCTCATTAGGCTAGTTTATTTGGAATGAGAACTTGAGCAGTTCTCATTCGAATAGTAACGCAAGGTTGGGGAAATTGCTGGAGTAGAGAGAATCAAATGGGCTAAAGAGACTCTAGTTATCAACTTGCAGCTGCAAGAGGATTGTCTAAATATACTAAATGTCATTAATGGCAATCTAAAAGCTGTTAAATTAGCTATTAATAACATGATTTGTGATTATCAGGAGTTGCTTAAAACTTTTAATAAAAGGTTAATGTCAGTATGTACCGAGAAAAACAAATGACATTGCAGATTTATTAGCCAAAGAAACTAAATTCAGCCAAAACTTTGTTTTTAGATTTCAAAATTTGCCTAACTGGTTACAATCTTTTTTTTTTTTTTAGATATAAGCTTGATCTAAACAATTGATTTTATCAATTAAATTTTCCTTTCTAATTAAACTAGAATCACAATACGATTTGGTATCCCATCAGTGGTACTACGAAAAACTTTTTGATCCCAAATAATACTACAAACGAAGGCAACACAAGAGATTTCACCTAATAAGATTACTCTCCTCTATCGACGAGTTGGCTTCCCACACAAACAATCAAGTAGTCTGTTCAACTTCAAGGGATGCGTTTCTAAAAATACAAGCTCCACTATTTATAATGTTATGACCAAGGATTGAGCGGAAGACATGGTATATTCAATTTAAATTTCCATAGATAGAAAAAGAATATTATTTCCGAAATTAACAAATACCAACTGTATTCCAACTCGTAAACCGAAACCACTCTTAGTTGAAAACTAATATTAGCTAACATACATCCATATACTTTACTAATATAGTAACTAGAGATATGCAAAGTTGTTACAATCTTTCAATAGTGCAAGTTCAGCAACAATCTCCTCTATTTTTTCCTTCAACCAATCCTGATCCGAATTAATATGATAAGATTAGTTCTAAGATCTTCAAAATAAATGATATAATTGAATCATCCCATCAGTGGGGAATTAATAAGGTTAGAGATGAAGAATTCCCAATATTTTCTACCAATCTCATTCCTCGATTGGTAGTTCGTGAAGGGTCGTATAACAGAAGATATAGACCTTTAAAATAGACAAGAACTATGATGACCATGATAAGATTTTGGATAAAAAAGATCTATTATACAAAAGATAGTCTAACCAGGTTTCACAAATCCAAAGTGAATTTTTGGAAGTGGTAACCTAATTATGTTTCTCAGGTAAACCTAGGTTCATGGAGGATGACTCCTGCAGCAACAAGTACAACGTGCAAGTATTAGAAATATTAGTTGCAGAGAGTCCTCTATTTATAATAAATAAGGTTAATTAGGTTTCTTAAAGTTCAAGGAATTGTTGTTTACATTCGAAGTTAGTTCGTGAACTAGTTTCTATATTTGTGATTTACTTTAATCTCAAACAATGCTTAGAATAACTCTTCACTTTTGTCCCAAGTAAAATTTGTTTCCTTAGTTAGAATATTCTAGCAACAGAGTTCTTTCATTACTGTAATTGAACTTATGTTTTGATGATTCATTTCTAATTTCCTTCGCATAAATTGCTTCTCCTGATGAATCCTTAACACCATATGACGTTCTCATAATTTTGTTTAAGTTATGACCCTTACCATGGATTTTTATGAGATTTTTTGACTAGTGATTGAGTCATATTGATTAGGCTATACAATCCTAAAACAACGACTAATAGCCGTTGGAGTTCACTGGGGAGACTACCAAAATCCACAGAAAACAAAGTACTTATCAATATATTTTATATGAATTTTGGTATCCTCTCGGAAAACCTTAGCGCTGCTCCCTCTCTCCTCAACAAAAATTTTCATCGCTTGAGCCTCCAATGCTCAGAGATGCTCCTTTGGGAGTGGATCTGGAATAAGACAACACTTAAATTTGTACTTCACTTCTTCTACAATAATAATCTCTTAGTTTAGTTCCTGTTTTAGTAGTTAGTTTTGTTTTTTTTTTAAAATCTACTCAGTTCCAATTTAAGTATAATCAGGTTTAGATTTGGGGTTTTATATGATTTGTGATCAGGTACGTTCCTTTGCTTGGTTATTATTGTGGTGAAGTATTTTGTTGTATGTTTCATCACAAAGTAACTTCTTCTCAACAACAAAAGATTTCATGACAATGATAGTAATAACATCAACTAAAGCAATCACGCTGGAGGCATCAACAACCATCCTACGTGAGATTTTGTTCCAAAAGATTTTGTTGCCGATTCAGACAGATTCTTAGTGATTCCCACCTATCAAGATGACCTTGTGAAATTAAACATGGGGGTACCAAAATACACCGCCAACTTTTTCTTAGGCAACCTGTATGGACTAAACTCGAATACAATTCCGAGAGTTCAACTTAATGAATCTCAATCAATGAATTATATGAAGATCTTATATCTCTTTCTCTCATAATCAAAAAGTTTACAGAAGTCAATCCTTGAACCTGATTATGTGTGAGAGTACTTGGACGATTCCAAAGATCAATATCCAAGAATCAATCAAGTCGTATCCAACAAACAAGTATGAATATATATGTTAATATGTTTTATCAATTAACTTACTCTACTTGTTTGAATATTTTATAGAGTAAACATAAAACTATGAGATGACAAACCGAACTAGGAGGCTAATTTTGGATACAAAGGAGGTTCGCTAAAATTGAGTTGGGTATGGAGAAGAACTCTTCTACGAATTGTATCGAGAGAGAAAATATGGAGTAAGAACATAAAATAACAAGATGAAAAAGAAAACGAGAGTTCTGAACTAGAAAATGGAAAATGAATATAGGTAACACATATAAACATAAATTGTCTCACATAGCAAGCAAACTTGTTCTTGTTGTTCTTCTTTTTTC
This sequence comes from Papaver armeniacum, assembly GCA_023531295.1. Classification (NCBI taxonomy): domain Eukaryota; kingdom Viridiplantae; phylum Streptophyta; class Magnoliopsida; order Ranunculales; family Papaveraceae; genus Papaver; species Papaver armeniacum. Next base: position 238,821 of record JAJJWW010015831.1, read on the forward strand.
TTCTTCTACTTGTTTTTCACTTGTTGTTGCATTTGAGCAACATTAATCCTCTGATCTTCTTGTATTCTATACCGATCTTAACATAAGTAGTACTTAAATGTGTCTTCCGAATCCATGAATCCTCTTAAAAATTATTTGAGAGAAATAGTTTAAGAGAAATAGAGAGAGAGAGAGTGAGACAGAGTTCTTAAAAAAAAATAGACACAAGACTGGTCAAGCCTCACTTCTTTCTCACATGTATATGAGTTCCTGCCCTGCTGGAGTTTTCAACTCCACGTTTTGAGAAACATTCCTAATCTTGATTGATTATTTTTTTTTACTTGAAATGGACAACAAAAACAAGTTACTTCGAAGTTGACTTACAATGACATTACCTCTTCTTTCTTGTTTTTTTTTTTACTGCAATCATGACTAGTTTTACAAAATAGTTAATCTAAATCACCCAATTTTGCTGCTGATTCTAAGACGAAAACTATGGGAACAACGTTAGTGTCATCGCCATCCACTCTTTTATCAATCGTTCACGAGTGCGATATTCATTTGTGCTAGCCGAGGGCACTATTTAGACCGCCGACCGGAAGGGTACTCCAGTGATGGGGAAGGCTAGTATTTCCAACAAACAAAATTAGGAGAAGAAAGTGCAACGTACTCCCCTATTACGATAAGTGTGTTATAACTTACACTAACTTTCCATATGGAATGATATGTGTCTTTGGTAAGTTAAACATGATTTACATTATCACTTTTAGAGGATATGAATTAACTACTTAATCTTTATCCATTGTACTCCCTCCAACACAAAATAATAGTCTAGTTTTATGTGTAAAATACACAAGAAATCAGCTTATAATTTTGAAACAAATGGAGTAGGAATATATCTTGACCGGATTGACCTTTGAGATTAAATGGTGTGTCGTCCATAGTGTCAAAAAATATATAACAAAAAGCGACCTAATCAACCTTTTTTTCCTGGATATGAATTATCCATGGTAAAAATCAAAACTCTAGAAATGGAAGACTTCCTTTAGTTAGTAGTGTGATTGATCAATATAATTAAGTGACGTTAATTTTTACAATTTTTTGTCTTTTGCTTATCAAAATTATTATTTTTATTTTGTTATCCCTAAAAAGTTTTCCTACATAGTACTTATTGACTTACAAAATTATAATATCATTCAAGGTGACATATTTTAAGTAAAAAAATAAGATAAACCGCTAAACAATGTGGGCCAAAATGGTATTAGCTGCCATTGTACATTTTTATAAATATATTTTTGATTATTTTTGAACTCTTATTGGACTTTCATATGTATGCACAACTGAATTGTTCAATTAATTTTAATCGTCGATTATTCATTTATCATTTATGCCCATATACATTAGGGGAAAAAGTCCGCTTTTGAAAGTTGAGCCTCTAAGATGATATAGACGACCCTGGTCCAGTGTCACAATTTTGTAACTACCGAAATTTGCTTCACAAAATAAAATCTTTCAATTTTTACTTCGAAAAATATTGGGTTTCTTGAAAAATAAATCAAGAATAGCATTCTATTAACAATCTTTTCAAGAAAACACATTATATCAAGAAACCAGAAAATACTACGAACGAACTCAAACGTTGTTAAGAAACCAAAACTTTAAATTTGTAGATTTTAAACAAATTTACTTAACCATATCCGTTATGAAAAGAGAAATATGACTAAGCCCTAAGAAATCACCAGCTTGTTTGGTCAATGGAGAAACTAACCTAGGACCCTCAGTAAACCCACCTTTACAAGTACCTGCATTACTTTCAACATAACTCATTTATGTAAGGGCACCTTCATACACTTGTACTTTAAAATTTGCAATAACATCTTGAACATCATCAATAGCTTGTGAATACAAATCTAAATATACCTTTAGATACATGATCTTTGCCGCTTGTTCTTATTTTCCATCTTTTAAGAGATTGGCACCATAAGAATGAATAGGTCTTGCGTATTGTTGACATGTTTGCATTGATATTACTCCAAGTTCCAAGAGATCTGCATGTTTACAAAGTTGGAGTAATATCAATGCAAACATGTCAACAATACGCAAGACCTACTCATTCTCTTTTAGTCATGAAGTATCTCTATGAGAATTTCATTATGATCCCGCTGGTTTTCGTACCTTTGCCAATTTATATTGACAAAAAGGGGGAGAATTATTGTGTAATTTACACTACAAATACATATGATTTACGGATCATTATGTAAAGGGGGGTGGTTTTCATCGTAAGATGAAGTATTGACTAAGGGGGAGTGATACATATCACCATAGTATTATTGTCAAAGTTGTGATACAATTGGACTTTGATGTTGTATAATAATACTATGACACTGTATAACAATGATTGAGAACAACTGTTTTCTTATTGTTATGGCTACGGATCATCAACAACTATGATGCTTAGTTGAACACGTTCAGAATCGCTGGAGTACTTGGAAGTGATGAAGATTTCGAGTAATGTTGAAGAACCAAGGAAATCAAGCATTTTGATGAGAAGCTACAAAGTTTATTTATTTTGTAATACATATGTATTGATAGTTTTGTCATTAAAATTGACAAAGGGGGAGATTGTTAGAGCACTGCTCGGTCGAACTCGCAAGCGTTGCTATCTCAAGCTTGTTTGTCAAGTTTAGTTGCCAAAACTATAAGTCTTAATTTCTAGTCTACTTAGCTATGTCTCGGATTAGGATAGAATGTGTAGTTGACCTTTAGACTTCATGGCGTTCATCGATTAAATACGAAGAACTACTAAGGGGAGCTTGTGGAACTTCATCAAAAAAAGGTATGTGGATACTTGAACTCATCTATCACTCAGAAGTCTATTTCTATTCTATCTCCTATTAAGACAAAAGTCGTATAGCTATATAGACTTCAATTTAAATACATTTGATATTTCGAGCTGAGTTTAACTCGCTTACATATTTCTCAATATATGTGTTGGTAAGATTTCGCTTTAACCAAGTTCATCTTTTATTCTTGACGAAAGTCAAAAGATAATCATGTGAAAATCGCCTGGTAACATCTTACATGATTTGTGTGAGACACTCATTTGATATAAACTCGGAATGTTTCGTATTGATCGTTTGATCACTTGAAAATTTCTTTGAAGCTAATAGTTTGTGCGAGACATCTATTCTTGTCTTCTAAGAATTTTTCAATGATTGGAATGGGCGTTTAGAACAACTAACCATTGATTGGATATAGCACAGTATGCGTACTTGTATGCTAACTGTTCTAGATATATTCCAAGTTCGGGAACTTAGTATGCATACACGTATGCGTACTGGTTTAACAGTTGAAGTCCGGGAACTTAGTATGCATACTCGTATGTGTACCGGCTTAACAGTTCAAGTCCGGGAACTCTAAGTATGCGTACACGTTTGCATACTTGAGTGGGTTATGTTCTAAAATTGGGTTTGTTCATGAACAAATACATTTATAAAATAAGGAATGCAATCTTTTGCAAACCGTAGCTATAATGTTCATGAATTGATTCGAGTGAATCAAAATCGATTTTGCTTCAATTGTGTCTTGTATACTTTTATTAGAACATAAACAATTGAACAACTCTATAACTAGTTTCATTTGAGTCATTTGAACTAGTTGTGATTAAGATGAACAAGGTTGATATGAAAGTTTTCATATGGCTAACTTCGATTAAATATTCTTGAGCCAACAAAGTGTACACGTTTAGGTACGGTTACACATATCTAAATGAAGTCATATTCATTTTTGTATAACAAGCTAAGTTCGATCAAACGGTTAAAAGATATTAGCTTGAATCTAATCAGGTTTTCATCTAATGGTGAATATTGAATGCTTCGTTACCAAGGTAACATTGATTGCAAACCCTGATTTAAATACTACATAAGGAAGAACTCTAGCAACTGGGAAACCTAATCCCCACACCTCCTGTGTGATACTGGTTGAGACTAGAATCAATTCTCCTTTAACCTAGGTTTTTCTAAACCCATTATAGGTTCACGACTTAAAGACTTCATTGGAATTATGAAGCTAGACCCAACTATTTTCTCTGTAATTGCGTGTTTTGATCTTACTTTGTACTATCGTATTGAGTACTATCTTCTCTAAGATTTTCTCGAGATTCAATATCCGATAGGTAAGATAAAAGTCACAAACATCTTCGTCTCATCATTTGTGATTCCACAATATCTTGTTCCGCTTCCATACGGTTAAGATCATTGTGAGGTGATTGATATTACTAGGCCGTTCTTCGGGAATATAAGTCCGGTGTATCAATTGGTTCCTGTTCACCTTGATTTATCAAAAGACAAAACAAAAACTCGTAGGTACTTCTGTGGGGGATAGATTTATCTATTCAATATACTTTTCTGTGTGAGATAGATTTGTTTATAAAGTCTTCGACTTTGGGTCGTAGCAACTCTTAGTTATGGGTGAGATCATCTAAGGGAATCAAGTGCGTAGAGTCCTGCTGGGATTCAGAGGCGTAAGGAACACGACTATACCTTAATCAGTATGAGATTGGTTAGGGCTCAACTACATTCCAGTTCGAAGTTAACTCGTAGTGGGCTAGAGTCTTTAGCGGCTTAATACAGTGTGGTGTTCAAATCTGGACTAGGTCCCGGAGTTTTTCTGCATTTACGGTTTCCTCGTTAACAAAATTTCTGGTGTGTGTGTTATTTCTTTTCCGCATTATATTTTCTATATAATTGGAATATCACAGGTTTTACGTAGTTCAATCAATTAGATAATCCAACCTTTGGTTGTTGATATAAATTGATTGGCACTTGACCATTGGTCTTTGGTAACGTTCAAGTTGTTTCTCATATTAATCAGGCTTGCGGATTTCTATCTGTTTGATTTACTGATTACATTGAGAAATAGAGATATAACTCTTGGATGTATTTTCCTTGATTGAGTCTTACTGTCTAGTTGATTCTCTTGGAAATATATTGGAGTTAGTCCATACAAATTGCCGAAACGAAATATTGGGAGTGGTTGTTCGACCCTTGCCTTTTTAATTATAAATTTGGTTACACATGTAATTGATTAAAATACAAATTTATGATAAAAATGCCAGGCAAATTATTTTATTTTTTCCCTAAAATAATAATTTTTTAGTTGATCTCCAAAGATTGGTGGCCTTTGATAATGTTTTGTGTTTTATTCTGACAATTATGTTGAATCTTCATCGATATTTGCAACCATTGATGCAAATATAACACCACTATGCACGTTTTCCATATTTATAGATATATCATGTCAAAATGTCAAGAACGATCAAAACACAAAACTCATAAAAGGAAGTTAATGATTAAATATCTTTTGGGTTGAAATAGATGGCAAAGATGAACGCTCTAGTCTCATTCTTCTTCTTAGCTCTTTTTGTTTTCTTTGCAGGTAGAGGATAGATTCGCTAGAATATATTTCTTTCTCGTATAATATACATGTATTGTTTTTCTCATTTTCATCAATAGTTACAGATCAGTAGTGATCAAACTTTCCAAAACAATAATGTATGTGCGATATTGGAGGATCCCTTTCTTAAATTCGTATATATTCTTAAAAAGAAAATTTTATTAATATGCAGGTGGGAAAACAATGCAATAATTAAACAAGTGATCTATTAGTGTGGATCTTTTCATTTTATATGGATTTGTAATTTGGCCATTTTAGGCTTAGGGCGGGATGATCGACCGCCCTAGGCCCAAATGCAGAAATCGCAAATGCAGAAAAACCCCGGGACCTAGTCCACATTTGAACACCAAACTGTATTAAACCGCTACAGACACTAGGCTACTATCAGAACTACAGACTGAAATGTAGTTGAGACTTCGCGCTCCTTACGCCTCTTGAATCCCATTAGGACTCTGCGTAAATGATTCTCTTAGATGACGTCCTTTACAGCCCAAGAGTTTCTTCAACTCAACTGAAGACTTTAAACCAATCTACCTCCTATGTGATTTTCGTTCTGATCAAAGATCAAGGTGAGGTAGGAAATAGATTGCAATAGACAAAGTCTAGCAAACCTCAAAATCCAGTCTTATAACTCCCAAAGAGCAACCTAGATTAGTATTCACCTCACAAGTCGAAACTTGTGGAATCACAAAGTCTGAGATGAAGATACTTTGTGATTTCTATCTATCTTTTTTTGAGTGAGCAACTCAACAATCAAAACAAGATTAGGATACTCGAACTATCAAGATAAAGATAGTTGAACCTGGCATCACGAATCCCCGGGTGAAGTCTTTTTAGTCGCCAAACCCTAGAAGGGTTTTAAGGAGAGGGCGACTCTAGTTTACAACTAGGACACACAAGAATAGTGTCAGGGATTCAAAGATCCCAGTTGTTTGAGGTTTTCCTTTTATATAATTTCAAGGTAAAGGTTGCTTTAGGTTTAAGCTAAGATAGTTTTGGAACCAAGCAATCAATAACCACTGTTATATGAAAAGCATGACTTTAAGATTAACATATGATGAACCGTAACCGAGCCGTGTACAATGACTTGTTCATGTAGGTTAGCCGAAACTACCCAATTGAACGATAAGCTTAACCATTTTCATATAACACTTTAAGACTTTTCTTGAATCATACATATGATCAAAAGTGTCTAGATAGTGTTTTCAGAGAGTTGTTCAAATCCCGATTATCTCATAGAAATGATTCTGATGCATCTGAAACTATTCGACAGGGTAAGTACGTGTATTGTACCTATTCGTGAATGTTCTTGTTATAGTGTATGTACCGGGTATAGATACCCTTAAGACAAAGATGAGTACAGGATCTCACAGATCTTTTATAGTATGCGTACATAATTTGGTTTTGAAACCAACGAATATTCTCCGGTTTGCATACTAGGTATGCGACCCTTTCATGGTTCTCGATCAACATACTTTTTATGGTATGGATATCGGATATGCGTACAAAAATCATTTTCGAACTATAGCTACGCCGGTACGTTTACTAGGTACATGTATTGCGGCTCTGGATTTACAACATTTCTCCCAGTATGTGAACTGGTATGCCTACTGTCATGTATCCAGATTAACAATAGTTCAATATCTCTCTAATAATCAATATTAAACGTTCCTGAATAACATCAATGATACATATCACTGTTCCGGGCTCAAATTATAAAGTCTTGAATCATAATTAGGTTATAAACAATAAATTATTCTAAACCAAATTCATCAAGTATAAACAAATGTTCTTAAACTTATATAGTCATATTTCGAGAAGATATTCAAGATAAACTTAACTCGAAATTTCTATTATGCATTTACTGTCTAATTTAGTCATGCGACAATGTCTCAAAGATAGAAAGGTGAAAACTTGAGATATAGGTGGTTTAGTCTTCACTTAACTTTTGATGTTGAAGTTCTCCAAAGCTCCTGTTGATCTTTTCCTTCAAACTGTAGAACGCAGTGATATCCGAATCTCAACTACACACTTCTATCATAATCCGAGACTGACTAAATGTAGACTAGAAATCAAGATATAGTTTTGACAAATAAATTTGACAGCAAGCTTGAGATAGCAACACTTGTGAGTTCGACCGAGCAATGCTTTAACAATCTCCCCCTTTGTCAATTTTAGTTAGTGACAAAACAATCAATACATATGGATTAAAAGATAAAGCTTCAAAACTCCAGAATCCACCATGCTTGATTTCCTTGGTTCTTCAACTCCTTGAATTCTTCGTTACTTCAAGTTGAAATGATTCTGAACGTGTTTAACTCAGCATCGGTGTCGTTGAAGATCCGTAGCGATAACAACTTTGAAAAGAGATTCAATCGTCATTTTATAAAGAAACATAGTATTATTATCTTCTGCAAAGTTCAATTGTATCACAACTTCGAAGTAATACTACGGTGATATGTTTCTCCCCCTTAATCAATACTTACATCTTTTGCATAATAGGTGAAACCTATAGATATTGATTCATTCCCCCTAACATAGTGATCCATAAACCATATGTATGAAGTACGAAACTACTAATTAATTCTCCCCCTTTTTGTCAATAAAAATTGTCAAAGGTCCGAAAACTATGGGATCGTAATGAATTCAATCAAAAGATACTCCAAGACTTAAAGGAATTACATATCAACTTTTATTAAGATGATATCACAGAGTATAAAATACTTAACTCTCATCTAGGAGATTTAATATACAAGCATCCCCTGTAAATTCCACATCCACTCTCCCCACAAAGATATAGCGATTAAGCACAAGCTCATTTAAGACCTCTCCCCCATTTGATGTCATTCCCAAGAGAACAACATGAGTGACCTTACTTTAATGGAAAAAAAAAATTTGTCGGATAGTAACAAATTATATGGATTTGTATCCTGAACATCGACATAAATTGATCTCAACGCCAGTTACGAACAAAGAGATAATTTTAATCGGTATGACTCAACATAAGAAAATCTTACGAAGTTGATAGTGCAGTAATAACACAGAAGTGTGATCACGAGTGGATAATTACTGCAAAAAATTCTCACAAAGTTTGTTCTAATAAATTTAACTTCCGAGCATAGATGAGATATCAGTTCAATTCACATAAAGTAAAGGAGGCATACATCTCATAAGACTTTGCAATACATTAAACCAATAATGATTAAATACTGCAAGTTCATCTTCCAAGAACTGTGGAATTTAAATAAATAAATATAAAAACATGCAAGATGAAAATTGTTGGAAATAGCTTGTGTAATCACAATATTTGTTATACGAAACCCTAGTTAACCTTCTTGAATGCAAGAATAAATTTTCACAAGAAGTTTCCTAGTAATGTACCAGGTTATTTTTGTTATCCTAAGCGGAGAATTCCTTTTAATTGTTGAAGAACTCATTAATGATGGGATCATTCAGTCCTTCCAAGTCTTCAGAAATGTCAGTTAACTCATTGAGTTCTGCTCTCAGATTAAACAAGGTAGTTTTAGACTGAGCCATAACGTGTTCATAGTGAGTTATCATATCCAAGGAGAGATTGATTCGAGATTTCACAGCATTCCTCTTAGACACAAAGTTCCTCACTGCAGCCCTGAAATCATAATCCTGACAACAAATAGATAAAAGACAAGTTGAGGTAAAACCTTTTTCTTCACCAAGTGATTTCTTCTTTTCTGATCTTTGATGATTTGATTCCTTTACATAGATAAACGTTAACAGCTTCTACTGCATCCTTTTTGGTGATACCTCTAGTTACAGGAGCCATTGGAGTATATATCTTCAAAAAGAAAAGAATAGGGAAGTAACCCTAAATAAGAGAAATGACCATCCTTAAGAAGGTCAGTGAGCATGTGTGGATTTAGTATAAACTTGCCGTCCGTGAGCCATAAAATACACAAATTTTGATGACCTTTTTACATTTTTAATTATGCTAATTATTAGTAGCTTTTCCTCACGAAAATGGATTGAAACATATTCTTAGCTCAAGTAAACAAGGTTTAGAGCACAAGAGATAATGATTCAAAAATATGGACTATTAAAAGGTGATGGAACACAAATATACATTCTTGATTTTGGAGCTGGCTCAACAAGATCACATACACCGATATCTCTATGAGACATTTTACGTTAAAAATTATCAATCATATAAAAAGTTCAAGTCAGCTTGAGTAACCTTGCCATCACAAAGAGTATCGTGATTTTCATGCAAGCCCCATTTTCTCAAACAAAAATATTGAGGATGCACCCATTACTACAATCAAGTAGTGATGGGGTGAGTTGGACACTTACCACTTGAGTCACTGGGTGACTTAACAAGGTTATTAGTGTATTCAAGAGTCTTGGCTTTTCTGGTTCTTTTTCTTCGTTTATCTCTCTTTAGCAATGAAGTTCCCGAACAATCCTTGAATAACTGATTCATTCTCTATATGTCCTTCTGAAGTTTAACAATTTTCTTGCCATTCATCTTGAATTTTCAACACTTCTCTTGCACGTGATTCTTACTTCCGCAAAACAAGCAATGAAGAAAGGGTTCGTCTTTAGAAGATTTGAATACCTGTTTATCACAACGAACTGTTTCCAATTTACATGAATCGGCAGGGATAAAATATTTGTTGGTGATTGAGGTCTTGCTTGTGAACCCAATACCATTAGTGTTACCAAAGAACTTTTGCCCAAACAACATAGCTGAGATTTTGTCTGTGCTTCCCGAGAGACTTTGTAGATCACACTCGAGGGTATCAATCTTATTTTCCTTTACAGACATTGTTCTAGTGAAATTCTCATTAAGTTTCTCCAACTCTAGATTTTTCACATGAAGAGATGATTCGATTTTTTCCAAGGTTTACATCAAACGAAGGTTCTCTCGGTGAATTTCCTCACTTTTATTCAAAAATTCAAAATCTCCTTTTCTGACTCGGAAACAGAATCCAAATTAGAATCAACAGATATTTATGCACAAGAATTTTTTGTCTGATTTCCAGAAGTAAGCTAATCAAGGTTATCAAGTGAAACTATGAGAGGTTTATTTCTTTGAAGAAAACTCCGTCTTGAATATATAAATCATCTCGAGTCTCGGTTCGGGAGTCCCGTTTATCAGATTGACTGTTCATTCTTAGGATATTTTTGACTTGCTGTGTGACCATATATATATTTTCTTCATCGTGATAAACACAACATTCATCATCCCAAGACAAGCTTTCCTTCAAAGAAGTTACACTTGTTTTGGTAGCGTCTTCAAGTGCAAAAGCGCTATCTTTAGCCATACCGTGCTCGTGATCAAATATTTTCAACTTCCTAACGAGACTATTTCTGGAAAGGGTTTCAAGATTATTTCCTTCCATGATAGCATGTTTCTTAGACTTGTATCTTGTTGGTAAAGATCAGAGAATTTTCATCAGAATGTCCTTTTGGGGAATAGTCTTCCCTAACGCATAACATGCATTAACAATTCCAGACACCTTTTGATTAAACTCATCAAACGAATCTTCATCATACATACGAAGATTTTCCCAGTCATAATTTAGGTTTTGAAGCCTAGATCCTTTTTCTGAGGTATCTCCTTCGAATACGATTTCTAAGATATCCAAAGCATCTTTAGATTTAGTGCACGATGTCACATGGTACTGAAGATCTTGGCTTATAGCGTGGATAATAGCATTTAAACCGTCAGAATTATGCTTTGGAGCATGTATCTCGGTTTCACTATATTATGCTAAATCCTTCGCAACAGTGTTTCCGTCTCTACAAGTTTCCGTGTCTGAAATGCACATGCTTGTAAAAAGGAATGCATAGCAATTTTTTACCATAAGTAATTTGTGTCATCGCGACTGGCGGTACGTTTATCGATATTGCACTCATGTCCATATATATAGTCAGATTGCTTCAAACACAGACTTGTTAGGTCTTAAACGTGTTTGCCTTCTCTGATACTAATTGAAAACGTGTGGGGTACCAAAATAAACCACCAACTTTTTCTTAGGCAACATGTATGGACTAAACTCGAAAACAATTCCGATAGTTCAACTTAATGAATCTCAATCAAGGAATTATATGAAGAGCTTATATCTCTTTCACTCACAATCAGAAAGTTAACAGAAGTCATTCCGTGAACCTGATTATGTGTGAGAGTACTTGGACGATTCCAAAGATCAATATCCAAGAATCAATCAAGTCGTATCCAACAAACAAAGATGGATGTATCCACTTTGATTGATTAACGTACAACCTGTGATATTTCAATTATAAAGATAAACAATATAATGCGAAAAAAAAGAAATAACACAGACACCATAAATTTTGTTAACGAGGAAACCACAAATGCTGAAAAACCCCAGGACCTAGTCCAGATTTGAACACCAAACTGTATTAAACCGCTACAGACACTAGCCTACTATCAGAACTTCAGACTGGAATGTGGTTGAGACCTAATTAAACCGTCACGGCAATGCAGTTGCATTCGCGCTCCTTACGCCTCTTGAATCCCATTAAGACTCTGCGTAACTGATTCCCTTAGCTGACGTCCTTTACATCCTAAGAGTTTCTTCAACTCAGCTGAAGACTTTAAACCAATCTGCCTCCCACAGATAAGCCTATATGTGATTTCCGTTTTGATCAAATATCAAGGTGAGGAAGGAAATCGATTGGGATAGACAAAGTCTAGCAAACCTCAAAATCCGGTCTTATGATTCCTGAAGAGCATCCTAGATTATTATTCACATCACAATTCGAAACTTGTGGAATCACAAAGTCTGGGACGAAGATACTTTGTGATTTCTATCTATCTTGTTTGAGTGAGAAACTCAACAATCAAAACAAGATCAGGATACTCGAACTATCAAGATAAAGATAGTTGGACCTGGCATCACGAATCCCCATGTGAAGTCTTTTTAGTCGCTAAACCCTAGAAGGGTTTTATGGAGAGGACGAATCTAGTTTACAACTAGGACACACACGAATAGTGTCGGGGATTCAAAGATCCCAATTATTTGAGGTTCTCCTTTGATAGACTTTCAAGGTTAAGGTTGGTTTAGGTTTAAGCTAGCTAAGATAGCTTTGGAAACAAGCAGTCAGTAATCACTGTTAGATGAAAAACTTGACTTTGAGATTAACATAGTAGAATATACACTCTGGTTAGGATGAACCGTAACTGAACTATGTACAATGACATGTTCATGTAGGTTAGCCGAAACTACCCAATTGTACGATAAGCTAACCATTTTCATATAAAACTTTAAGACTTTTCTTGAATCACACATATGATCAAAAGTGTCTAGATAGTGTTTTTAGAGAGTTGTTCAAATGCTGATTATCTTATACAAATATTTCTGATGCATTTGAAACTATTTGACAGGGTAGGATGGTTCTCAAGCTTCCATCTTTATTTGAGGGGGTGGGTGGGGGGTATCAACCCCTGTAAATCCCAGGTTATTGTAACCAGGTGTAGTTCTTTGGACTACTGTTCTATCTTATCAAACTTGTTCACTATCTGTCTGCAGGTTCTTGTTTTGATTGTAATATCTCAATTTGCAGGTTCTTGTTTTGATTGTAATATCTCAATCTTATCTTTAAGTGGAGTAGTTCTGGCTTTGATGTATGTTCTTCAAATTTTGATGTTATTTTGTCCGGTCAGTCATGTAATTAATTCCGGTTATATGTCGGATAAACTCCTGTAACTTAAGGTTTATCTATTAAAAAAAAAAAAGACACAAACTTATGTTACAGTTTTTAACCACACTACATGATATAAAAGGTAAAAATGGAGCTTGGTGGATGGAGTCTGCCAATAACAATGTTAGATGACCGTCCAACCTTCGAGGTCTCATCCTAGTTTGTTGATACTCAATGTTTGTGTAGTGCACTAAAAAGAATATACAGAGCATTTTATTCCAACGTCACTCTTAAATCGCTTTCGTAGAAACATATAGACATTAGACAGTATCTTTAGAGCAGTTCCTATGGAATGAACAAATTCCAAGTTTTTTCATTTTGCTCCCACTATGGAATGAACAAACATGAAAAATGGATATTCAAGTCAATATATTTGTTGATTTGAACACCGAGATGGACAAACCAGCGCGCGATTGATGGAACATCGGGCGACCGTGGCGGCAACGCGCGGTTGAAGCAAAAACGCTCGCGGCTCTTCTTCAAACGCCCGCGACTCTTCCTCCAACGCCCATTGCAATTCCCAACAAATATTTTACTACTTTTTTACTCCCTTTATCCTATTTTATCTCATTTTATCATATTTTCTCTCACCAAATATATTATTTTATATTTTAACTTTATCCTAAAAAATATTTTATATTAAAAAAATAATAATAGTGGGACTCTAGAAAACTAAATATGTTGATTTTGCCCTGCTTTACCATAATGGAGAAACCCGTTTGGCCGTCCACGTGGAACATTACCATAGGAATTGCTCTTAGCCACGAGATATTTGAGCAAAAGTCAAAAACAGAGAAGTTGTTACTACAAGTCTTATTAAACCTGGCGAGATTGGGGTATACCCAATAAGACAAAATCGGGTCATTTTGAAGTAAAACCAAGCCACCCCTTAACCTTGTTTTTTCTAAATGGCTAATATGCCCTTGGTTAATTAACACTAAAATTCTGATTAGGTTAATTAATTGAGTTTAGATTAAAATTTTCAAATTATGAATTTAGTAGATTAACCTTTTGACCCGTCTTATGAGTTCGATTTCGATCCAAATATTTTGGTTTTGAAAATGCATAAGGCCGGCAAGGTCGTGGTTTGAATAAGCTGCCGACCAGATATCCGCCGGAATGGTCAACTTTGAATAAGTTGTCGATCGCTCTTCCGCCGGCATGGTCAATGTGAATAAGTCCAACCTGGGATATCCGCCGGAATGGTCCTCGGATGAAGAACACGCCGACTATCTTGGGCAGCAATCTTACGGTCGGCATGTAAATATTTCCTACCCTTCCGGCTATCTTAAAGTCGGCATGCAAAAAAATACAACATTGCCGGGAATATGGAAATTAAAGTCGGCTATCTTAAAGTCGGCATATGGAAGATGTAATTTACTTTATTCATGCAATTTTGGTTACTACATTGATTGAAACATAAAACCTAATCCTTGTCGACGGAAAAATGAATGCACTTAGCATGTGCATCAAGCCTTTGAACCCCTAGGCGACCCTATTGGACGAGTTATAGTCTCGTGAGGGCTTACATAGAGGTATACCCACAAAACCTACACTAAAACTTCTAAAGCCATCAATTTTCCTCCGACGAAGACGATACATCATCCAAGTATTCCGGGTATCCACCGGGATTCTTTCGGCCAAGAAGTGATAGCTTGCATCGAATGCGAATACTTCCCCTTTACCTCCAAGTAGCGCCCTTTCACGACTTCATGCTTCAAAAACACAAAAACATTTGTTAATGGTGTTTCAACAACATGGGATGCGAGAAAAATACCACAAAATTACTTACAAATTGTGCAATGGACAAGGTGAAGGGCGAGTGTTAAAAATCCGAGGTTGGAGAGATAAAAAAGCAAGTATCGCGTTTTCGATAACAAGGTGCCTATCGTGCACTTGTTGAACACTTCTTGCGTTAGGATTCCCAAACTCTTGGCTAAATTTGTTGTGTACCCTAGCCCAAAAGGTTGTGGAATCCACCCTTTCGGAGGACTGCCTTCGAACTCTAGTCTCCGCATACCAAGCTTTGGTGATTGCCAAATCTTCATTAGAATCAAATGAAGCCATTTCTTGTGTGTAGAGAGCTATTGGGTGAGTTAGATGGAGTGTGTGATGATATGAGCTTTGGAGAGTATATGCAAATAGTTGTGTGTTGTTTTTTGGAGATAAGTGGTGTATTTATAGGATGGTGCCCAAATTTAGCCGTTATAGTGTCCAAGTACAAGTGAATCAATGCAATTGTACTTGCAAAAATTTGAATTTTGAAACCCGCCGGCGGGTCGTAAATTTGCTACAATGCGGGGTCGTAAAACGGCCGGAAATGTATGGGTTCATTAACATGTCGGCCAAAATACCGCCGGCATTTTCTAATTTTGTTTCCCTCCCGACCTTACATGATTTTAGGCATCAGAAGAATTTTTTTTTTTCAAGATATGGTCATTAGTGGTCTCTATTTTGGTACCCTTCCGGCTACAAAAATGCCGGCTTAGTAGGAATCGTATTACCTTGCCGGCCCTAGTAACTACACAATTTTTTGTTGACAGGGCCGGCAGTCTGACATTTCACAACCTTGCCGGCCATGGGACAGCCGACAGGGTAGCTTAAAAAAAGCATGCCGGCAAATGTATTGACACTTTATATAGCTAAACAAACCATTCATTCAACAACTAGAAATCCAACATTTTTTGTCCAAAATACGAAAACATGTCCCATAAACCGTAAAAAAATATTTGTCCACACCATTAACTTAAACATTTGTCCACCACAACATAAAGAAATAAACTAGGAAAGCATTCATTGGCCACGACCACGACGACCACGACCCCGTTTTGGAACACTACCTTCACCACCACGACCACTGCTGCTACCTTCACCACCACGAGCACTATGAGTACTCTTTGTATCAGCCTTTATCTTGGCTTGTGCTTCCTTCATAGCTTTTTCTTCCGCCTTTACTTCAGCCTGAAGTTGCTTGAATAATAGCTGGGCATCCTCATTGTCAACATTGCAAGCATAGTCAATGTGCTTGATTTGCACAGGTTATCCTTTATCTTTCACGCAACACAACACCCTCACAAAGGTCTTCAACTGATCCTTATATATTCAATTAAACAACAAACAATTAATAGAATGATTCGGTAATGCAATCAATCTTAAAATAGTAAGAGCAACTCTAAAATACTTACAAATATCTTAAGCAATGTTGCCGGATCTTTCGATTCCATCTTCTTCTTATGAGCCGCTTCTTCGAGAGTCATTGGCCTAATCACGGTAGGACGAGCCCAACCCAAGTACCACGCCATGTATTTCTCAGTAGCTTCATGACCGGTGGTCACCTCGTCCAAAAGACTCACATCGATGTTACGGCCCGGTCTATCGTCCCAATTTTCTTGAGTTGGCGCTGGATCGTAAGAGACATTAATAGTTTTTTGGGAGGTGGTGCAGTCATCCCGGTTCACAGTAAAGAACGACTTGTCTTCATCGAAATGAGGTTCTTCTTGGACGTAACCCAATTGTCGCATTACCCGATGTGGATCGTACATTGAAAATCCTTCAAACACAGTCATCAAGGGTCCATAGTATAATGCAACAACTTCATTTCTCCTTGGGATTAAACCTTGATTTCTATCCTCTCGATACGAATCAAATATCACCTCTTCCGCAGTCAATTTGTCGATGGCGTCTCTGAGTTTCATAAGATTTTACGGCATTTCCTTATCCCGAGTACCCTTAAAACTGTACCTTTGCGCTCTTGGCAAATGAACCGGAACACTGTTATCCACTTTGACGTAAGAGTTATCTTTGAACAAACAAGGGAAGTGCTCATATATCCAAACCTATGCAAAAAGAAAAAAAAGTTTAGTAAGAACCTTATCTTACGAGAATTTTGCGAATATAAATGTTATAGACTATAAAATTACATGTAAGAGACATGTGTTTCCGTTAACTTGCTTAGTGAGTGCCCTAGAACATTTTGTCAACTCATTGATCAAGAAGGTGACCACCGCAGTACCCCAAGAATACCCACGCATATCATGTAAGGGATCTAATAGTTGCAAGTAACTGGCCTCGACTTGGTTTCCGGAACTGTCGGGGAAGATACATTTTCCCAGGGTGTATAGCAAATAAGCGGTCGCGGTAGCATTGATTTGCACCGGGTGCACCATTCCTTCCCTATCAAGTATTTCCTGAGTCTTCCATAATCTGTCCCTCAACTTCTTCACATTAAACTTCTTGGTTAGTCGATCATCCTTCTTGTCAAGAACATCATCCGTCTGAACCTGACTCTAACCGAACAATTTCTTGCTCAATTCGTAAATCTTCCCGAAAGAAATGGCATTATCGAATCCCTCAGTGACTACTTTTCCATCAACCTCGAGGCCTAGAATTTGTTGAGCATCATCGAGAGTTATCCCCTTCTCACCGAATGGGAATAACAGAGTATCAGTCTCTCCGTAGAACCTCTCACAGAATGCAGATACGGTAACTTTATCATGATCAATATTCGAACTCTCCACCGCAGGCCACAACCCGGAGTTCCTCACAATCACTTTCACCTCCTCACATTCCATGTCAAGATCCCAAGTATGAGTCACTGAACACAAAGCTTGGCGCCTCATGAGAAGGATGGCATGCTTGTGATCCTAAATACCAAAAAAAAAAAAAAAATATGAAAAGAAATACAAACACTTGACGCAAATTTAATTAAGATAGTTACACACTTGAATAAATAACAAAGACGGATTAAGATTACTTACGATAGTATTATGGACCGTACATGCCCATGAGTCTTTGTATCCAAAAAGAACATCTCCACCATCTCGCTGGGTCCCTTTTGGAGGCTCACCTTCTTTCAAAGTGCAACCATCAAGTGTTTGGGAGGCATGTGAGAATCGGTAGGTTTAGTGATCACCCTCTTCTTCATTCCGGTTGAAGTAGAAGCCGAAGCTTCGGTGGCTTGAACAATAGCTAGAGTTTGTTCTCCTTCTCCATCTCCATTTGCATCTCCTTCTTCTTCTTCTTGTTCCTCTTCCTCTTCAACAATTTCATCTTCGATGATATTCTTACCTTTATCTCCATTACCATTATCATCATTACCTCCTCCAGCCTCAGGCATGTCTTGATCACCATCATCATCATCATTGTTACCTCCTCCAAGCAATGGGATTGGTTTCATCAACATCATCATCATCACCTCTTCTACCAGATGGAATAAATTGGTCTTCATCTAGAGTCTCGTCGAATCACTCGGGTTCGGGATAGTGGTTCTAAGACCTTTGTCGTTCCGACACAACATATACCCCTCGATGTTTTGAAGACAAGAGTTTATCACCAACACGAGGAGGGTTTGAAGGAGGACTAAGAGCTGCTTTCTTCAAAGTTGCTTTCTTCAAAGTTGCTTTCTTCTTTGCCATTTGCAATCTGAACAAGAATAATTCAGAAAAAAAAACATCAAAGGCCCGCAGGGTAGACATATACAACATATCCGGCGGAAAAATGGCCGGAAAGGTCGACCAAAGATGAGTGCCAGAGGGCTAAGCCAAAAAGTCGGTGTATCATCAAAATAGCCTTAGGCTCACAAAAAAATATAGGATTTTTCACTAAAATGGTCGGAAAGGTCCATTTCACACATCGCCGGTGACAAACAAGTTTAATGGTTTTATATAAATACCCTTCCGGACTCAAAAATTTTAGGCATCAGGAAACATTCTAAACAAGTGGCCGGAAGGGTAAACAATAATAAGATGCCGGCTTCATTAAAAAAAAAGACGCCGGAATGGTATACAGATGAATAATCTGTCGGCCATGCTAGTAGCAGTTACAGAAACTATACAGCCGGCAAGTTCTTCAACCTTCTACCCTCCCAGGCCAAACCCTAACTATGAAAACCCGGAAATGTCGATAACAAAAAACCTTGCTTGGCGTCGCAACGCCAATTCACAAATTCGAATTTTTCGACCTAATTTGACATGCAAACATGAAATCAAAGTACTAGAGTGAGTTTAAACAAGCCATTACTTTCTTAAGCGCACCATTTCACGTGTTTCATTTGGGTTTTGGGTTCAATTTCTTCTTCTTCAACCGTTTTTTTCTTCACTTTCTTAGCAACCAAACTTGCAATTCCTGGGTTATATTTGGGTTTTCGATTAGTTTCTTTCATACGAGTTGCCTTCTTCCGTGGTGGATCCATTGATGAAGATTAATCGGAGTTTTCGAATCGACGATTTTAACGAATTGATCGACGAGTTTTGGTGGTGTAAGGAACTAAGGTGCTAATTTTAGTTCCTCCCACTCCATTTTTCTTGTTGATGGACAATAATCCTTTGTTTATGGTGACATTTGAACCATCTACGTCGATTGATTTCACGTCAATGAAATAGTCACTAGGAAAATACGAGTTGGTGAGAAGTGGGGTGTAAGCTAATGACTGCCTGAAGTTTTGGTTAGAGTAAGGACCGTCCCCGAAGTATATGGAACCTTCGCCGGTACCTAAATCTAAGGCAAATTTTTGAGGAAACCGAAATGCAGCTGAAAATTGTGAAGCCAAAGAAGAACTTGATCGTCCGAGACCGACAATTCCTCTAGCACCCTTCGCAAGTCCTCGTAAGACACTAGAATTCTTTTCACAACCGAGTGAAATCCCAGTAGCAGTAACATTTGGACCAGAGACCCATTCCCCATTTTTCAAATCGTTAGATTGAGCTGTTACGACGCCTGAAATTGATGTAGATGCACAACCAGCACTAGAATAGATCCAGGAGGATTTACGACCGAGATCGACGACTACGTTTATGGGGACTTTTCCTAGGCTGAGCTTGGTGACAAATTGGAGAGTAGATGGATCTTTGTTGACAGGAAAAACGAGACCCCCAGGCCGGGAAGAAGAAGAAGGTTGAGCATTGGAGACGGAGAGAAAGAAGAAACTGAGAAAAACAAACGCGTAAAAGGAAGGATAAGAAGCCATGGAATTTGAATTCGATTGTAATAACCACCAGTAGTGGAAATGTGGAATGTAGAAGAAGTGAAGAGGGATTGGGTAGAAGAAGTGAAGAGGATTGGGTTTATATAAGACTCCTCGTCCCACTATTATTAAGTGATCTAGTTTAACCAGACAATTTTTAAGGTAAGCGTTAGGGAAAAGTATTTTTAAGGACTTTTTACATTTATACCCTTATGGATAATAAATAGTGAAATTTTGAAATGATTTATCCCTCAAACTACACAACGGATGTTCGCAAAATTCGTATCATTGAAAAGCATTTTAAAACACCTACGTAACGAATATAAACATGACTATCAAATTATGCATATTTCTTATATTTCTTATAATCAATTAAAAGGATAATTTTAGGAATATCTCCTTGTTTAATGATATAGGTCACTTAATGATGGGACAAAATCTAAAAGTAACTAGTCACTTATTAGTGGGACGGAGGAGTAATCCATAAGTCAATGTTCAAGATCCGAGTCAAATGAAATGAACGATATTTTGCCACTCAAGTCATTATTATTGGGCGCCTACCATATGGTTAATAGTCCCGACTCCGGAAATGATTGGTATCCCGCGTTGATTCCCGCGGGCCATACCGTGAAGTGAGTGTGTGAGAGAGAGGGGTGGGACCCACATTAAACCCACCCCTACAAAACCGTCGGGTCATAGGGTTTTTAGAATTTGTCTCTTACACTACGCATCGCGGGATCAATCCGCGGTGTGTGTATCACTTCCGCCCGACTCCTGAATCCCTGATGTCGATAAAGGTAAAAAGAAGAGAAGATGAACATAGCTAATTTTAAATGGAATTGGTTGCCTACATAAAAACGTACTCCCTCCGTTCCTTTTTAATATGTCAAGTTTTGTTTTTTAGAGAAAATTAAGGAAATCAAGAGAACTAACAATTGAAAGTGGTCCTCATGACACTTGTCAATAAAAGAAGTTGTAGTTGCAGGAAATCCTACACTACACACCTCACAAGAATCCACACAATCAAGCCATTTTAAGATGTACAATTATAATTTTTATTGATTAACTTCTTGAATGTTTATAAGATAAAATGGAAAAGAGCTAAAGAAATTACAATCACTATAAACTTTCTCTCTCTTAATGACTTGCCCAACACTCGAAAAAGATCTCCCTCTCCAATAGGCATGTTCGGCTCTTTATATAGGGTATTACATAATGGATGACAGCTAAGCTGTCCTTTATTTTCGGGAACGATTTGCGAAGTGTCGCAAGTGTATAAATGCATAATCTCGCGACACTCCTAGATCTCGCTAGGTATTCATACCTTAATTATTGTTACGCGTCAAATCGTCATCCATTGCGTCACTTATTTTACTCGTCTGCGACCCCTTCGCTACGTAACGTTTATGAATTTCGCAGAGGTGTTGGTGTTGCGATATTCTGATTCTACATCTTGCCTCTTCTCATGTCTTCTCTGCGAAGAAGAGAATGTCATGAGAATTATTATTTTCAAACTGCCGCAACTGTTCATCCTTATCTGTTTGGCGATTTGACTTCATCCTTTTACACTAAATCTATAATACGTGTCTCTTCTCCACCCATTTTTTGACACGTCTCTTTCAACCGTTACTTCTCAACCATTCACGTCTTTTCTCGCATTAAATGCGTTTATCTTCTCGAAAATTCTTCTCTATATATAGTTTTCTCATCTTCATCTTCTTCTTTTTTACTTTCTCTCTGCAATTTTTCTTCAATTCTCCTCCGTAACTTCCGCTTCAACTCTTGTAAATTTTCTTTTTTCCTTTGATCTTCAACTCCTTAATCATTCCCATACTACGAACATGGCTCCATCTCGGTCGTAGATATGAAGTTCTCTTGGGAGAGGCTCAAAAGGATTTACAAGAGAAAGGTTTCACATTATCCACTATTCCCCATCAAGAATCTTCATCTATTCTCTCCGCCAAATTATTTCCGATCATTGTTGTGATAATCAAAAGATCATAATCTCGCTGGTCGATTCTCGCCGCCTTCCCATTCCTCTCTACAACCCCTGAACTTCCTTTGTTTTATGAAATTCTTTCTCATGAGAAATTCTCATGAGTTGTTTACCAATTAAGTGGAGATTGTATCCGCTTAATGCTTGAGTTCGCCAACCTGCGCCGGTAAGGGGTCTCTCTATTCTAATGCGGTTAGAGATCCTAAATTTGTAGACTTAGAGATATTCGCCGAGAAGTATTCGAAGAGAGTTTCTTTGAGAATTATGAAGTAATAAACATGAAGAACGATAGAACTCATTTGGGTGCACGTTTGAAAAGAAGAGAAAATATCCCAGCGACAAAGTACTTATGCAGGATATCGATTGGCACTTTCAAGCAAGAACAATGTTCCTCGCCATTCCAAAGACGACAAATGGTGTGTCCTTCCACTATTTTTGAATGGACCTTATATTTCGAGTTCGAATGTAATCCGCGAATCTCGACAACTATCAACCATGGGTATTTAATTGGCCCGAGAAAGCTAAAGAGGTATGCTTCCCGAATTTCGCTCGTTTGTAATTATTACTTCTTTTTACATCTACTAATCTTGCGAAATTTTCAGATTGTTAAATTGAGAAAAAGTTACGAGAGAAATCCTAAGGCGAGTACTCGGAAATTCTCCGATCGATCACGGATGAAGTAAGAAATACCTTTCTTTATTATTTTTAACAATATTGTTGCCTCTGTTTCTTATCTTCATTCGTGTGTGAAGGTTGGCGTTGAAGTTGTTGAAGAAGAGGATATTTCTGAAGCTGCGAAAGCTAAAGGCAAGAGTAAAATTCCTCTTCGCGAGAAGAAATCTTGCTCCACCTTCTAAAAACGGAAGATCCATTCTTCTTCTCGTTCCAGGTCCTCAATCCAATGAGAGCTCGATGAAGATAATGATGATGTTGACACCTCTCTTGCGAAGGAGAATCATCCAATTGAATCTTCTATGGCGCAACTATCTAGTTTCTTCTCGACTCTATGGAAGGAATTGGAGATGATCATTTTTCCGCCACATGCGAAGCTCTCGCAAATATCTGCGATGCTCCCTTACTAGAGGATGATGATTCTTTTCGTGGAGTTTCCAGAGCTTGGTGACTCATTTCCTAAACGCACTTGGTGCCTTGGTATATCTATATTTCCTTATTTCGCATGATTTCAATTATAAACCTTATGTTGACGATTTCTTTATTTTCCTTTATAGTCGGGAGAGCTTCCTTTGTTGTTGCCTCGGATCTCGAGAAAAGGCGCAACAGATCTTGAAAAGAAAAACCTTCAACTTAACAAGAAGAATGAAGAATTGGAAGCTGAAGCTGTTTCTCTTCGCAAGAGAGATAAAGAACTTGAAAATGAAACTTCTACTCTTCGTGAAAAGACCGAACAATTGGAAGTTGAGTCCTCTTCTCAGAAGGACAAGATATCTAGCCTTCAAAATGCTAATCAACAACTTTATGGTATAAAATTCTTCTCTTTTCCTTGCTTTTGCTCTGTCATTTGTTTTTATTTATCGACTTATCATTTTCGCGAGCGTTTATAACCTTTCGATGAAGCCATTCTTCTTCACTCATTCCTGAGCCTATGGATAACGATGCTCTTCTCGCCCATCTCAATGATTCTTTAAATAGATTTTCAAATAACAAAATCAAACTTCTTTCTCTAAATGAACTTCAATCCCATTCCGCCTTTTAGAAGTGATCATAGATCTAGTTTGAGTTTAGCCAACCAACTTAAACACCTACATCTTAGTTCCCAAGAGAAAATTAATACTTTAAGGAAGAAGGTTAGTGATCTTATAGATGACAAAGACCGCATTGCTAATCAAGGTGCCCAAGCATTAGCAAAATTTCAAAAACTCTTCTTGAAGTTCAAGTTGAGCGGGATGAATCCATTCGCCAAAATACTATTCTTAGCGAAAGAGAGAATCAACTTCGTTCCCTTCTTCGATAAACAAGTGACGATGAGTTCGCTTGGGCTGCGAAAGTTCTAGATGACGCGCGAAATAATTTAGGTGTTAATGTTAGTCTTCAAGTTGAGCATATGACCTTGATTAGGGATATGATTTCGATAGAGAAGGTTGTTGATCATTCTTCTTTACTTAATTGTTTACTATATATGAAGCTTTCACTAAGTTCTTTGATTCATTGTTCTACATTCGCAAAGGTGAGAAGAGATTTGAAAAAGAATTGAAGAACTTGAATCCGAAAAAGAACAACTTGCAAAGGACTTCTCTCTTTGCAATGACAAGTATTCCAAGTTGAAGAAACAACTACAAATTGCGTGGCGAATTTCAAAAATGATCTTTATTCTCTTTCGCAATCGGACTATTAAGACAAATCTGTGATGACAATTGTATTCCTCATTCTTCATACCCTTGTCTTCTTGACGAAATTCACGAGAACATGCCTTCTTTGGATATCTCCGATAGCGATGCTACGAAGAAGAATCTGATGAAGATAATGAAGTAGAAGGATCGATGAAGAAGAAAAATCAAACAAGAAATAGCTCCATTTTCTTCTTTCTCTTTTTGTAACATCTCGTATATTTATCCTTTTAATCTTCCATTTTTATAATCTCTTATTGTAAATTTCTTGGATCTTCAAATACAAATTCTACTTTTGTTGTCCCTTTCGCACATGTTAAAAAAAAGCAATTCTTTTTGCAATATGGTTAATCAATATTATGAGTACGTAAATCTATCATATGAAAATAAATAACATGTTCTCAATCTATTCATTCCCATACTTGCCTCTCGTTATTTGTTTTCAAATGAATGATTAAGCAAATAACCTTTAGATGGTAACATGCCTCGTTCTCATAATCATTTCTTTCTTGAATTCTCGCGAGAGAATGTTTCTTGGTTGTTTTCAAGATCTCATTTTTTCTTTTTCTTTTGTGTGGTCTTATTTTACCTTCCTAGTTAAAGGTCTTATTTGCGCCACCTCTTGTCATTGCGACAAAATCGCAGGACGTCTTTACACTTTCATGTAAAGACCCATTGATTTTGCCTTATCATTTCTTAGTATTGTTGCCTCTGAAGGATAATTTTATTGAGACAATATGATAGGCCTAGATTTTCTTGCGAAAATAAAGCCCCATGACATTGCCGTCTTGCGACGAAATCGCAGGACGTCCTTACACTTTCATGTACTGACCCATTGATCTCGTCTTATCTTTGTATTTTCTATTATTGCCTCTTTAGGATCATCGCACAAATATGACAAGCCTAAATTTTCTTGCGAAAATAAAGCCTCATGACATTTGCGTCTTAAGACACTTATCAGCTCCCTAATGGAGGGTGCCGCCCTTATCATCTCCCTGGTTGCCCCTTCAAGGAGGCGTACATTGTCCATACAAGACTAGCTCCTCCATCCGGTCTTAACAACAACCAGTTGTTTTCGCAACCTCTTATCCCTTTTACCTATAGGGCTTATGGTTACGAGACTGCACCCTAAGTAGAGTTTTTTTCGGGCCGAGTGCAACATATGCCAAGACTTGCCAAGAATGACCGAGACACTTCAAATTCCCCAGGCACTCTTGGCTCAACCGTGTACCTCGGCGCCTTGATCATACGCTGACTCCTTAGAAGAGACCCTCGGTCGTCCAACCAGGGTATAACCTTATATATATAGTTGGAAATCCAAGGTATCTCTCCTGGATGGGCTTTATTGACCCCAAATCTCTATGACCCAGGTTCCAGGGGCGGTGTAACCTTTTCCCTGAGCCATGTTAACAGATACCCCCTTTTATGACATACTTTAGGTCTTACATTTGCCTCTTACGAAATTTTGATTCGCGAACTAGGGTGTACGCCATAGCAGGTTCGTCCCATTATGATATATGTCATTGATTTTAGATTGTTTCTTGTCATCATTTCTGCGAGAATTTCGCGTATTATTTTTTCGATTATCATAGTCTTTTTATCTTCAGCCTGTCTTTATCATTCAAATCCCTGCGAAAGCTTCGCGTATTCTTTTTTCGATTATCATAGTCTTTGCATCTTCAGTCTGTCTTTATCACTCAAAAGTTAGTTTCTTTTTTTTTTTTTTTTTTTTTTTTTTTTTTTACAATTTTCGCAAGTCTAGAATCAATTATTCACTCCTTTCGCCTCTTACTTATGTTGCTCTCTGCTTCTTCATTATTCAAATTTCCTAATACTGCCTTCCCTTTTGCGAAATCATCGCAATTTCCAACTTTCTTCAGGCATTGGTTTCGCAACGTATTTTCTTCTCTCACCTCTATTGCGTCCACCATTAGTCTTTCCCTTCTTTGTTCATTTTTGATGTTTTGCTTCAAGTTCTTCTTTGAGCAGGCTCTTTCCTCGCAAGATTCCACATCAACTTCATAGCACTTCGTCCCTCAACCCAATCTCCTTTTATGACTCCGACACCACCGGGATGAGGAAATTTGATGACTGGTGATAAGTCGATGCTACACCCAAAATCTCATGTAACCAAGGTCGCCCAATCAATGCGTTATAGGGAAATTCCACATCGACTTTGCAGAACAAAATTTCAGTTGATAATCCTTTCAGTGGTATTCGCATATGAGCTTCTCCTTTAGGCTTGTTGGCAGTACCATTGAAACCATAGATCTTATAAGTTGAAGGTATTAGATCTTCGTCCCTCCCTCCCATAGTCTTGTAAGTATGGTAAAAAAGGATATTTACAGAGCTTCCAGTATCGATTAAGATTCTATTGATTGCCCATGAATTTTCTGCCTCATCATCTTCATCATCAACAGGTTTTGGGTTAATCTCCAATCTTACCACTAATGGGTTGTCATGCATCTCTCCACCCTCGGGTACTTTTGCGGTAAAAGAAATAATGCTTTTGCCATTCCTTTAGTGGCGATGTCTTCGCGATGTTCATTATTTCTCTATTATCAAAGCATCTCTTGCGAAAACCCTCCGAGAACACTATCATGAAAATATTCAATTGTCTGTCATACGAATGTACAATAGAGTTGCAAGACAAATTCTTGGCTTTGCTCCAACTTCTATTACAAATGTTTCTCCTCCTTTTGTTGTGTTTGCTCTGTGAATTTCGGCGGTGGTGGTAATGGTTGAGATTGAGGTTGATTTTTAGAAATTGATTTAGTTTCCCTTGGTCTATCATTCGAGGATGATTCTTTTTATATTTCTACAATCGTTTGTGGAGTGTCCATGAAAATGGTGATAAGAACAAAATTCATGACTTCTGTCACTCGGAGGTGGTTCATTTCCCATGTTCCATGGCGCAGGTATATTTTCCATTAAGATTATAGCTTCTTATATTTTCTCCACACTAGCATTCAGTGGTGGCATCTTGATTTCTTCCCAGGACTACCCCGTGACTTGCTGTGTCCTCTATGATAACTCGCCTCCGACTTCCATAAGTTTCTTGTGGGTGATCAAGTCTTTGAATTTTATTATTTCCTCCACGGTTATAGAAGTTTCTCTCTCTCTCAAATTCCTCCTGATCACGACTCCCCATGGCTACTAACTTTCGCCGACCATCATCCGTTATCATTTCTTGTTGACCTTGAAGTGCTCGCCATTTGTGTTTATTAGTTTAGGTAACAAGCTTGCATTTGCAACTTTTGAACTCGTGTTCGCAAGGGTATGATTCCATCTCATTTTTTTTTCCTCTAGAGCAATGTACTCCTCTTGAAGTTCTCGCAACTCGGTCATTGTGATTGTATTCTTGATTCTAAAAATTTGAATATATAGCAGTTGGTTGCGAACATAGCGTTAATGAATGATAGAATGAGATATCTCTCATCCACACGACCAGCCATATCACCGCACATTGTCTTCCATCTCACGGTTAGATGCTTCAAACTTTCACCAACCCTTTGTTTTAACCCAAATACATCTTCAATACCAGGTCGCGAGGAGTTATTACTTATGTATGCCCCTAAAAATATAGCCTGCAAATGATTGAAAGATGTTATTGTATTCCTCGGTAATCCTTCAAACCATTTCAAAGCTTCTCTTGTCAAACTTGATGCGAAATATTTGCATAATATAGCATCATGGTTCTCCCACTGTAACATACATCTGACATAAGCTTTGATATGTTGTATCGCACAAGTTGTTCCATCGAAAATCTTTGGTTAACGTAGGTAACTTGCACTTTGGGGTATTCCTCCTAATTATACTTCTTGTGTGAATGGAGTCTTGAAGCTTCTTGTATGGCTTCATCCAATTGTCTCTTACCTCCTACCCTTTTATTATTTAACATTCCTCTCATTTCCGCCAATTCTCTCAGAATTTGTTCATTTACACCTGAGTTTGACTCCATTGGTCTTTTTAACTCCGCCTCTCTTCTTCTGCGTTCATGTCTGTTTTGACTTTCTTGTTCATCATTCTCTTCTCGTCTTTCTCTGCGATCTTCTCTTTCATTCCTCTCATGAATTCGCACACCGTTATATCTATCATTTTCTCTTCTTTGCTGCCTTTCAATTCTCCTTTGTACTCTTTCATACTCTTCATTGATATTACCATTGTTGCGATTTTGTTCTCTCCTTCTTTCTCTATTATCATGATTATTCGGTGAATTGCGTCTTGTAACTCATGTTCTTCCATTTTTGTTCTCAATCTTTCTCTTTCGCAAGCTAGATGTGCTTGCTCAACATAGTGTCTTTCAATTTCATATTCAATTTCTTTTTGCTTCCTCTGTGTTTCTCTCCCATGCAATATTCTTCTTCCTTCTTCCTGATTTTCCTCATCACCTGGATTATTCCGCCCTTGACGCTTCCTATTTCCTTGATTTCCATCATTTTCCCATTTTGAAGAGTCTCGGGACGTGGGATATAACGATCTTCCATTATTTCTCTTCTTTCGCAACGTTCTTCGCTCTGGATTTTGCACTTCCTCTCGATTTTCTTCATTAGCATTTTCTATAGGTAAAGTTCTCCTTCTTTCCTCTCTAACTGATCTTGAGCTTGACCTTGTAGTGCTTCTCGACCTTTTGTTTTGTAATCTCATATTTTCCATCCTCAACTCATGATTTTGCCTTGTCAAATTTGTACGTTCCTCTGCTTCTAATCGCCTTTCTTCATGTATTGTTTGTCTCAATGTCTCTAATGTTGCGACCTCTTCATTTCCATGAATTATTTCTCTAATCACTTCTCGGTCTCTCTCCTCTTGTCCATTGTTTATCAATTGCTGTTCTTCTCCCCTTTCGTCCACAGAGTCTGATCTCCAAGTATGCACGCTTACTCTATCATAATCCACAGTTCTATTCTAGTCTTGGTTGAATTGGTGATTGAATTTGATTTTCTTCATTATTTCTTGTGTTCATTCTTGAGGATTCCCCCATTTCATTTCTCCCTTCTCCAGAAAGTCTCCTACTTCTTCTAATAGTTGTTGGTTATTCTGATGCATATCTTCTTCTATCCATTTCTCAATTTCAGTAAATTATTGAAAATTATATGAAATTCCTTCCCTATTACTCCAAATTCTTTCAAATCACGATGTCAATCTTCACTCTCTCCCTGTTTCTAGCGCCAATATGTAGTTGCAGGAAATCCTACACTACACCCCTCACAAGAATCCACACAATCAAGCCATTTTAAGATGTACAATTATAATTTTTATTGATTAACTTCTTGAATGTTTATAAGATAAAATGGAAAAGAGCTAAAGAAATTACAATCATCTATAAACTTTCTCTCTCTTAATGACTTGCCCAACACTCGAAAAAGATCTCCCTCTCCAATAGGCCTGTTCGGCTCTTTATATAGGGTATTACATAATGGATGACAGCTAAGCTGTCCTTTATTTTCGGGAAAGATTTGCGAAGTGTCGCAAGTGTATAAATGCATAATCTCGCGACACTCCTAGATCTCGCCAGGTCTTCATACCTTAATTATTGTTAAGGCGTGTGCCGTCATCCATTGCGTCACTTATTTTACTAAATGCCTGCGACACGCCTTCGCTACGTAACATTTATGAATTTAGCAGAGGTGTTGGTATTGCGATATTCTGATCCTACAGAAGTGAAGTGAAATGGTCCCCATGCACTTGTCAGCAAAAGAAACAAAGTGAGATGGTCCACATGACACTTGTCATCAAAAGAAGTTAAGAGAAAAGTGGTTCCAAAAAACTAAAGTAACATTTGACTTTCCCAATTAGGAAACCAGCCTATTTTTTTGAAACATTTATTTATAGAAACCAGCCTATTAAAAAGGAACGGAGGGAGTACTAAGGTAGTTCAATGTCTTTATCATTTGTTTTTCTGCTGGCATATTTGGCTGGACTAGAGTAGCACAAACAATAACATAGCTCAATCAAAACCAATCAATTTATTAAACCACTAAAGCAAAATACAAAAGGGGAGAGAGTCTCATGCAGGTAGGATTGTCATGATAAAAAATGTAGCTTCTTCTTTGTGTGTTTACCAGATGAGTAGCTTTAAAATCCCTGTCAAAATCTGTAACAAACTAACCAAAATACAGAGAGATTTTTGGTGGGGTGAAATGAAAAAGGTATGTATGAGAAAGGTAAAAAGGGATTATTTTTCAAAGCTTGGGATGACATAAACAAATCAGTTTGGGGGGGGGCTTGGAATTCAGAACTTGCAGAAGTTCAATATTGCAATGATAGCAAAAATGGGTTGGAGACTTAAAGAAAAACCAAACTCGCTACGTGCTTCTATACTCAAAGCAAAATACTATCCTCATAATGACATATTGCATATGAAAACCAAAACAAAACAAAACAAAACAAAAAGATAGCTGGATTTGGAAAGGCATTCTAATGGGAGTTAATCAAATTAAACAAAATTGTTTTTGGAAAGTAGGTAATGGAGAAAACATAAATATTTGGACTGATCATTGGGTGCCTGAGATTAAACCACCGATAATACACAACTCTACAGCAGAAGGAAATTTCAGCAAGGTAATTGACTTAATTACTAGTTCACATACTTGGGATGTTGAAAACTTAGCAGCTTGTTTTAATCAACATACAATTGAGAAAATATTGAAGATTCCAATCCCAAATTATAATACCCCAGATGATGCTATCTGGACCCTACACAATTCAGATAAATTTACTGTTACGTACAACTCTTTGAACTCTTCTGGTGGAGCAAATCAAGATTGGAAAAAAATTTGGGATATGCAAACTACTCCCTCTATTAAAGTGTTTATTTGGAAAGCGGCTCACTCTATTTTACCAACTAATATGAGAATTGCATCCATCTTACCTGATACTTCTTGTCATTTGTGCAACTCTGGTGAGGAATCTCTATCTCATATCTTTATCACTTGTAATTTTATTTCTCAGGTTTGGATGCATCTAAATTTCGATATGTCTTACGTTACAAATGGATTACTAAACTTTCATGATTGGCTTAATACTTGGTTTAGGAATCATGATAGAAACGGACTTGGAATGGACCGGTCGGTTATTTGCAAAGATAGTAAGTGGCATGTTTGGAAAGCGAGATGTGATGTAGTGTTGGAAAAACTAAGTTAAATAGCTTGGAAACAGCCAAAGCAATAGTTAGATTCATAAACAGCCCATGAACATAAACAAAATGGGTTATGATATTATGCAAAACGTTTACTACAATCCTATGAATGACGAACACATCAAAATCACAACGGAGAGGAACCGAATAGAAATGATAGTTTTATGATCGTGAAAATTAACATTGATTTGTCAATGTCAAATTTCGGGGGAAAATTTATTTAATGGATGACTATTTCGACTATGTAGGTAACACTAATGAAGGAAGTGTGTAGGAATGCAAACTGTTTTACCGTAGAAGAACTTGAAAGAACTGGAGCCAAAGAAGCTTTCCAATTGGCGACAAAATGTAGAGGACAAAATATTATCTTTCAAAGCGATTATAAACCGACACTCATGTTGCTAATGGAAATGTATGCTAAGGCTAGGGAAAAGAGATATACTATCAGTGAAGATTACAATATAGATCCAAGAACTTGCATGAATTTTAAAGTGAAAGGTTTTATTTTAAGAAGTACATACCATATAATTGAGGCAGCGCATTTATCTAATTTATGTAACCGTCATGGACTCACAAAGTCTTGGTCAGGGGAAAACTTTAGAACCCTAATGAACAATTTACAATTCCAATTTTGGAAATATCAATGTAATCGATATCCCAATCCTGATTTACACCAGGTTTCTCTCAGGGAAAATATTTCAATTAATGAATGAGGATCAGATCCTTTTTTTCGAAGAAAAAAAAGTCCCAAAACAGACAACTCTACAGAAGTAAAGGATACGAAAGATGATGTTTTTGCTGAGCGGTAAAGGATTTGCTGCTCGGTCAGAGATAGTCGCTCTACACATTCTTTGCCGTG
Organism: Papaver armeniacum; assembly: GCA_023531295.1. Lineage (NCBI taxonomy): Eukaryota > Viridiplantae > Streptophyta > Magnoliopsida > Ranunculales > Papaveraceae > Papaver > Papaver armeniacum. The sequence goes on from JAJJWW010015831.1 coordinate 271,257, forward strand.
ATGGGAAAATGGTCTAGTTTGAGGACTTATCCGTGCAAATTCTTATTTTGTACGTCCCACCGCGGAGGCATATTAACGCGTTATACATCCTTTGCTTTTGGAATAATATTTTTAGGCATATACATCGTTTTATTAGTTGCAACGGAAAAGTAGTTGATTTATAACCAAAATATGGATGTTTAATGTCTGTTGCACCTTTATGGTGGTTTGCATAATTGTGCCCAAAAGAATAAACGCCTCCAAATTTTTCGTAAAAACTTAAAATTTGATATTGTTGTTTGTACTCATTGTGGAGATCTCTTTAAAATCTTTCCAACGAGATAAAATTTGTAAAATTCCAAGACACGGATTTTTAGATATATTATATTCTAGTTTGCTTACCAATTAAACCCCTAAAAAAATAGGATACATAAGGAGCTATAATAATTGGACTAAAAGGGAGGGACATTCTCGGTTTTTTAATAGTAATAATTTCCAATCTTTTTATCAAATTGCACATTTTATTTTACAAAACAAAAGGCCATAAAAAGGACTCATTCTCTTCGGGCCCTCCAGTCGGTCGGCCCAATTAAGCCAAATAACGTAATTGGCTTAGAAAAGCGTTTTAACAACCAATTCGTATTGAAGGACCGATGATCACTAAGAATCTCTCTTCATAGTGAAAGCAAATCCAGAATCTTTCCAAAATTATACCCACATTCACTAAAATGCTACTCGTGATGATATGAAATTGATAATCCATAGGTCTCTTAGCTCACACACCTGAGGTCCCACACAACGCAAGAGTACTCTCAACTCTACTGATAACATAAGATAACTGATCGGTTATACTCCTCTTCAGTTAGATATTTATCTGGACTTTTCTCAATATTATAAGATTGTAATATAGGTAGTTTAGATTGATATATATCTCGCATATGTAATTTGCTTTGAGTTGGAAACCCAGAAATCTTACATGGTATCGTAAGCGAGGCTCATGCATGAGTGGTTAAATGCCCACCCGTATGCGATCCATGTGTTGGGAGGATTAAATCTCCTTTACCCGTGAAGGGGAGTGTTGGAACTATTAGACACTTCTTATAACTACTAAGCTAAGAGTTCAAACTTTCCTAAAACCTCTAGGCTTTATACACATATAACTCTATGGGACACTCCACTCATTGCCAATTGGTTTTGAGTTGGAAGCCCTAGAAATCTTACATGTTGAACAGATATGGACAATGATTGAACAGTTTTATTAAGTTTTTGTTAAAAGACAAACATAATTACGGGATCAGAATTTATATGACAAGCGGTGTAATGAATACTAAAATAGACAACTGGATGTTATAACAGAATAAGACATTTCTGTTACCACAATACAACCGAAACAACTGTTACAAACACAACTACTTAATGCACTCAATCAATTATACTCACGGCCCCTCAAGTCGATAGCCTTGTAAATGTAGAAGTTTGAGCATCGAGAGAAAGAAAAACCCGGATCCTTTGTAAACAAATCGCTTAGCTCGATTTGCAAAAGAAAACATGCTTGACCACCGAGAAAAGAAGAAGAGACCAAATCACGTGGGAAATGATAATCAATCTCAATGTGTTTCGTACGAGCATGAAACACGGGGTTACTTTCCATACTAGTTGCAGAGGTATTGTCACAAAAAAGGAAAAAGGTTTTGTCGAGTTATAAGCAACTCATCAAGTAAACGCAAAAGCCATACCATTTCAGTAGCATCCACAGCCATAGACTTATATTCGGCTTCAACAAACAATAGTGATGGTAGATTGCTTCCTTGAGGACCAATAAACAAGTGAAGAACTGTAGATACCCCAAAATTAGGATAAGAGAGATCACATGGGATCGACAGGGCGAGAACAAGGCAGGGGCGGCCTATGCAAGGAAGAGGGTCAGGATAGCAAGCTACTTCATCATAAAGACAAGAGTAGGCGATTGCAGTATAAGGTGCAGGGGTACATGAAGACAAGAAGGGTGATAGGCACGGAGTGGGCCAAGTGATTTGCATCTACACAAGTGAATACCATTAATGGGTATGGTTGGTTACCATGAACAGAAGAAAAAAGGTAATATGTGCATGCACGAGCTAATAATGTATGAAGAAGAACATTATGACTTTGGATATGTATTTGCCGCTTACCCCTGGATGTGTAAATGTGATCAGTCGGGGACTTAATGTAGATACCCCAAAATCAAGTGACAAGATGTAGCAAGTCATGCCCCGTGACGATAAGAAATCGACGAAATGAATGAACAAAAGGGGTTGGTGATGGTATTTGGATGTATGACTAAGGAAGGTGATGCTGGTGTTGAGAGCACAACAAAAAGGGGTCATGATGCAAGGCTATAATGAAGAGAATTCACCATGGGTGTGGGAGTAGTCGAAGGAGAAGGGACAGAGCGCGGAATGAAGAGGCGGTACCTTTGCGCTTACATAAACAAATGGCACATACAAAGAAGAAGGAGGTGCACGATGGGTGAGGATTGATGGAAGCAATGGACAAAACGGTGGCAAGGCACGGAATGAAGGAGGGTATTCTCCGTCCACAAGTGAACCACGCATGTGCGAAACATGGTGGTTAGATGGAATGATGGGGAAGGTCGAGTGCAAGGCTAGATTGTGGAGTCTGCGTCCACGAGATGAATAGCAAGAGTGGAGGAGGAGATGATAAAGTGCAACATCCTGCTCAGGACCTTGCACCCTACGACAACAACATCCTGCTCCAGGACCTTGCACCCTAGGACAACACATGAGGAGATGAGTGGAAGATGACGAGAGGCGCTGTGAGAAGAAGACATGACGTTTGCCAACTGTAGATACCCGAAAATATAAAGTGCATGAGTGGGGGGAGAAGCAACAAAGTGTAAGGACTTACACCAAGACCCTACACAAACATGGAGAAGAAATGAACATGGGAAGAAGAAGTGATGGGGATGTAGGGACCTACTCCAAGACCCTACACCTTAACAAAGTGTAAGAACCTACCCTAAGACCCTACATAAACATGGAGATGTGATGAATATGGGAAGAAGAAGTGATGGGGATGTAGGGACCTACTCAAGACCCTACACCTTAACAAAGTGTAAGAACCTACCCTAAGACCCTACATAAACATGGAGATGTGATGAATATGGGAAGAAGAAGTGATGGGGATGTAGGGACCTACTCCAAGACCTTACACCTCAACAAAGTGTAAGAACTTACTCGAGACCCTACATAAACATGGAGATGTGATGAATATGGGAAGAAGAAGTGATGGGGATGTAGGGACCTACTCCAAGACCTTACACCTCAACAAAGTGTAAGAACTTACTCTAAGACCCTACATAAACATGGAGATGTAATGGGCATGGGAGGAAGAGGCGATGGGAGTGTAGGGACTTACTCCAAGACCCTACACCTCACGACAAAACATGAAGATGCAATGAGCATGAGAGGAAGAGGCGATGGGAGTGTAGGGACTTACTCCAAGACCCTACACCGTATGACAAAGCATGAATAAATATTAAAAGGGAAATGGTGCCCACTAGTTGAATGGAAGAGTGCCGATGGTAAGTGGGTCCCAACAGAGAGTAGCCCCGATCCAGAAGTAGAGGCGTTCCATAGTGGAAGGGATATCAAGGACACGTGTACGGACTCGAGATGTCAGAGTGAGAAAGAAGTCAAGATGGTGTACGTGTACGGTATCTAGGAACTCAAGGGAGATTTAGGAGGGTTATAAATACCCATATCTTAAGAAGGAGAGATGAAGCCTTTTCTGTGTAAAAATTAGTATTGTACTACTTGTTGGATCAGAGTTATTCTTTCCTCTTTGGTGTAATTCAAGGGTTTACCCATTTAATTTATACCATATTTACATTGGCGACTTCTACTGGGCTCTGATCTCAGTAATAGTACATTAGCTATGACGAGTGCACAACAACCTCTCCATACTGACTCTGGTGAGATTCCACATCCTGATCCTGCTGGGGGGGAGGTATTCACACAATTACAGCAAGCATTGTTGGACTTTCAAGAGATCGAACGACGACGCATTGAGCTAACTGCACGCATTGCTGCACTCGCACCAACAACTCGGGACGAAGGGTCACATGAAGAGGACGAGCTACCAGGCATGATGGTCACACAACTCAGAGACACACATGGGGAGCGTTCACCTACTCGTAACCAAGAGGGTTATACCTCACAGGCACAACACTCTACACCACAGAGCCTCACTAGACAAAACTACACCGTGGACGAATTACAAGGGTTAATGGAATCACGGAGATGGAACGTCGACGCCAAGCACCTGTTGAACACACATCATCTCATATTCCAGTCCTCGCTGGATATGGATTGTCCGATGAAGGGTTAATTCAAGATACTAGAAGGTTATACTACCAAGACACACATCATAAAGGTGAAGAAGATCACTCACTAGAACACTTACAAAGGGAGCGCGGCATCTGTATGTACCCCAACATACCTCACATGAACCCGACCAAGGAGGAGTCAGCCCTATGTTCCCCAATACGTAGCACAGCCATTCGTCCCAAGAGATTATACTGAGTACATGAAGACTCTTCATGGTGAGACGCATGGTGTTACACATACTGAAGATGGTTACACCTTTGACACACAACGTGGTATTTGTAACACCCAGTCACCTCTTACACAAGAAGTACGAAGGAAGCCAATACCAGTATATGCCGCGTCCTCCAAACCTCACCTATTCGATGGATCTAGTAACGCGTTGGATCATATGCTTCGTTTCACAATAATAGCGCAAAAATACATGATGGATGAAAATGTATGTATGCAAGAATTTGAAAAGTCGTTAATAGGTGACGCCCTCAAGTGGTTCATCATCTGCCCAAAAGCAATACCAAGACTTGGGAAGCCATGCGGCGAGGCATTCATGCAAAGGTTTTACTCTCTACAGACCCGGAGCTCAACATTTGACTTTCAAACGAGTCAAAGACTGAGTAGGGGAAAAATCCATTTATTTATCAAGCGTTTCCAAGCAAGCATACTCATAGTGCAACATACAAATTCCGAAAAGGAGTTGGTGTGCAAATGCATCTTAACGTTACCCAAGAATATAAGAATGATGTTTGAGTACGAGACATGGACACCATGAATGAATTAGAGGTGGCGGGTTCACGAGCCGACGAGATAGCGAAGAGACTTCTCCGAATTAACAAGGAGGCCTCACAACGCCTCTTACAATAAGGATAAGGGGATCCGAAGGGGACGTTCATCAATGAGGGCGATAATAAGCGAAGCAAGCATCAATCGGGCATAATAGTAAGGGAAGAGGAAGCACGCAATTTCCTTGTACTACAGAGACAACAATTGAAGAAATTAAGGAATGGATTCAAACCAATGCCATCAAACTACGCAAGCACCAAAGAATCTTCGCAAGGAAGACATGCAACACGATAACTCTTGCTTATTCCATAGAAAAGTGGAGCACCCAACCAAGGAGTGTAGAACGTTAAGGTGGCGCTTTTACAATCGCATAAAGAAGGGAGAAGTCGATTCCCAAGGAAAATTATTTCTAACAACACTAAGTACTATGCACATCCATAAGCATAAGACAAGAAGGAAGCCCACTCAACGCCCAAGGGGAAGTTTGTTTTGGATGAAACCACGGTAAGGAAAAAGATCAAGGACTAGGCCGGTAAAAGGTGATTAACAACTTTTTCTATGTACGGACCTACACCAAGAATAAAATAACGCTCCTTTGGCATAATATCATTTTTTAAGGAGAATCTTGTCTGACAATCGTTTGCTTTAGAACGAGAAAAGGCAAAAGAAATAATAGTTGTTGCTTCGGGAAGAGATTTTTGAAGCGAAAGCAATAAGAATACACCAAGACTAGGTGAGGCTTGCTTTGAAACAAAAGAAAGCGAAAGCGATAAAAATACACCGAGACTAGGTGTGGCTTGCTTTTAAACAAAAGAAAGCGAAAAGCGATAAAGGTACACCGAGACTAGGGTTGCTTTCTTGAGAATGAAACAAAAGCGAAAGCGATAAGAATACACCGAGACTAAGTGTTATATGAGTTCAAAGCACAAAAAAGGGGGTAATAAGAACACCTCGAGAACGAGATGAGCTTAAGACATAATCACATATATCCAAGGTGCCGAGTGCATCGTCTATAACAAAGACGTTGATCAAAATAAAAATCATGCTTAAGTAGCATCTATCCCTAAAGCAAAAAGAGAGAACCAAACTTTAAGATACATACACTTCGGTGTGAGTAAACAATCGAAAGGGTGATGAGACTCGATCCCAACATGAGTAACACCGGAAGGGGTAAAGAGATCATACACTCCGTATAAGTAAACACCCCAAGATGGGTGGAGTGAGCATACACTCAAAAAGAATAGATCTTTGACATTCATACATGTCCATGACAAGGATGACACCGACAAGTAAGTCGCATCGTAACAAAATTCCAAAAAAAAATCCTCTTATACATAAACAATAAAGTGAAAGAAATGGAACCACACCACGACCGAGTGTTATTTAATTTAAAAGGAAAGAAAGCACAAGAGATAAGAAGTGAGAACACACCAACACTAGGTGTTACGTGCCTTAGAGAGAAGGAAAAATGAGAATATACCAAGATGGGTGTTGCTTGCTTTAGAACGAACGAAAGCAAAACAAATTAGAATACATCAATACTCGGTGTTGCTTGCTCCGAATGAAAGTAAAAGAAAGCGAGAAGAACGCCTCGGAGCGAGGGGAGCCTAAGAAATATACCCCAATATGAGTGCGGTAAAGATAACATACTTAAGAATGGGGCGACTATACACTCAAACATGAAATCGGTAGATCACTCTTCAACAAATCTCCAAATGAGTAAAACACCTCAGAATAAGAGAGTCACCCTGAGTGCTCCAACATGAGTAATCCTGATAGGTGTAGAATACACCGTATTTACTATCTAGTAGTTTATGCTTTCTTTGCTATTTTTCTTGTAAATTATGTATTTTACGCTTGTTTTGAGTTTTATAGCTACTATGGAGTCACACGGAGGAAAAGAAGAAGAAATCACCCAATTTGAGCCAAAAGGGCAAAAAGGTCATTTTACAGGCGATTGATATATGGAGCCCAGTCAAGGTTAAGGGGCAACTCTTATGGGAGGATCACTACAGACAGGACAGTTCAAGTTAAGGGGCTGCCAAATAGGGTACCCCTTATCACTCAGCAGTGGGTGGTATTAACATTGGGTAGCCCTTATCCAGAGGATGGTTATGTTGGGTAGCATCCAACTGGGTCGGTCCTAACCGTACCCGGATCCAAACCCGAAACCGAACCCGCCAGCTGTTATAACCCTATCCTAATTGAGAAGATATTTCTCAATCATTTTTGCTGAAATTGAGAACGAGAAATAGAGAGCAGCCATTGCTGCTGGTTAAGCCGAAGCAGGGAAGAAGAGATCGAGATGCAGAAATTGAAGATTAAATCAAGAAATCAGAGACTGGGTTAGAGCAGATTCACAGTTCGGTGAAGATGGGCCTTTCTTGAAGAAATTAAGGGTTTTATTTCGAGAGAAGAAATTAAGATAATGGATCTGTGAGAGATCGAGAGTTGCAGGTGGTACAGGTGAAGATGGCGCTGTCGAGAGATGGGTTTTGAAGGAAGAAGTTGGAGCTGCTAAAGAAGGAATCGATGTTCTCGAGTGAGACTGAGATGGGGTTTGTGTGATTTTTGAATCGGAGATGCTACAATCGATTCAGGGAATCGAGCTCGGTTTGAGAAGAAATTGGAACTGGTGGTGCAATGGCTGGGAAGATTGAGCCGAGGGGTAGTAGTCTGAGGTGTTGTGGAGATTAGAGATGGGTCTGTGGATGAAGAACGAGACCTCATTGCTACTGTTGGAAATTGATGAAGCTCAGAAGGAATTGATAAGGTTCTGATAAAACGAAGATGGAGATGCTGTTAAGCCAGAAATCGAGAGATGCTGTTGCTGATTCTTGAGAAATTCGAAATGGGTTATGAACTGGGTTGATTGAGCTGAAATTGCAGGAGGTGATATAAAGAATGTTGGTGTTGTTGATGCTTAATAACTCAGATGGGTTTGAAAGTTTCAGGGAGATGAAGATGGAGGAGCTGGTTGTTGGCTCAGGGCAAAAAGATGAATGAAGGTGTTGATCATAAGAAAAAATGGGTTTACACAGGCGGAGAATTTGGAGGATCCGTGAATGGTGATGCTAAAGATGGGTTTGATGTGGAGGTGAGTCAATAGATGTTGCTTGTCGATTCGGTGAAAGAATGGAGTGTTGGTGGTCTTTGTGTTTGAACCTGGAGTGACTTGAAAAGAAGTAATGGGTTCTTGTGGTCAAGCGATTTCGGAGAAGCTGCTTGAATGAGTTTGGAAGAATTAGATGTATGCTAGGATTGTTTGCACAGGAATGGAGCCGAAAAGAATGGCCCTGAAACATGGCCGGGAAGTCCTGAAACAATGAAACTCGGCCAATTTTCCCCTCCGACGAGTTGACCGATCCCAAGCGTGATGATCGATCCGAGAATGAGTCCGATGACCGATCCAGCCTTAGTGACACAAACCGACTCGGCTCGACTAAGACAAATTGATTAAGTCGACTCCTTCTCTTTGACCTCGTTGACTTGGTTTGACTAACGGTTGACCTGTTTGACCGTTATCTCTAACGAGACTCGACGGAATATTCCGTCGAATATTCTCTTGACGGAGAAATTTTCGGGTGGTGGCGGCGACGTTTTCGAGCCAAATTAGGCCACAATCCCAGTTTTCCGGCGAGCAAAATTCCAGAACTTTCTATGGACTTCTCTCATGGGTGTGAAGACTTGGGCTAGGAATTGGATGGAGAATTGGACTCAAATTTGGAAAGAGAAGGTGGAAGAGTTGAGAAAAGCTTGGATTTGGAGATTGAATTGCAAAAGGAAAAGGATTCTAATCCTTGGAAGATTTGGAGAATTTTGAAGCCTATAAATAGAGAAGTTTTCTACAACTTCTACATACATCTCTACACACACAATTCTTTTCTTTTCTTATTCTTTGTGTGAACTCTTTTAACATGAGTAGTTAATTTTATTGATTGAGGATGAATTCCTAGTTTTTAAACATATGATTTGAGTTTTTGTTTTCAATTCTATCTTGAAGTTTTTCACATGATTATCGTTTGTTTTTACTAATAGGAGTGATCTTAAAGACATTCATGATTGATTGATAGATTGTTTAGGTGGCCAACTAAATTGATTTGTTAATTTGATTTAAAGCTAGTGAAAGTTAGGAGATAAGTAATCGTTTCTTGACTCTTTACATAAGTAGCAAACACGAGACCTTGCGGAGGGATTCCGTGGAGCAATTGTGTGTAGAAACAACGCTAGAAAGTGAACCAAGCGAGCTAAGAGTTTAACTACTAGTACTAAACCTAAATTCATAAATCTTAATGCATTCGGGAATTACATCTTGTAAGCGGACCTCAAGGTGGTTCTTTTGAATAGAATCGATAACTAAGCGGAACATTACTCGGTGAAATTAGGGATTTTGGGGCTAGCTAAGCGGACTGCTATCCTACGGTTGGTGATAATTTGTGACTAATAACAAGTAGAAAAGAACATAACTTGATTCATTGTTTCATAACGAAGAAGGATTCCTTGATCTCGTCTCTCTTATTGCTTTCAACTTTACCTTTTAATTGTTTTGTTTATTTTCTTTTACTTTTTACACCCCCCCTTTCGTGACAATTTTTACAACTAGAATCTCGTGCTCCTCGTGGGATCGACCTTGACTACCCTATATTACTTGTTAATTAGGTAGTAAAGTAATAATTAATTTGTTGTGGTTACGACACGCATCAAATTTTGGCGCGCCGTTGCCGGGAGCAACGGGCGATTTTTAGTTGTTTTTATTTTCTTTTTGCTTTATTCTTGCTTTGTTAGATTCTTTACCGTATCTAACTTAGTTTGTGAGAATCTTGTTTCAGGTGTTATACCTTTGGTGAATGCTTAAAGGGGGTAGACCGAGTCCAATACGTCTTCGATCCCGGCACTCAATTAAAGGATTTCATTCGAGCGATTAACACTCCACTTCCTCCTTCTTCATCAAGTGATTCGGACAACGAGGAAGAAACAATGGCTGATCGTACACTCAAGGACCTAGCTTCTCACGAGGCTTGATACCCAACAATGGTGTATCCAAACTAACTCAACCTTCGAAATCAAGCGGGGTTGATTAGAGAGTTACCAAAGTTCCATGGCATGGTGAATGAGGACCCAAACAAACATCTTATGGATTTTTACACCATAGTTATGGCTATGCTTCCACCGGAGACTAATGTGGATGGAGCAATGTTGAAAGCTTTCCCGTTTTCTTTGGCGGGTAATGCTAAGGAATGGTTATATTATTTGCCTTCCGGAAGTATCACAACATGGAATGGGATGAAGAAACTTTTCCTCGAGAGATATTTTCCGCATCCAAAGCTACTCAAATTCGCAAGGAGATTTGTGGATTGAAACAACAAGTGGGAGAATCATTGTATGAATGTTGGGAGCGTTACAAGAGGTTGGTGGGAAGCTGTCCACACCATCAATTTAGTGATGCTATGATACTTCAATACTTCTATGAAGCTCTCCACTCAAGTGATAGGTCTCTTCTTAACGCCGCGGGTGGTGGTGCATTAATGAACAAGACGGTGGCCCAAGCTACCGAATTAATTGAAAGTATGGCGGCAAACTCGCAACAATTCTACACAAGGGATGAACCAATGGTTAGGCGAGTGCATGAAGTTAGTGATTCATCATCACATCTTGATCAAAGGATGAGTAACATGGAGATTATGATGCAAACGGATTGCCGCGGTAATTATTCCGGATAATGAGACCGAACAAGTGAATGCTTTATATCCGAATCAAAGGCCAAGGTACGATCCATACTCGAATACTTACAATCCCGGGTGGAAGGATCATCCTAACTTTAGCTATGCAAATAAGCAAGCGGCGGCTCCTAATCCATATGAGCAACAAGGTGGTTTCCAACAATCACGATTCCAACCTCAACAACATGGTGGTTCTCAACAATTTCAACCACAACAAGTCAAGGAGCGTGATTCTTTGAATGATGACAAGCTCAATGTGTTAATACAAGGTATGCAAAGTCTTACTTCTATGGTCCAACAAAGCCAACAACACCAACAAAAGACCGATTCGGCAATCAAGGAGTTACAAATTCAAGTGGGGCAATTAGCGACCGATGTGAACTTATTGAAAGCGCAAGCGTCTACAATACTTCCTTCACAACCAATTGTTAATCCAAGAGAGAGCGTTAATGCGATTACTTTGAGGAGTGGGAAACAAGTGGAGCAACCAAATCAACAAGATAAGGTGTATGATGAGAAAGAGGAAATTGAAACCGCACCAAAGGAGAAAACATCGCCAACCAATCAACCCGAGGAGACGGTTCCTACTTTCACAACTCCACCTCCGTTCCCTAGCCGATTTGCTAAATCAAAGAGAGACTTGGAATACATGGATATTTGGGAAATCTTTAAGAAAGTACAAGTCAATATTCCACTCATAGAAGCTCTTCGTCAAATTCCTCGTTGTGCAAAGTTCTTAAAGGAGATGTGCATGAAGAAGAAAAGGTTGAAAGGGAATGAAGTCATGAGTGTGGGGGAGAATGCTTCGGCGTTTATTCTCAAGAAACTCCCACCAAAATTAAAGGACCCCGGTAGTTTCAATATACCTTGCACAATTGGTAAAACAAGGTTTACTCGAGCTTTGCTAGATTTGGGAGCGTCGGTTAATGTTATGCCTTCCTCGATTTATGATTCTTTGAATCTTGGTCCTCTTAAAGAGACAGGGGTAGTTCTTGAACTTGCTAACCGATCTAATGTTTACCCGAAAGGGATTGTTGAGAATGTTTTGGTGCAGGTTAATAAGCTTGTATTTCCGGCCGATTTCTATGTCTTAGACATGAATGATGAGAATTCTTCCAAGTCTACACCTTTGCTTTTGGGTAGACCATTTTTGAGCAATAGGAACAAAGATTGATGTCCAAAATGGCACCTTGACTATGGAGTTTGATGGTACACTCATCCACTTCAATATCTTTGAGACAACGCGATGCCCTAGTGATGTGAAATCATGTTTTCCCGTAAAAGAAATTGATCCGGGCTAATGAATCTTGCAAGAGCTAAGTCGGGCCGTCGACTTTAAAACAAGCGCTTAATGGGAGGCAACCCATCGGTTTTGTATTTCTTATCTTTTGCTTTTTGTTATTTCTTTTTCTTGTTTCTTATCATGTTAAAATTTCCCACCTTGACTTTACTAGGAGGATTCAATTACATTGAGGACAATGTAAGGTTTAAGTGTGGGGGAGTGGTTAAGCATGTTTTTAAAACAAAAATTACAAAAAAATTTAAAAAAAAAAAAAAAAAAAAAAAAAAGTTTTACTTAAAAATTCCAACTTTTAAAGATTTTAGAGTCCCTAGCATACTTCTAGGTATGTTTACATAGAGTTTTTGACCGACATAATTGAACTTGGAAATGTTAGAGAACTACATTCGGATTTCTTGTTTGTTAGAGTGTTAAATAATGGATTTAATCATGCGGTGATGCGAATTTGGTGCCGGGGAGAAATGCGTTATTAGAGTTTGCTGATCAATCATTAGTGGAGACTACCCGTATTCATATCATGAGAGGCACCGACCAGAAATCTTCCATCTACTAAAGAGCTTCTTTTGAGTGTGTGTCACCGTACGTTAATTCCGGGTAGAATGGTGAGCTACCCAACCTCCCACCAATAAAAGCACTACTCTTTGATCTCTTGAGTGCTAATTTTGTCAATCATGAGGGTGACGTCCATGGATGAAAGCTTCCTTCTTGTAGTTCGATTTGCAGTTAGCACCATTCTCTCTCTCGACAACAACGGATCCATAGAAACACTCTCATCATCAACAAGGAGCGACATCAAAATCTACAAGGAAAGTTGGAAAAGTTTAAGGTTTACAAGCAACTAACTAGAAAAGGAGCAAATTTCAAATATAAGTAAAGCAACATACAAAGAGCGGATTTTTACATATATGTTGAAGACTTACAATACAATGAGGTAATTTTATATTCAAGTATGAAGACTTATTCATGAAAGCGAAGAAAATTAAAAGGTGAGAATTTTTGAAGTTTATGATTTCAAGACGATACAAGTTGTGAAGAATCAAGCGGTAAAATATTTCTCCCACGGCCATGGTTTATTTTTGTATTTAATTTCTCTTGTTTAAAACAAAAAAAAAAAAAAAAAAAAAAAAAAAAAAAAAAAAAAAAAAAAAACAAGAGAAATATTTGTTTTGTTAATGAGCCGTGGGGAAGGAAAATCTATAAGGAAGTTTCAAGCGACAAGGATTTTAAGGTAAAAGAGTTATAAATTGTTAAGGATTTATGAAATTCAAGGGTTTATCATCAATAGTTGAAACCAAAGACGAAGATCAAGAAGTTAAAGACAAGGAGCGGAAGACGTTTCTATTGGATGCCGTGAGAGTGGTGTTATCATAATTGGCGATCGGATGTGAAGGTAAGTAAGTAATCCCATCCTCAATATAAATGGTTGATTTCCTTTCTTAGAGATCGTCAGAAAAATGGTTTTTCAAAATAAAAGATGTGGGTTTTTAAAAATATTCGGAAGTTATCCTTCCCACCATTCAACGTGTTGCGGGATTTCTCTCTTCATTCCTACTCGCACACATGTGAGAACCATAAAAAGCCGTCTTTTTGAGTGCAATTATCATAAAATCTTATTTGGTGAGGCGAAGTCGAGGCGAAATGCTTATTGATCGTTTCTCAAACACGCGTTCTCTCATTATGGTGTGGTTATTTCTCACTCAACAATTAAGAACGAGAATAAGTTCTTTAGTATTTCTAACTTATTATTACTAGCATGCAGAAACTCTATGTCCTCATAACTCTTTGGATGCTTGTGACGCTTGAACGCTTTGAAGTTGTGAGTTTTTAGTTTGATTTGCTCGAGGACTAGCAAAGTCTAAGTGTGGGGGAATTTGATAGGTGTAGAATACACCGTATTTACTATCTAGTAGTTTATGCTTTCTTTGCTATTTTTCTTGTAAATTATGTATTTTACGCTTGTTTTGAGTTTTATAGCTACTATGGAGTCACACGGAGGAAAAGAAGAAGAAATCACCCAATTTGAGCCAAAAGGGCAAAAAAGGTCATTTTACAGGTGATTGATATATGGAGCCCAGTCAAGGTTAAGGGGCAACTCTTATGGGAGGATCACTACAGACAGGACAGTTCAAGTTAAGGGGCTGCCAAATAGGGTACCCCTTATCACTCAGGAGAAAGTGGGTGGTATTAACATTGGGTAGCCCTTATCCAGAGGATGGTTATGTTGGGTAGCATCCAACTGGGTCGGTCCTAACTGTACCCGGATCCAAACCCGAAACCGAACCCGCCAGCTGTTATAACCCTATCCTAATTGAGAAGATATTTCTCAATCATTTTTTCGAAATTGAGAACGAGAAATGAGAGAGACCATTTCCGGTTAAGCCGAAGCAGGAAGAAGAGATCGAGATGAGAATTGAAGATTAAATCAAGAAATCGAGACTGGTTAGAGCAGATTCACGGTTCGGTGAAGATGGGCCTCATATTTGAAGAAATTAAGGGTTTCTATTTGAGAAGAAATTAAGATAATGGATCCGTGAGAGATCGAGAGTTGCAGGTGGTACAGGTGAAGATGGCGCTGTCGAGAGATGGGTTTTGAAGGAAGAAGTTGAGCTGCTAAAGAAGGAATCGATGTTCTCGAGTGAGACTGAGATGGGGTTTGTGTGATTTTTGAATCGGAGATGCTACAATCGATTCACAGGAATCGAGCTCGGTTTGAGAAGAAATTGGAACTGGTGGTGCAATGGCTGGGAAGATTGAGCCGAGGGGTAGTAGTCTGAGGTGTTGTGGAGATTATAGATGGGTCTGTGGATGAAGAACGAGACCTCATTGCTACTGTTGGAAATTGATGAAGCTCAGAAGGAATTGATAAGGTTCTGATAAAACGAAGATGGAGATGCCTTTGTCAAACGAAATCGAGAGATCTTTGTTCGATTCTTGAGAAATTCGAAATGGGTTATGAACTTGGGTTGATTGAGCTGAAATTGGCAGGAGGTGATATAAAGAATGTTGGTGTTGTTGATGCTTAATAACTCAGATGGGTTTGAAAGTTTCAGGGAGATGAAGATGGAGGAGCTGGTTGTTGTCTCAGGGCAAAAAGATGAATGAAGGCTGTTGATCATAAGAAAAAATGGGTTTTACGGGGCGGAGTGGAGGATGCGTGAATGGTGATGCTAAAGATGGGTTTGATGTGGAGGTGAGTCAATAGATCCATTGTCGATTCGGTGAAAGAATGGAGTGTTGGTGGTCTTGTGTTTGAACTGGAGCAACTTGAAAAGAAGTAATGGGTTCTTTGTGGGTCAAGCGATTTCGGAGAAGCACCGAATGAGTTTGGAAGAATTAGATGTATGCTAGGATTGTTTGCACAGAATGGAGCTGAAAAGAATGGCTTGAAACATGGCCGGAAGTCTGTAAGCAGTACGAAACTCGGCCAATTTTCCCCTCCGACGAGTTGACCGGACCGATCCCAACCAAGCGATGATCGATCCGTGAAATGAGTCCGATGACCGATCCAGCTTAGTGACACAGCCCGACTGAGTCGACTAAGACAGCGATTAAGCCGACTCCTTCTCTTTGACCGTTGACTGGTTTGACTAACGGTTGACCTGTTTGACCGTTATCTCTAACGGTAGACTGACGGAATATTCCGTCGAATATTCTCTTGACGGAGAAATTTTCGTGTGGCCGGCGGCGACGTTTTCCGGCCAAATTCCGGCCACAATCCCGGTTTTCCAAGCGAGCAAAAATTCGTAACTTTCTATGGACTTCTCTCATGGGTGTGAAGACTTGGGCTAGGAATTGGATGGAGAATTGGACTCAAATTTGGAAAGAGAAGGTGGAAGAGTTGAGAAAAGCTTGGATTTGGAAATTGAATTGCAAAAGGAAAAGGATTCTAATCCTTGGAAGATTTGGAGAATTTTGAAGCCTATAAATAGAAGTTTTTCAACAACTTCTACACATACACATCTCTACACACACAATTCTTTTCTTTTCTTATTCTTTGTGTGAACTCTTTTAACATGAGTAGTTAATTTTATTGATTGAGGATGAATTCCTAGTTTTTAAACATATGATTTGAGTTTTTGTTTCAATTCTATCTTGAAGTTTTTCACATGATTATCGTTTGTTTTTACTAATAGGAGTGATCTTAAAGACATTCATGATTGATTGATAGATTGTTTAGGTGGCCAACTAAATTGATTTGTTAATTTGATCTAAAGCTAGTGAAAGTTAGGAGATAAGTAATCGTTTCTTGACTCTTTACATAAGTAGCAAACACGAGACCTTGCGGAGGGATTCCGTGGAGCAATTGTGTGTAGAAACAACGCTAGAAAGTGAACCAAGCTAAAGAGTTTAACTACTAGTACTAAACCTAAATTCATAAATCTTAATGCATGAGGGAATTACATCTTGAGCGGACCTCAAGGTGGTTCTTTTGAATAGAATCTGATAACTAAGCGGACCTGTTACTCAGTGAAATTAGGGATTTTGGGGCTAGCTAAGCGGACCTGCTATCCTACGGTTGGTGATAATTTGTGACTAATAACAAGTAGAAAAGAACATAACTTGATTCATTGTTTCATAACGAAGAAGGATTCCTTGATCTTGTCTCTCTTATTGCTTTCAACTTTAACCTTTTAATTGTTTTGTTTATTTTCTTTTACTTTTTACACCCCCTTTCGTGACAATTTTTACAACTAGAATCTCGTGCTCCTCGTGGGATCGACCTTGACTACCCTATATTACTTGTTAATTAGGTAGTAAAGTAATAATTAATTTGTTGTGGTTACGACACGCATCAAATCCTTATATTTCAACACGAGTAAACAAGACTTGAAGACACAAGAGATGATCACATATTCTCAACTTGAATAATAGACTCCAACCCCTAGTAACAAGGTCGACGGGTTAAGAAATGATGAAGAAGCATGGTGATTATTGTTGTTGATTGAGGGGCTCTTAAATGAGCAGAACCCTAAGCATAGATCTTTACGATAGGAAAGGGCTCCTTGACGAGAGAGGACCACTAAACAAAAACCTTGCCTAATAGGAAGGGGACGTCATCTACTTGGAAAAACAAAACTCTATGCAATAGAATGTAACATGAGTAGTGAGTATACTCTAAATATACATATGTATAAATGAACTCTATGCCCCAACATGATTTAAAGGGGAAGGATACTATGGTGCAATCGAAACAATTATCCTCCTTAAAGGGGGGAGGATGAGTTTGAACTCTCCAAGAACAATCACCTAATTATGGCCATTTACCATGGCATTGCTTCGCTCACACCACCTAGATACGAAGGGTTGGCCAATATAAGCATCCCTCAATGGACAGATGGTACATTATAGAACGAAAGTAAACACCCCAACATGAGTACCAGAGAGGTACCTCAGGATGAGGTGACTACTCGAAGAGGTGCATCGACCATGCAGAAATATGCCTCATAATATACTCAAGGCGACCATACACTAACATGAGTGGATATTCTACAACAGGAATGTAGCGACCATACACGACAGCATGAACAAACACCCTTAAGGTGGAAGACCCTAAGGCTTACTCATACATACATTCTAAAATGATAAAAGGAATAATACCACACCATATTCCATGAGTAAACACATCAACACCTATAACCAATTTTTTTTAAAGAAAAAAACGGGGGGAGGGGAACCTAAAGTTTCCTGAACAGTACCATATCCCAGGATGAGAAAAGCTTCAGAGGCATATATCAACATAGGTAAAAAGTACGCAATCCGGAAAGATGAGCCATCAAAACAATTCCACAATATTATCAACATGGCATCAAACCATATATACTTTAAAGATTACTTTTATTCCATGATATTAATAAACCTAGATATAAGATTACTCGTCAGTACAATCTTACATAACATCACAATATGATCATGTGATACCAAGAACGGTAAAGTTTTGTACAATGAGCAACAACCGAATATCAATAATGCATCTCGTGTGATACGCAGGATGACTTAACGTCATACACCAGATCCTTTTTCATATAAAAAGAAATAAAAAAAATAAAATAATAAAAGTTAGAACTTGGCAAAGGAAAGAAAAGTCGAAGAGCAAGAAAATAAGAATATAGGATGCGCACGACCAAGTAAGTGAGACTGTGAGAGGTTGTAGAACTTGGCGGTCAAGTCGATACCTACGACTATTCTGGGAACGAAGCAGAGATGTCATGTCACATGGAGTCTAACGGAACACATGGTAGAGTGGAATCACTACCAAGCAACAATTGGGAACTTAACATAAACATGATCCGATGAAGCAAAATCCAGGGCATGCGACTACCAACAACTCGGGTACTTGGGGACCGGAACAGGAGAACAAGACCTTGATACAAGATTATTATTATTTATTTATTTTTTGGAGGCATGTGACTTTTGGATAGCCTGACGCCTGACCAAACAGTCAGGGGACTTACTATAGATACCCCAAAATTGGGAAAGAGATAAAATGGGAATTTGTTCTAAATATGACCAGGATTGTGAAAGAGAACCAATGAGTATGAGAGATGGCTCAATGATGAGAGAGAATTGTGTATGAGGAGCATGTGACAATGTGATGGAGCGTGCGATGATCATACATCAGCACGATGGAGCGTGCCATGATGTGATGGAACGTACGATGATCATACATCTACACGATTGAGCATGCGTCGATGAGGAGCAGACCATTCATCAATAAGATAAAAGATAAACTAAATGAAATGATGATGAGCAGACCTTGCGTCCTTATGTCTGTAGGGTGAGCAGACATTGCGTCACCACGTCCGTAGATGGAAGAGAAGACCATGTGTAATTGTTGTCCCGCAAATATAATGGGATACAAGAGAAAAGTAGAATGGCATACAAGCGAAAAGTACCTTAACTTTAAGGTTTGGGGACTAGAAGTGACTAGTGATAGCTGTCAGAATCTTGGGTTACATTGCTGATACCCCACTTGAAAATTTAGCCAGCCGGGCAGAAGGTTAAATGCAGACCCTCCAAAATATTTAAAGAAAGAGTGTAATGATAGGTCATAGCCTCAAGATAACATGGGAACAGTGAGCATCGGAATTATGTGCTATATGATCGCAAAGATAGTCTATACGCCTAATCAGTCAGTCAAGGGACTTAATGTAGATACCCCAAAATTAGGATAGAGAGATCACATGGGATCGACAGGGCGAGAACAAGGCAGGGGCGGCCTATGCAAGGAAGAGGGTCAGGATAGCAAGCTACTTCATCATAAAGACAAGAGTAAGGCGATTGCAAAGTATAAGGTGCAGGGGGTACATGAAGACAAGAAGGGTGATAGGCACGGAGTGGGCCAAGTGATTTGCATCTACACAAGTGAATACCATTAATGGGTATGGTTGGTTACCATGAACAGAAGAAAAAGGTAATATGTGCATGCACGAGCTAATAATGTATGAAGAAGAACATTATGACTTTGGATATGTGACTGCTGCTTACCCTGGATGTGTAATCCAGTGGGGGACTTAATGTAGATACCCCAAAATCAAGTGACAAGATGTAGCAAGTCATGCCCCGTGACGATAAGAAACCGACGAAATGAATGAACAAAAGGGGTTGGTGATGGTATTTCAGATGTATGACTAAGGAAGGTGATGCTGGTGTTGAGAGCACAACAAAAAGGGGTCATGATGCAAGGCTATAATGAAGAGAATTCACCATGGGTATGGGAGTAGTCGAAGGAGGAGGGACAGGCGCGGAATGAAGACCGGTACCTTTGCGCTTACATAAACAAATGGAACATACAAAGAAGAAGGAGGTGCACGATGGGTGAGGATTGATGGAAGCAATGGACAAAGCGTGCGGCAGTGAGAATGAAGGAGGGTATTCTCAAGCGTCCACACAAGTGAACCACGCATGTGCGAAACATGGTGGTTAGATGGAATGATGGGGAAGGTCGAGTGCAAGGCTAGATTGTGAGTCTGCGTCCACACGGATGAATAGCAAGAGTAGAGGAGGAGATGATAAAGTGCAACATCCGCTCCAGGACCTTGCACCCTACGACAACAACATCCTGCTCCAGGACCTTGCACCCTAGGACAACACATGAGGAGATGAGTGGAAGATGACGAGAGCGCGTGAGAAGAAGACATGACGTTTGCCAACTGTAGATACCCGAAAATATAAAGTGCATGAGTGGGGGAGAAGCAACAAAGTGTAAGGACTTACACCAAGACCCTACACAAACATGGAGAAGAAATGAACATGGGAAGAACAAGTGATGGGGATGTAGGGACCTACTCCAAGACCCTACACCTTAACAAAGTGTAAGAACCTACCCTAAGACCCTACATAAACATGGAGATGTGATGAATATGGGAAGAAGAAGTGATGGGGATGTAGGGACCTACTCCAAGACCCTACACCTTAACAAAGTGTAAGAACCTACCCTAAGACCCTACATAAACATGGAGATGTGATGAATATGGGAAGAAGAAGTGATGGGGATGTAGGGACCTACTCCAAGACCTTACACCTCAACAAAGTGTAAGAACTTACTCGAGACCCTACATAAACATGGAGATGTGATGAATATGGGAAGAAGAAGTGATGGGGATGTAGGGACCTACTCCAAGACCTTACACCTCAACAAAGTGTAAGAACTTACTCTAAGACCCTACATAAACATGTAGATGTAATGGGCATGGGAGGAAGAGGCGATGGGAGTGTAGGGACTTACTCCAAGACCCTACACCTCACGACAAAACATGAAGATGCAATGAGCATGAGAGGAAGAGGCGATGGGAGTGTAGGGACTTACTCCAAGACCCTACACCGTATGACAAAGCATGAATAAATATTAAAAGGGAAATGGTGCCCACTAGTTGAATGGAAGAGTGCCGACTGGTAAGTGGGTCCCAAGAGAGTAGCCCCGATCCTTATAGAGTAGAGGCGTTCCATAGTGGAAGGGATATCAAGGACACGTGTACGGACTCGAGATGTCGAGTGAGAAAGAAGTCAAGATGGTGTACGTGTACGGTATCTAGGAACTCAAGGGAGATTTAGGAGGGTTATAAATACCCATCTCTTAGAAGGAGAGACGAAGCCTTTTCTGTAAAAATTAGTATTGTACTACTTGTTGGATCAGAGTTATTCTTTCCTCTTTGGTGTAATTCAAGGGTTTACCCATTTAATTTATACCATATTTACAAGAACCTAAAAAAACACAAAAGCACGAAGTTGATCGTCATGTTTGAGGATCGCCCCAATCGGACTACGAGTATGCGGTGAGAGAAGTAATATCTTGGAAGAAAATAAAATACTTGAACCAACAGTTCAACGATTATCCGAGAATACGCTTGAATTTTAAATAGATGCTCGGAGGTAGGTTAATGCATGAACTGCGAAACGTAGTTTAATGCAAAGCTGCCGAGTCATTGTTAGATATTGTAGAGTACCCACCATACTCCTATAGGCCTTCGGATCATGGAACAATGTACTAGTGGAGATGGAGTCTTGGCTGCTTGCAAGTCGACATATCATATTTCTAGAGCAGTTCCAAAGAATATTTCTCTGAGTCAAGAGTAACTGAGAACCATTATTTAAGAATGAAGCTTCAATACCCAAAAAGTAGTGTCGGACTCCCAAATCTTTCATTAGATAAAACTTTTGAAGAAAAGTAGCATTTGAATACGACGTTGACAAGATGAAGCGGACTAAATGATGTCATCTAAATACAAAGAATAGAAGTGCCATATCAATTCCAGATTGATATAGAAACATCGAATGATCACACATGGATCTGGAAAAGTCATATTCATACAAGGAACTGCAGAATATCTCAAACCAAGCCCGTGGGGATTGTTTGAGACCATACAAACTTCTCTTCAGCTTACACATGTGTGTATGATTCTCAGTATCCACAAACCCTAGTGGTTGTGTCATATAGACATCGTCAATCAGATTGCCATGAAGAAATGTGTTGGATACATTCAATTGCCTGACAAACCATTTGTGAGTGATTGCAAGAGTAAGAACTAACCTAACTGTAGTTTGCTTGACTACTGGGCTGAATGTCTCAAAATAATCCACACCATCAACTTGATCATAGCCCTTGGCCAGTAATCGTGCTTTGTGCCTCTCCATTGTTCTATCAGCATTGAGATTCAGCTTATACACCCACTTATAGCCTAAGACATTGAACTTTTCATCAAAAGGAACCTTAATCCAAGTTTCACTATCCATCAATGCTTTATACTCATCAGATATAACGTTTTAACCATTTTGGATTCTTACAAGCTGTTTTTATAATACTTTGGTTTAGTTGTGAGTTGAGAAATTAAAGCTGAATGGGAAGTTGAGTCTAAAAAATGAGCAACAAAATGTGCTGGTAGTTGTTTTGACTTGGAGATACCAGATTTTGATCTTGTATTTATAGTAGAAACAATTGGAGGAATAGAAATAACATATGTGGGAATTACAGGAAGAGAAACTGCAGACATAGGAATTGTAGGTATTTCTGTATGTATTGGTGGTGTAATAATTGCAGATGATGGTGTAGAAATATGTATTGATAGAGTTATGTTTTCAGAAGGAGACAAAAGTGGTGACGGAGATAAGGGTGTTGATGTAGCAAATGGGAAGCAATGTTCATCAAAATTTGCATGCACAAAAATATAAGTATTTTATTGACAAAATCATAGCACTTATCGCCATTATGAATAAGACTATACCCCAAAAATACACACTTGATCGACTTTGGACTCAACTTATCATCCCTATAATGCTCCAAATTTGGGTAACAACAACAACCAAATACTTTTATGAAGGAATAATCTGGAAGTGTATCAAAAAGAACTTCATAAGGAGATTTGAAGTTTAGCATTTTTATGGGAAGTCGATTGATGATATAAGTGGTTGTTAGAATAAAAAACCATACGAAAAATATTTAGGTAATGAGTCTTGAAAGGCTATAGTGTTTCCCATTTTTGTTACATGTCTTTGTTTGCGCTCTACCAAACCATTTTGTTGATGTAGATGGGGACATTACACTATATACACAATACCATTGTCTTCTAGAAACATCTTGAATTGTCCTTTGACCAACTCAAGGGAATTATAACATTGAAAGAATTTTATATAAGCACTTAATATATTCTATGCACTAGGTTTGAAGTGTTTGAAACATGCTAGACTCTCAGTCCTACATTTGAGGGGATATATCAAATGAAATCTAGTAATCATTTATGAAAACTATATAATATCTGAAGCCTAAAGTAGAATAAGTATGTGCAGGATCCTAGATATCGCAGTGTACTAAATGCAGAGGAGTGGACGTAGTTCGAGCTAAAGAATGAAAAAGTAATTTATGATTCCTACCTTGCTGACAAGATATGCAAAGACATGAATCACTTGAACCAACCTTCATTGCAAAAATGCTAGCTACTTCGTGAAAAATTCCAGAAGTAGGATGGCCCAGCCTTCTATGCCAAAGGGAGAAATCATTTGTAGAAGTTGAAGTAGTAAGAGAAAATGAAGTCATACATTCCATATGATATAGGTTATCCTTGATTTTACCTTCAGCCAACACTCTTCTTGTTTTGCCACATTTTTATTCTATATATCCATCCCATTGAACTAAATAAAATAAATTAGTTTACCATATATGTGACGAAATATATGTCATAAAATCTGCGAATCTTAAACAATAACTTCATTAAAAAAATTCCTATAAATAAAATCCCTATGTACCAAAATAACACAACTTTTTTTATATATTTTTTTTATAATTAGTTTTGCCATTATGGTTGTTGGATTCACTCCACCGGAAGATACTGCAATCATAGGCACTTGGGAGAACCAAGCAAACTATTCAACATAGGATATGATCCATCAAAAGAGAGGTCAAACACTACGTTATGCTCCAACGTGTACTTTTCAGAGACCTTCCTGCTGGTAATAACAGGAATGATGTTGTAAATGATTTTCAGTTAACTACATGTTTTTAAGACACTCTTCAATGAAATAATAAACTGTTTTTTGTTTGTTTGATTTAGGAAACCAAAGCCAAAAGACTCTACGAAGAAATAATGGGAGAATAATTTGGGTTTTATCAATGTTACTTACTAATGAAAGACTTTAGTGACGACTATAATATGATATTATCGTTATGGTGTTCTTCACTAGATGGAAACCAAAATTAATATGACTGCACCAACATAATAGATTTTATGGGCACACCTCTTTTGAAAACCCTCACAATACTAGAACTCGTACAATAGCGGATTAAAGGCTTGTTGAACATGTTAAGTGCAGAAAATGATAGGCTGAAAGTGATATAGGGTTTAATTAACTATCTTATTATCCTTTGTTATTTGAGAATGAGTCAGTGTACTCTCTTTTATCGAGTGAATAATAAAATGACAATGACAAATTAAACTATAAGATTAAATACACAAAGTTCGGGTCTTACATATTATGAAGGAGTGATAGGTCTTCTAATGTTTAGTTTTGAACGCAACAATGACTAACAATAATGAATGGAAGTGATGATAATGAATGCCAGTGCTACCTCCAATCATTTCGAGTTTTCAACTGAACAATTAGACGAATGAAACACACTAACATGTCTTCTTATTTCGAGTTTTCAAAACAATAATGTTTGTAAAAAAGTTAGGGTCGTTTGTAAAAAGTAAAGGTCGTTTGTACACATTGAAATATAATGTTCCAATATCTGCCTAGACCAAAACGTGAGTTGGATCCTATAAAAAGATGGGTTGCCGTAAGGCATTTCACATACCAAAACCTTTTGTTTCCTTATACATCTCATGTAAACAGTAAAGGTCGTTTGTTTGGAGATATTTTAATAATAAAAAATCCTTCAACACTACTATGGCTGTCTTTGATTTTGCAAAATATTTGGTAATAATGGAAACTTGGGTGATCCAAAGCTCTCGTGAAGAAGTTAGACGAGGATGAATAATAGATTTAGTCTTCTGGCAATGGGTATGGAAATATGACAAAAGAGATTTTGGAAGTGATCGGGAAAGAACGGTAGAAAACACAAAGGATAGGTATGGGGTTAGCCAAGAAGCATTGCAATCTTTTGATTCATTCCAAGTAATCGCTTTCAACAGCAGCCGAAATCCTGAAGCAATGACAACTGAAACAATGGTGAATGTTTAATAGATTTATTTATATTGATTTTCCTTGAATCGTTTTGGATTTAATGTTAGTATTTCGATATTTTAGGAGCTATGGGAAAAAATGAAGTACCGTCAAGTTAAGGGTGAATTTACCCACGATGAAATATTTCAATTTCTAAAGACCAAGTTTCCAGATATTCTAACAGATTTTAAAACAATTCCTGATGATGCTGAATTGTTAAATATGGACGTGGAAGACTTTGACGAAGATGGTTTACCTCTTGATACTAGACCTTCTATTTAGATAATGATAGGTTTCGTGTTGACGCCTCTTTGCAAATCCTCACGAGACTAACCTCGTTAGGATCACCTAACGATTTAAAGGCTTGATGCACATGCTATGCATAACCATGATTTCTACGAAAATAAGTTAGGTTTTGAATCATAAGTTGTAATGTACTTGTTGGTTGTGTTAATTCAAATTTAGTTATGTTCAAATTCAAATTTGCACTTAAGTACCATTGAAAAATGGAGCTCTTAAATTTGTATACTGTTCACAATGGATTGTAACAATAACTTAAAAAGAACTCAACTATAAATTGAGTTGCTCAACACAAACAACACACGCCAAAATCATAACATTTATCAATTCATTCTCCTCTTTAAAGTACACTAGAATACATATATTTAACCTGGCATTTTTAGGGGCGATCCCGAAAGAATTAGGGGCGACTAATAAGACAAAAAAAGATCACCCAGACCTAAAATGCAGCCACTCCTTATCTCCTTTTATCAAAATAGCTAATATGCCCTTCTATAATCGGTAGATATATAGTACAATCAGTAGTTTACTTATGTAATCGGTAGTTAATGTGTAATATGTAGTTTTAAAGTTTTGTTATTTTGAAATGAACTATAATCGGCATAATTGTTTTCATGTCTATCTACCGATTGTACAATCGGTTAGAAGTTATTTTGTTAGACTTTCGATTATTTGCGTTTTCGTAATCAGAGTTTCCTTCAACACGCATAATCGGTAGTAAATATTCCTTATTTTCTACCGATTGTGTGTGTTTTTCGAGGCACGACTAGTTTTTTTGAAAAAAAAGACGTTGGAGTTTAAATCTATATAAGGGAACTCATCTCTAACAAACCATTTGCACCAAACTCTCCACCTCTACTCAATTCAAATTTTAAAACATTCCTCATTTGAAGAAAAACATGGTTATTCCCTTTCCCCCAAGAAGAAGATTGTGTTATTTATAGAGCACAGGTTGTGGTAACAACTCATGATCATAATCACTCACTTCACAAATCGGAATCCAAAGAACAATTATGGAACCATATTTTAATGGTATTTGAGGCGTTAGATGGTAATCGAATTGGAAGATCATCCGATGACATTAAGAGAAGAAAGAAGACGATCGATAAGGAGATTGACAAACTTGAAGATGAGGAACGATTTGTTAGTAACTCATTTGTAAGACGTACGAAAGACGAGTAAGTATCTTAGTAACTCCAACTCAAATAAACATTAGTTAGTACTAACTTATTACTCATTTGTAATTTCAGAGAAACATTGTTGATCATAGGTATGTGTCCTCTACGAGAAACGATTTGAACATGAAGGATGTTACAAAATCAAGAGAGACAATTTCTATGGTCTTGGAAGTTATGATCTGTTTTAAGACTTTGAAGTAATTGTGATAGTATGGATTTAGGTGCTTTTAATCGTATTTGCAATGTTAAGGTCTGTTGAATTTTATGTAATGGTTATAATCGGAAGTAGATTAAATGAAAACATCTTAGATTTTATACAATCGTAGTTAGTTGGAATTAACTTATCATCCGATTATTAAGTTGCCCCAAATTTTGATTTTGCCAAATCTCTAATCTTTCGAATTTTTGTACTACATTAATCGGTAGGTTAGTATGTTCAACTAACTTCGATGATGAAGGTGCCCCAAATTTTGATTTTGCCAAAATCTCTAATTTTTCGAATTTTGGAACTACAATAATCCATAGGTTAGTATGCTCAACTAACTTCCGATTATGAAGTTGCCCCAAATTTTGATTTTGCTAAAATCTCTAATTTTTTGAAATTTGGCACTATAATAATCGGTAGGCTATTATGTTAACCAAACTAACGATTATTAAGTTGGAAAAAATTTGGATTTTTGGCTCGTAGTAATCGACAGTTTATGAAAGTTCACCCAACTTCCGATTGATATGAATCGGTAGTAAACTAGATAATTTTGTTTCCGAATATTAGTTTTTTTTGTTACAGGAGAATCAGTAAAATCCCAATGACCATAATCGTAAGATATGTATGTTGTTTAACTCCCGATTAAATGTAATCATTAGATATTCATGATATTTTATCCTCCGATTATTGTGGAAACTTGATTAATTTGCGAAGATTGAGTCGTTTGATAATCAAGTAATAAACATAACTCAAAATACATTCATAACCCATAAACTTAAGAACTTATACTCCATAACAAGTATTTAAAACAACATAATCTGAAAGAAACTTTTAAAACAACATAATCCAACATATCGAACAACACATTAAGATCTATTTTTTTTTCAGAGTATTCTTAGGTAAAGTTTTAGAACACTTAACACGACCATCATTATCACCATCATCACCTTCAGCTTCCTCTGGATTTTCCTCAACATTGTCTTCAGCAAGAGAGTTTGATGAAGCCTGAGATCTTTTTTTTCGTCTTTGTTGTTCTTTTCTTGGGCTGGTCCTTCGTGACTTTCTCCCCAAACTCAGCTGCATACTCTTCATTATCAACATTATTAATCATCTCCCTTTGCTTTTTTATCTTCTCAAGTGGCACAGGAACTCCAGCCGTTATGCAATCAGCGCACCATTTGGACAAAGACTTGAACCTATTCACCTGTTATTTTAATTGACATAATATCAAATGGAGTTTACCTAAAAAATTGAGTTGTACTATTAAAAGGAAAAGACATGACAATACGCACCAGTCTATCATAACTACTTGGTTTATCTTTGATGATACATTTATAAATGGTTGCCGACGAGGTCATCTTGCTTTAAGTTCACGGATTACACGATGATGGGAATGCTCCTGGTACCAATCCATATAGCCTGGAGCATTTTCATCACCCTAAGTTGATGTGTCTCCCGAGTTGACAAAGTATTTCATCCTCCGATCCCGATGGTCAATAACGGATGGTGAACTAGAGTAAACTACCTTGATGGTGTTAGTATTAGACTCTAATGCTCCACATCCAACTTGAACTTGCCACTTATGTGATGCCATGGTAATCCTTGTACATAATCGTTGTCGCATCACCCTTGAGACATTGTACATCACATAACCCGTGGGATGCCACAACGGTCCAAAATAAAGGAACAACTCGAAACGACTCACCTATATGTCCACTAGCTCGGTCTTCCTTGTATGGATCAAAGCATACCTCCCGAGGCCTTAATTGAGTCTAATTTCTCCCTCAATTGAACCAATTGTCGCTCTTTTGTCCTTGAACGGTTCTTTGTGAACGTGTACTTTGTTCCTCTCGGTGTACCTTTCTTCCACTCGTGTTCACTACTACCAAACTCGGACTGTGGTAGTGGTCATAGATCAATGTCTACATAGATATCAAACCAAGTATTAGAAATTGATTCTAACCTACCGAGAAAATAAAAAAAATAACATAACGATCAATGGATTAATAGAGTTGAGAAAATACCTAGAATAGACTCACATTCTTAATTTGGCGTTTTAAGCCTCGACGCCTTTCTTAACTCCTCCATCAAGAATGCTAGGCATGTCGTGGCCCCTGTGAGTACTCGGTGACCTTATTGAGAGGATGCAATAGTTGTAGAAGGTTGGCATCTACTCGGTTGCAACTAGAATTGGGGAAAATGACACATCCCAATACACACAAGAGATAGCTAGGCGGTGGCCGCCGCATCCACTTCGGCATCACTTAACGGTCCTTGCTTTTCTTTCTCGACTGTGCCTTTGAACATCTTGATCAACTGACCCATGTTAAAATGTCTAGTTTTCTATGTAAAGCACCTGTTGAACTCAGTGTCTGATGTCTCTTTATCCCAACCAAAACACTTCTGACACAAATCATAAAGTTGTACCCAACTTAACTGCTTTGTGTTGTTATACTTGACAGCTACACCATGGTCAATGAGATTAAGAAGTCGCTTCACATCATCTCAAGTAATGGTCATATCCCCAAACGACATATGAAAGGTGTCGGTCTCGGATACAATCTCTCCACAAAAGCCGATATCGTGACCCGATCATGTTCCAACATTGAGTTCTCGGCATAGTAGATAATCCCGAGTTGGCTATAATTGTCTTGAACCTTTCACATTCACCAACTAAATGCCACTTTTTCATTACTTTTGTTGGTGCGACAGTGGGTTTGAGTAAACGAATCGCATCGAATGATACTATTAAATATACAACACATTACAAAATAAATAGAGTAGTATTACGAATAAAATGACAATACGTTAATAAAAAGAATATGATTATTACCTCGGGTTTCTTAGATTTTTTTGGCCCAAGAGTCTTGGTATCCAAATAACAATGCTCCTACATCTCTCGGTAGCCCCGGGATTTCTTCAAAGAAATGGGGACAAGGTGTGATGTTTTTTTCGCGATTGGATGCCTTGTAACTCCTCCTTTTTCTTGTGTACTACTTGTTTGTCCTTCTTCTTGTACTCTAATTTCTGGAGCGGTTGGTTCTATTCCTTCTTGATTTACTGTTGGATCGCTTGGTTCTACCATTTCTTGAGTTACTTGTGGAGTGCTTGGTTCAACTCCTACTTGAGTTCCATCATTGCTTGAATTTCCTTGACCGCTCCTTTCTCTCCGTGCACTAGCACTTAATTTGTTACCCCCTTCGCGACGAGGCCCTAAGGAAACTGTATCTTGGACGGCTTTCTTACCTCGCTTATCCCTAAAAACAATCGGTTCGTAAGAATACGTTTACAAACTACATAATTGCAAGTAAAAGAACACAAACAACTTCCGATTGTACATAATCCGAGACAAACCTATACTCATAACTAACGATTATACTTAATCGGTAGCACGGGTTCAATACAACACCCTATCTTCATTTTCAACAACTCTACGGATTATAGTTCATTTTAAAACGAAAAAATCTAAAGTCATGAAGATACACATAATCATAATATTAATAAACAACCTAACTTCCGATTACAACTAAATCGTAGGACAAAAATTATACATATCTTCCGATTAAGATGCATTTTAAAGACAGTAAAGTCTAATTTGATGAGGCAAATATAATCGGAAAAAATAATACAACACCCTATATTCTGATTCCATCGAATCTATATGTCTCTATATCGTCTAATCATCTGTTATAATCGGTAGAAAAAAACAAATTGACTTTCGATTAAAACCAATTTAGGTTCAGTATCAACTAATGTACCGAGAATAGAACTAAACTTAAAACTATATCACCCGATTATGATCGATGTTCACGAAGAATGAAGAACACGAGCATAATCGGGCGTTTAAAAAGATCTATCTTCCGATTCTGGAAAAAAAAACGAAAATCCTACAAATTATTTTCATCAATCGAATTAAAGCAACATAAACCCAAATAATGGTAGAATCTTACCTAATATGGGCCATTTAAAGTTGATTGGGAGGACAAGTATCGTAATCACCACCACCACCTACATCATAGGCTTCATCTTCTTCGTCTTCTTCTTCTCAGCTTACAATCGCTTTGTTCTTTGATAATTCTCCGATTTTTAGATCGTCACCACGTTAGACATTTTTCACTCGAGCTATTTTGGGCTCATCAATTCTCGTCATCGTTTTATAGAACAATCGACGATGTTTTTTATTCGGCGATGAACGACGACGATGAATTGAAGTTGAATAACGGAGGAATTTTTTTCCTCTCTACAATCGGAGTGAAGAAGAAGAAGAAGAGGAGAAGAAAATTTGATTGAAAAGAAATGAGAATGAAACTAGGTTTTGGGTGGTTTTATTCATCGAAGGGGTGTATAGGTAATTCCATAATCGGTAGTTTAGTACCATATGAATATCTCCCGATTTAATACTTCAATCGGTAGTATAATGAATTCCATTTTCTACCGATTTGTAGAGTAGCCCCAAATTCAAAATATTAGATACAAATGAAATTCGAGTTTTCTACTTTAACAATCGGTAGTTATGGTATTTTTTTTACCTACTGATTATTGCAGTAGCCCATTCTTAAACAAACCAATAATCGGTTGCTAGTACCACTATACTAACTATCGATTATAGAATGACATTTAGGTATTCTCGGAACCATTTGGACATCCCATAACCTTGTCTATGGTTTGGGAATAAAAAAGTCGCCCCTAATTCTTTCAGGTTTCGCCCCCTAAAAATGCCAGGATATTTAAGTATGAGTTTGTATTCACAAGAAGAATATGTATAAATCACGGGCTTGGGTTAATGTGGCACTACAATATGAAGTCGTACACCACCAAGTCCCGGATGTTACTGTTTGGGAGCAAGTGTACCACAATTACACTCAAGAGTTCGTTATTGTACATCAAAGAACCACAAACATCATAAAAGGCAGGGTTGCTTACATTAAAAGGGCAAAAAGAGGGTACATTGGTATCCTTAAAAGATTTATACGAGCAGAGGTGTAGAAATGACGGATGAAATCATTGTAAGAGTTGTTATTTTCATTTGCCTACTCATAATCACGAATTGTTCTTCCATCTAATCGGAAATATTTCATGTTTGTGTTTTGTTCAGAGGAACTCAAAGAGAAGGCATTACTTTCAGATGACTGTTTAAGCCTTTAAACTTTATGAATGTTATTTAATCCTGAAAGGCGTATTTCCTGAGTTTAACCCGTAACTTATACCCCGTAATCCTCCAGAAGATGGAGGCGATGATTAATATATTCAATATTTATTCTAGATTTTGTGGGTAAATCTTCTGTAAACCCTCACGAGACTAAACTCGTCCACTAGGGTCGCTTTGGGGTTAAAAGGCTTGTTGCATATGCTAAGTGTAACCGTGATTCCTACGAAAGTGAGTTAGGTTTTGAATCGTGAGTTGTAATTTACTTAAGTGTTTATAATAAAACTCTAATGTAAAAAAAGAGCTCATCACATCATAAACACACAATAACACATTACATCATAAACACACAATAAGGAAATGCAAGCCTCCTTAATAACGTAAGAACGGAACATAGGAGTTGTCTTGATCTGCAAAAACAAGGTCTATGTAACTCAGAAACAATAGAGAACAGAGAAGGAGAAAGAGAAAAATAGAAACCGGAGGAGTTCATACTGCAACTTTTTTGTTTTTGTTTCCTGCCGCCATTGAACTAACTTCAAACCCCCTTTATTCTTTTACTGAAACAACTTAGTAATGACAACAATTAAGATGTTATCTTTGAAACTATTGGGAACTTAGTTTTGACAACGGAGTTGATACCTCGGTCACTTTGGTACTTATATACACGACTCTAAGGTGTTTATTATCCGGGATGGAATGCGCTGCATTTGATGATGAGGTAAGACATTACCGGGGCTTAGAGGCAAGTTACACGTAATAGAATAAAAAAACTAGAAAAAGAAGTGGGAAGGTTAAAATATTCAAAATTCATGTGCTCAAGGCTTAATTCCTTTCTGGCTTATTGTATCTTAAAATATTCAAAATTCATGTTCCTGTCTTATTTTATATTAAAATATTCAAAATTCATGCGCTAAAGGGACCCCTACTCTGGATAGGGGGACACTCATCTTCTTCGCGTGAAGGAAATTAAAATGATATTATTCCCGAAGATTTTTTTTTCATTAAAGAGAAAATATTTTCTTTGAAGATTTTGAAGAAAACAGAAAGTGGAGTTATTATCAGGATTTTCTTTGATTATTTTTGGAACATAGTATTGATTGGGAGAAGATATTATCCTGGGATTTTTTATACTCCCTCCGTTACTGGAAAAGTGTTACTTTCACTTTTTCAATTTGGTCTATTTTTAGGCTAAAATGAAAAAGTAAAAGTAACACTTTTCCAGAAACGAAGGTAGTATTATTTTTGGAAGATGCATGTGGTTTGCAAGTGTTTAACTCAGTCTAACATATGTATTTTAATGTGTTGAAGTGTGTCAACTGCAAGTAAGCATGTGAGAATCAAAAGAAGAGAAGAAAAGGGAAATAAAATCCTGTAATTGGCAGAGAAGTTATTACAAGATTATTGAAGTTATTACAGGATTATTTGAAGTTAATACGGAGATCTCTTGGCCTTGTGGTGTATAAAAAGCATGCTGGGATGTCATAGAGAGGGAGTTTTTTTGGACCGAGAGCGAGAAGCCAAAGAGATTCAGAGAAAATAACAAAGAAGTTGTAGAGAGATTTATTGTGAGAGCTTTTCTTACTAATCAACATTTTTTCTCTTGATACATTTGTGATCATATTTGAGTGTTATAATTCATAATAAAAT
Source organism: Papaver armeniacum (assembly GCA_023531295.1). Taxonomy (NCBI): domain Eukaryota; kingdom Viridiplantae; phylum Streptophyta; class Magnoliopsida; order Ranunculales; family Papaveraceae; genus Papaver; species Papaver armeniacum. Next base: position 305,052 of record JAJJWW010015831.1, read on the forward strand.
ATTTTTAATTCAAATATGTGTTCTACTACTACCACATACGGCTAATTACTCGGTGGCGAGGGCAAAGGAGGAAGCCATTGATGGATGTTTGATTGATAATTTTATACTTTGAGTTTCATAACTAATTTTTTATCAAATGATGTTTGATTGTTTGTCTTTGCATTTTTATTTTTAGAACTACAACGAACATGCTTAAAACAATCCGGAAAAAGAGATCATGATGTTGACTTATTAGGAGTATCTACTACCACCATATTCTCCCATACCGGTGATAGTGGAAACAATGGATAATCATCATATTCTTTATCCATATCCATAATAACACTTCAAATTTATTAAGTATTGACACTAGAAACCATGGATAACCTGTCACATACCTGATAAGGACCGCCAATTGATAAATTTTAGAGCATAGCTCGGTTGAACCCACCAAGCGTTGGTATGTCAAGTTTGGTTGTCATATTTTAGTGAATCAAAACTCATTTAAGAGTAGCTTGATTATGTAATAGAGATAACTTTGTATAGGTTAGACTAGAAAGTCTAGGAATATTGATACATACAAGTATTACTCGAAGACCTGAAGAACGTGAAGAAGTAAAGAGCTACAACGACGACATCATCCTTCCTCTTGAGGTTAGTAATATTGACTTGAACTGTTTCATTCCTAACGTATCTTTCAAGTGGTGCTATATTGAAAACATAACTGCGGAGCTGTGAATGGATATATTACTCTAGTAGTGAGACATGATCATATGATCATAGTATTAAGGAATTAGACTACGAAGTATAACACTTATTTTTTGAACTTCGTAGATATGACATCGACATAATCTTATGAACGCTGTTATGATTATGTGAATGGGTACAGGTGAAGCTTTCATCCTAGGAAACAATGTTTTACATTTATTTAAACGAAGTACATTCATGAACTCTTTTTATGAATCGAAAGATCGCTAGGCTTATTTAATTGGTATGGCTATTCATTGCAAATATTTGGATTACCAATATGTGTGAGATGGTAGAACCGATCATAACTTTGTTATGTATCTTGGTAATAACTAATCACAATGCATGACTTATGATTTGGTATGACTAGTTTTGATTAGTGTAACTGATCCTAAGTAATCAACTGAGATGGTATGATCGATATTTGTAATTGGTGTGACCGATCACAAAAGAGTTGTGTAATCGATCCTTGTAATTTGTGTAACCGGTCATAGTAATTGGTGTATACCGAACCTAGTGATGGTGTAATTGCAGGAAATCCTACAATACACACCTCACACGAATTCATAATATCTAACACATATTTAAGATCAATAACCAATTTCTTTATTAATTGAGTTAGAAATTTTACAAGAAGGAAGTGAAATCAAGAATGTTATTGTCACTCTAGACTTTCTCTCCACTCTCTAAAAAGATCTCTCTTTTCATAGGCCTATTCGGCTCTTTATATAGGACATTACATAATGTATGACATCTAAGTTGTCCTTTATTTTCGGATCGGCTTGCGACATTCTCGCAAGTGTACAAATGTAAAACCTCGCAACACTCCTAAATCTCGCCGAGTCTTCGCATCTTTCTCGTTTTCGTTTGTCGTCATCCGTTGCGTCATTCATATTGTTCTTCTGCGATGTCTTCGCAATGTGTCGTTTATGGATTTTGCAAGGGCGTTGGTGTTGCGATATTCTGATCCTACATCTTGCCTCTTCTCATGTCTTCTCTGCGAAGGAGAGAATGTCATGAGAACTAATCTTTCAAAATGCCGCAAACCGTTCATTCTTTCACACTTATCTGTTTTGACATGACTCCGTACTTTTACACAAAATTTATTACACGTATCCCTTCCTCCACCCATTTCTTGACACGTCTTTTTCAACCGTCCCCTCTCAACCGTTCATGTCTACTCTTCGCATTAAATATGTTTGCCTTTTCGAGAATCCTTCTCTCTATATATATTTTTCTTACTCCTCCCTTCTTCTTTTTACTACCTCTTGTTTTCTCTGCAATTTATGTTCTTCATATCTCCGTAATTTCCGCTCTCGCATCAGTAAATCTTCTTCTTTTACTTCTTTTGATCTTCCATCTTCTCTTCATTCCCATACTCACGAAAGATGCCTCCAGTTGGTCGTAGATATGAACATCTTTTGGAAGAAGTTCAAAAGATTTTCTAGAGAAAGGTTTCACATTATCCACTATTCCCAATCAAGAATCTAAATCCATTCTCTCTGCTAAACTGTTTACTAATTATCATTGTGATGATCAAAAAATCATAATTTCTCTAGGTCAGATTCTCGCTGGTCTTCACATTCCTCTCTACAACCCTGATCTTCCCTTGTTTTATGAAATTCTTGCTCATGCGAAATTCTCGCGAGCCATCTATCAATTAAGCGGAGATTGTATCCGCTTAATGCTTGAGTTCGCCAACCGTGGTGCTGGTAAGGGATCTCTTTACCCCAATGAAGTCAGAGATCCTAAATTTGCGGACTTAGAGATATTCGCTGAAAAGTATTCAGTAGAGAGTTTCGTTGAAAACTATGAAATAATAAATATGAAGAACGATGGAACTCGCTGGGGTGCACGTTTGAAGAGAAGAGAAAATATTCCCAACGACAAAATACTTATGCAGGATATCGATTGGCATTCTGGAAATAACAATGTTCCTCGCCATTCCAAAGACGACAAATGGTGCGTCTTTCCACTACTTTTGAATGGACCTTATATTTCGGTTCAAATGTGCTCCCTGCGATGAATCTCGCCAATTATCGCCTTGGGTATTTAATTGGCCTGAGAAAGCAAAAGAGGTATGCTTCCTAAATTTCGCTCAATTTGAAATCTTCTCTCCTTTTTATACCTACTAACCTTGCGAAATTTTCAGATTATCAAGTTGAGGAGGAGTTATAAAAGAAATGCTAAGGCGAGTACCCTATCAGCACTCCGTTCGATCACGGATGAAGTAAGAAATACTTTTCTTTATTATTTTTAACAATATTGTTGCCTCTGTTTCTTATCTTCGTTCGTGTGCGAAGGTTGGTGCTGAGATCTCTGGAGAAGAAGAAAATCCTAAGAAGACCAAAGGTAAAGGTAAAGGTTCTCTTCGCAAGGAGAAATCTACTGTCCGACCTTCTAAGAAATGAAAGATCCATTCCTCTTCTCCTTCAAGTCCTTAATCCAGCGAAAGCTCTGATGAAGATAATGATGATGTTGATACTTTTCTCGCAATGGAGAATTCTCCAACTGAATCTTCTATGGCGCAACTGTCTAGCATCTTCTCTGACTCCATGCAAGGAATTGGAGATGATCGTCTTTATAGTATGTGCGAATCTCTCGCGAGTATCTGTGATGCTCCTTTATTAGAGGGTGATGATTCTCTTCATGGGGTCTCCAGATCGGTGACTCCCAGCTTCCTAAATACACTTGGTGTCTTGGTATGTCTTTATTCCCTTATTTCTTCATAATTTCGATTTTAAATTATATCTTGATAATTTCTTTACTTTCCTTTATAGTCTGGGAGAGCTTCCTTTGCTTTTGCCTTAGATCTTGAGAAAAGGCGCAGCATTCTTGAAAAGAAGAATCTTCAACTTCGCAAGAAGAATGAAGAATTGGAAACTGAAGCTGTTGCTCTTCGCAAGAGAAATGAAGAATTTGAAAGTGAAACTGCTATTCTTCACGAGAAGACCAAACAACTGGAAGTTGATTCTTCCACTCAGAAGAATAAGATATCTAGTCTTCAAAGCGCCAATCAACAACTTTATGGTATGAGACTCTTCCCTTTTCCTTTGTTTTGTTCTCTCATTATCTTCCCTTATCGACTTACCATTTTCACGAGACGTTTATAACCTTCTCCGATGAAGCCATTCTTCTTCACTCATTTCCTGAACCTATGGATAATGATGCTCTTCTTGCTCACCTCAACGATTCTTTAGATAGTTTTTCAAATAACAAGATTAAATCTCTTCCTCTAAAAGAACTTCAGTCCAGATTTCGCCTCTTAGAAATTGATCATAGATCTAGTTTGGGTTTAGCCAACCAACTTAAACGTCTATATCTTAGTTCCAAAGAGAAAATTAATACTTTAAGGAAGAAGATTAGTGATCTTATAGATGACAAATATCGCATCGCTAGTCAAGGTGCCCAAGCATTAGCGAAATTCCAAAAACTCTTCTTGAAGTTCAAGTTGAACAGGATGAATCCATCCGCCAAAATGCTATACTTAGCGAAAGAGAGAATCAAATTTGCTCCCTTATTCTCATAAACAATGACGATGAATTCGCTTGGGCTGCGAAGGTTCTAGATGACGCCAAAAATAATTTAGGTGTTAACGTCAGCCTTCAAGCTGAGCATACGGCCTTGATTAGGGATATGATTTCTGATAAAGAAGGTTGTTAATTATTCTTCTTTATTTTACTTTTTATTTTTTATGAATCTGTCATTAAGTTACTAATTCATTGTCATATGTTCGCATGACGACCGAGCGAGAGATTTCGCAAAAAGAATTGAAGAACTTGAGTCCGAGAAAGAACAACTCGCAAAGGATTTCTCTCTTCGAAATGACAAATATTCCAAATTGAAGAAGCAACTACAAATTATCGTAGCGAATTTCAAAAATGATGTTGTTCTCTTCCGCAATCGGACTATTAAGACGGTCTGCGATGACAACAACATTCCTCATTCTTCATACCCTTGTCTCCTTGACGAAATCCCCGAGAATGTGCCTTCTTTGGATATCTCCGATAGTGATGCTAGCGAAGAAGAGGAATCAAATGAAGGTGAAGAAGTAGAAGAATCTCGATGAAGACGAAGAAAATGAAGAGGAAGAATCGAACAAGAAATAATTCTTTTCTCTTCTTTCTCTTTTTGTAATATCTTGTACATTCCTTCTTTTAATCTTCTATTTTTGTAACCTTTTGTTGCGAATTTCTTGGATCTTCAAATATTATTTCTACCTTTGTTGTTCCTTTCTTCACATGTTAAAAGAATAATTCTTCTTTGCAATACAGTTAGTCAATATATTATCAATCTTTCATTTTATGAGAGCGTAAATCTATCATATGAAGACAAATAACATGTTTTTATTTTATACATTCCCATACTTGCCTCTGTTATTTGTAGGGCTGTCAATGGGTACCTATTACAGGAACCGGAACCGGACCGTAGACTTGGGTCGGTTCGGGTCCTAAAGTTGGACCCATTAGAAACTTAGGACCCGACGGGTAATTGCGATTGGACCCGAATCTAAACGGGTCGAAACGGGTAATACCCGTTGGGTACCCAGTGGTATCAGTACCGTTTATTCATACTTTTATTCATGTTTTTGCTAGTTTTAGCTTTGATATTTTACTCGTTTTAAATTTTTCTCTTACATTTAATCTTTATTTAGTACATTAATAAGAAATAATAATAAATTTTTATAAAAATTATTTAAATTCAAGCCAAAAAAAAGAAAAATATTAAGTTTTTGAGGTTTTTTAATAGGTACCCGGAACCGACGGGTACCCGGGTATTTAAACGGGTCCGGTTCTGGGTCCACAAGTTTAGGAACCGGACCCGGAACCGTTAGGACCCGGACCCTACCTTTATAACTAGGGTCCGGGTCCGGGTCTAGTGATACCCGGGAGGACCCGGACCCGTTGACACCCCTAGTTATTTGCGTTCAAATGAGAGATTAAGCAAGTTATTTTCGAATTGTGACATGTGTTCATGCCTCAATCTCGCAATTGTTGCTGCTGAATCTTCGCAAGTAAGGAAATCTTGGTTTCTTCCAAGATTTCCGTTTTTCTTTTTCTCTGATGTGGTTTTATTTTGCCTTCCTAGTTAAAGGTCTTACTGTGCCACCTCTTGTCATTGCGACAAAATCGCAGGACGTCTTTACACTTTCATGTAATGACCCCTTGATCTTGCCTTATCATTTCTTTAGTATTGTTGCCCATGCAGGATAGTTTTGTTGCGAAAATATGACAGGCCTAAAAATCCTTGCGAAAATAAAGCCCCATGACATTGCCGTCTTGCGACGAAATCGCAGGACGTCCTTACATTTTCATGTACAGACCCATTGATCTCGTCTTATCTTTATTTTTTGTATTATTGCCTCTTCAGGATTGTCGCACAAATATAAGAAGCCTTAATTTTCTTGCGAAAATAAAGCCTCATGACATTTGCGTCTTAAGACACTTATCAGCTCCCTAATGGAGGGTTCCGCCCTTATCATCTCCCTGGTTGCCCCTTCAAGGAGACGTACTTACGCCATACAAGGCCAGCTCCCCATCTAGTCTTAACAACAACCGATTGTTTTCGCAGCCTCTTATCCCTTTTGCCTATATGGATTATGGTTACGAGATCGTACCCTAAGTGGAGTTTTCTTCGGAGCCGAGTGAAAGATATGCCGAGACTTGCCAAGAATGGCCGAGACACTTCAAATGCCCAAGGCACTTGTTGGCTCAACCGTGTACCTCGGCGCCTTGGTCAAATGTCGACTCCTTAGAAGAAACCCTCGGTCGTCCAATCCAAGTCTTAAGCTTAGATTGAAAATCCAAAGTATCTCCTTTGGATGGGCTTTATTGACCCCAATTCTCCATGACTCGAGTTCCGGGGCGGTGTAACCTTTTCCCCGAGCCATGCAATAGGTACCCCCTTCTATGACGCACTTTAGGTCTTACGTTTGCCTCTTACGAATTTTTGATTTCGCAAACTAGGGTGTACGCCATAGTTGGTTTGCCTCTGTCTGATTAATTTTTGATTCTTTTGCATGTAAATTCTTTTGTAATTTCGCAATCATATCTTTATATTTCATAATATATTCTCTTCTTCTGCATATTAACTTCCTTTCGCAACCTCATCTCTGCTATTCATAAGAAAGATTTTTTTTTTTTTTTTAAAACCCAACTTACATTTCTCGTCTTCCTCCCAATTTTTTCTTTGACAATCAACAACTATATTTATTCTTTGATTGTCTTACTTCACGTTTACTTTCTCGCCTCCGCATTTTTGAATTTTCCTGTCGTTTTCTTGTCTCAATGCGAAGCCTTCGCTACCTCCTATCTTCATCATTTTTGGTTTCGCAAAGATTTTTTCCTCTCTTTGTTCTATTACATCTACCATTAATCTTTCACCTCTTTGTTTTTCTTTGATGTTGTGTTTCCAATTCTTCTTCTTCGCAGCTCTCTCTTCGCAGGATTCTATATCAATTTCATAACACTTCTTTCCTTCAACCCAATCTCCTTTTATGATTCCAACACCAGTGGGATGAGGGAACTTGATACATTGATGGAAAGTCGATGCCACACCTAAGATCTCATGTAACCATGGTCGTCCGATCAACGCGTTGTATGGTGATTCCACATCAACTACACATAATAAAATTTCAGAAGATAATCCTTTCAGTGGAATTCGCATATGAACTTCTCCTTTTGGCTTATTTGCAGTACCGTTAAAACCATAGATTTTGTACGTCGAAGGTATTAGATCTTCATCTTTCCCTCCCATAGTTTTATAAGTATGATAAAAAAGAATATTCACGGAACTCCCCGTATCAATCAAAATTTTGTTGATTGCCCATGAATTCTCGACTTCATCATCTTCATCCTCACTAGGTTTTGGGTTGATCTCCAATCTTACCACCAGTGGGTTGTCATGCATTTCTCCACCCTCGGTGTACTTCTTCGTGGTAAAAGAGATAGTCCGATTTTTCCATTCTTCCGGTGGCGATGTCTTCGTAATGTTCATTATTTCTTTATCATCAAAGCATCTCTTGCGAAAACCCTGCTGAGAGTGTTATCGTGAAAATCTTCAATTGTCTTGTATGAGTGTACGATGGAGTTACAAAACAGATTTTTTGCCTTTGCGCCAACTTCAATCACAAATATTTCTCTTTCTTTTTCTTTGTGTTTGGCTTGTGAATATCCTGGAGGAGGTGGTAATGCTTGAGTTTGCGTTTGTCCTACCGTAAAGTGATTTAATTTTCCCCGATCTATCATCCTGAGAATGATTCTCTTTATATTTATGCGGTCATTTGTTGTATGTCCATGGAAGTGATGATAAGAGCAAAATTCATTACTTCTGTAGCTTGGAGGTGGTTCACTCCCCATGTTCCACGGTGCAGGTATGTTTTCCATTAGGATTATAGCTTCGCATATCTTCTCCACACTAGCATTCAAAGGTGGCATTTTGATTTCTTCCCATATTATTTTTGAATTTCGCTGTCCTCTGTGAAAGTTTTGCCTCTAACCTCCATAAGTTCCTTGCGGTTGATGACCTCCATAAGTTTCTTGTGGCTGATCAAGTCTTTGGATTTTGTTATTTCCACCACGGCTATAAAAGTTCCTCTCGCTCTCAAATTCTTCTTGATCACGGCTCCCCATAGCTACTAGCTTTTGCTGTCCATCTCCCATTACTCTCTCTTATTGTCCTTGCGAGGTGCTCGCCACTGTATTTATTAACTTGGGTAATAAGCTTGCATTATTTTGCTCTTGAACTTGTGTTCGCAATGGGGTATGATTCCATCTCGTTTTGCTTTTCCTCAAGAGCAATATACTCCTCCTGTAGTTCTCGCAACTCAGTCATTGTGATTGTATTTTTGATTCTGAAAATCTGAATGTATAACAGATTGGTTGCGAACATAGCATTGATGAATGATAGAATGAGATATCTTTCGTCCACACTACCAGCCATATCACTACACATTGTCTTCCACCTCACAGTTAGATGCTTCAAACTTTCGCCAACCCTTTGCTTCAACCCAAATACATCTTCAATGCCAGGTCGCGAGGAATTGTTACTTATATATGCCCCTAAAAATATAGTTTGCAGGTGGTTGAAAGAGGTTATAGTATTCTTTGGCAAGCCTTCAAATGATTTTAATGCCTCTCCTGTTAAACTTGATGCGAAATACTTGCATAATATTGCATCATGGTTCTCCCATTGTAGCATACATCTCACATAAGCTTTGATGTGTTGGACTGCACAAGTTGTTCCATCAAAAATCTTTGGTTACTTATTTGGCAAATTGTATTTTGGGGGTATTCCTCCTAATTGTACTTCTTGTGTAAATGGAGTTTTCGCAGCTTCCTCTATGGCTTCATCTAATTGTCTCTTACCTCCTCCTCTCTTATTATTTATCATTCCTCTCATTTCCGCTAACTCTCTCAAAATTTGTTCATTTATACCAGAATTTGGATCTATTAGTCTTTTCAACTCCGCCTCTCTTCTCCTGCGCTCATCTCTATTTTGACTTCCTTGTTCATCATTTTCTTCTCGTCTTTCTTTGCGATCTTCTCTTTCACTTCTTTCATTAATTCGCACACCGTCATATCTCTCATTTTCTCCCCTTCGCCGTCTTTCAATTCTCCTTTGTACTCTATCATACTCGTCATTGATATTAGCATTATTGCGGTTTCGCTCACGCCTCCTTTCTCGATTATCATGGTTATTCTGTCGAATTGCCTCTTGTAGTTCTTGTTCTTCCACTTCTGCTCTTAGTCTTTCTCTCTCGTGAGCTAAATGTGTTTGTTTAACATAGTGTCTTTCAATTTCATCCTCAATTGCTCATTCATTTCTTTGTATTTCTCTCTCGTGTAAAATTCTCCTTCCTTCTTCCTGATTTTCTTCGCCATCTCGATTATTTCGCCCCTGACGATGTCTATTTCCTTGAATTCTATCATCTTGTTCATTTTGAAGAATTTCAGCACGTTGAATATAACGATCTTCCAATACTTCTCTTCCTCGCAACGTTCTTCTTTTGGATTTTGTATTCCCTCTTGAGTTTCTTCATTAGCATTTTCTATAGGCAAATTTTGTCTAATTTCTTCTCTAACTGATCTTGAACGTGATCTTGTAGTGCTTCTTGACCTCCTATTTTGTAATCTTATGTTTTCCATACTCAATTCATGATTTTGCCTTGCCAAATTCGCACGTTCTTCTGCTTCCAACCGCCTTTCTTCACGTATTGTTTGCCTCAATGTCTCTAATGCTGCAATCTCTTCATTTCCATGAATTATTCCTCCAATTACTTCTTGATCTCTCTCCTCTTGTCCATTGTCTCCTAATTGCTGCTCTTCTCCCATTTCATCTGCAGAGTCTAATCGCCAAGTATGTACACTCACTCTATCATAATCCACAACTATATTCTGTATTGGTGGTGTACGTTGAATTGGCGGTTGAACTGGAGTTGAGTTTGATTTTTCTGTTGTTCCTTGTATTCATTCTTGAAGATTCTCCTATCTCATCTCTCCTTTCTCCAGCAAGTCTCCTACTCCTTCTAACAGTTGTTGGTTGCTTTGATGCATGTCTTCTTATAGCCATTTTTCAATTTTAATGAATTGTTGAAAATTATAAGAAATTTACTCCAAATTATTTCAAATCACAATATCTATCTTCAATCAGTCCCTGTTTCTAGCGCCATATGTAATTGCAGGAAATCCTACAATACACACCTCACAAGAATTCATAATATCTAACACATATTTAAGATCAATAACCAGTTTCTTTATTAATTGAGTTAGAAATTTTACAAGAAGGAAGTGAAATCAAGAATGTTATTGTCACTCTAGACTTTCTCTCTCCTCTAAATTTTCTCTCCACTCTCTAAAAAGATCTCTCTCCTTTCATAAGCCTATTCGGCTCTTTATATAGGACATTACATAATGGATGACAGCTAAGTTGTCCTTTATTTTCGGATCTGACTTGCGACATTCTCGCAAGTGTACAAATGTAAAACCTCGCAACACTCCTAAATCTTGCCGAGGTCTTCGCATCTTTCTCGTGTCTCGGTTTGTCGTCATCCGTTGCGTCATTCATATTGTTCGTCTGCAATGTCTTCGCAATGTGTCGTTTATGGATTTCGCAAGGGCGTTGGTGTTGCGATATTCTGATCCTACAACTGGTTTGACCGATCACAAGAAACATGTGTATATGGTAACCGGTCCTGGTAATTGATGTAACCGATCCTGGTAACTGATGTAACCGGTCCTGGTAACTTGTGTGATCGATCACAAGTGCACCATGTTAAGGTATAAACTAGGCTTGGTGATTGGTAGAACCGTGAACCCATAGTTGTCTTGGAATACATATGAACAAATTCTAAACTTGTTTGGAAGTGTGGTATAATCGATTCCAAGATTGTAAATATGAAAGATGATTTACAAAGAAAATATGTCAACATAATTTGAAAACGAACAGTAACTCTTATCTTTTATTGTTCAAAGATATTCCTTAGTACTCAAGGAGATCTTATTCCGAAATAAATTAAGAATTTTTTAATTAAGGTTGTTAGTTTTATATGCTTTAATTACCAAGCAATTAAATGCATATCTCCAAAGAATAAAAATTAGTAATGTGCATTTACTAATTGGAGATTTTCTGTTGAGAGATTTCGGGAAATATTGGACAAAGCATTTACTGGAATTATGAAAACCGAATGGGCATTTATTGCATATCTTGAGAATACTTTCGGTTTTAGAAATTCCCTGGTGTCCAAACATCCTTGGTATATAAATACCCAAGTTTGCATTTCTAGCAAACTATCCTAAGAGCCAGGCAAACTTCATCTTTTTGTTGTTTTTGGTGGAGCCGTCTATCCAGAGATAAAGTTACCCTAATTAGGCGAAATCTCTTAGGACCGCTCGTTTAAAGACTTATGTGGGATCAAGAAGCTCTACGAGTACCGTTGGTGGGAAGCTAGATAATTGCGGTGTTATTTGATTTGATTGACTAACGGTTGTTGAAACTTTGATTGCACCTAGTTTGTTTATTCTTGGGAATCTTCTCTTGATATAAGATTCACTCAAACTAGATCAAGTATCGGCGGGATCTTTAGAATCTGTTTGTAGATCTAAAGACATCTTGTGATAATCCATTATTAACAGATTTAATTCTGTGCGTGATTGATCACAAGAGATTCAAGTGGTGTTTTGTAGGTATTTATCGAAGATTAAAGAAGATTTGAAGACAAAGAAGATTTCTTATTTGGTTTCTCATATCTTTGTGATGCACAAACCTTGATCGGCTAGGATCCAACTAGTATCGGATTTATTCAATTGATTAGTTGTGTGAGATCGGCATCGCTTTATAGTTTCTTGTTGGAATCTATATTGATTGATTGCAAATCTAAACTCTGCTACTTCGGTAGTTGTTGGATAAATTGATCTAACCAGGAAATTATAATTGTTTTATTATAATTAAAAGTAAAATACATAAACGTTAACTTCGTACATACTTGATAGTGATCCTTTAGAGTTTGGTTAAGTCCGAACCTATTATCAAGTATCATACTTCGTTGTTGTATTGTCTTGATCTTGTATCCATAGACGATCACACGAAGTTTAAACCGATTTGTCGTATTGTCTCGACTTTGTCTATAGACAATCACTTTCGGTAGAGGACTTATAGGTGGATAAATAAAAGATTGTGGTGTATTTGGGTACCCTCGTCTTTTCAATTGGTATCAAAGCCGGCAAACACGAAAAGATCTAAAAATCTGTGTTTGGTGCGATCCAACCTATAAGAATTGAATCTATTTTCTATTCAGTTAACGTACCACAAAGATTTAAAGGGACGAATTACCCATTATGAAAATCTGCTATGAGATCTTTTCTTGAATCCCGATATTTTAATACTTGGCTATTAATCGAAGAAATATATGAACGGCCGAAAGTAGAATATTTGGAAACTGAGTTTAAACGCTTAGCATTTTATACATATGAAGAAATAGCTCTTGCAAAGCAGAATTTCGATGGTTTGAATGCCATAATACATGCAAGTATGTCATGATCTCTTACATCATGTTCGTCATGTGAAACATCTAAGGAAGCATGTGATACTCTTGAGACTCGTATTTGAAAGGAATGATTCCGAAAGAGAAGCTTGACTTATATATCTTTCTTCTGAATGGGAATTGCTTAAAATGGATGATAACGATACCTTCGAGGAGTTTAACTCTAAAATTTGTGAGATTGTCAATGCTTCTTTCTCACTTGGAAAGACTATACCTGAAAAGGAAATAGTATGCAAGATTCTCATATCGCTACCATCCAGATACGAGTCTAAGAAACATGCCTCAATAGAAGCCAATGATCTTTCTATACTTTCTTGAAGCTCTCTTGTAGGAAAGTTAAAGATCTTTGACATAGAGACTCTTCTTAAGAACCGAAATGTTGGATTTGATGCCTCAATTAATACAAATCAATCTTCAAAAGAAGTAAGTATAAACCTAACTGATAAACGTTGTCAAGAGGATGAATTACTTGTTGAAAAAGAGCTTGACTCAACAATTGTACTCCTAACACAACGGATTAAGGACGTTTTATTGAAAGATAAATATAGTCCTGATGCATTATCCTTTTATCATGAAAAAGATAATGAAGAAATCCAATGCTTCAAGTGTCATAGATTCGGACATATGGCAAAACATTGTTCTAGCAGAAAAGATCAGAAGTGCAACAAGGCTTACGTCTCCACTATTGATGATATCCCGGAGGAAACCATATGAAAGAATATCAAGTTGTAATGCACTTTTTGCCAATTCTAATAGTAATATATCTTGTGAGTCTGATCAACTCCTAAAGAACTGTTTAGAAAAACTTGAGTTGGGAATTAAGGAAAGTCGAAGATTGAGTATAGAACTTGATAACCTTATGAAATCCCTGTCAAATAAAACTCAAGAGGTAAAATCTGAGCAAGAGAAATTGGTTGACATTCCAAAGGGGTCATAAGTTAACAAAGGAGAAAGTAATTCTTCTGACAATATGTTAAGTTCTTTATGTGGAGAAAATAGCCACACTAAAATCTTCCATGGAAATCTTCAACAAAATAGATTCATCAAAGAACTTCATAAGGGCATAAGAATTTTGAAGGCTGATGAATTTATTAGATCTCAAAAAGAAGTTGCAGACTCTTGTAAATACAATAGAAAGAAAGAACATAAAGAAACACAATATATTGTGTTCATAAATCATCCTAAGGATGTTTTTGTTACATGTGTAATCCTCACCTCAACACACACTGATTGTGTTTAATTTTGCATCCTCACTTGTTGCCCAAAATCTTTTCTGTGAGGAGGCATAAAATTGGGCAGAATTTGCAAGTCTGTTCTTTTGGTAGGTAACAATAATCTCATGATCGATATCTTTCACTTTTGGGATAAATATTTTCGGTTTCCATAAACCAAATGATATCATTCCTTGATTTTCTCATATCTTATGTATATATATATATATATTCATCAAGGAGACTGTCTTACGGAGACTATCTTATATATATATCTTACTTAAGTGCCTTCAAAATTCTTTATATATATATATATATATATATATATTCTTCTTGTCCTAAAGAAGACTATCTTGCATCAATGGAGAAATCAGTGAAGGATGGGTCATCTCTTGATGATTTAGCACTTTGTGCATTGGTTATGACTAAACTCATGATTTACCATGAGCTAATGATAAAGGATTCAAAAGAAGTATTAGATGTCATGTACCTGACTACTGAGAGAAGGGTGCCCCTAATCACATTCAGTGTCAGTGTTTAGTATTAGCCTTACTAGTAGTAATTAGATTATTGATGGGTGTGTTTATCATTTGTAATTAATGGTTTAGATGTAACCAGCTGGGGGACTACTAGCCGTAGATTCTAGGTCAGTCTGAGTAAGGCTTATAAGCTGGTAAGTCTGTAATGAAATGTTTTATCAAATTATTAATCTAAGAATCGTTTATTCGATTGAGGCTAGTTCTTCGGAATTAGAAGGCTTGAATCTCACGAATCAAGAGAGGTTTATCCTCAAATTATCCCCCAACCTTGTCATCGTACTCAGGTACATGACAATTGGTATCTAGAGCAGTTCGATCCATGGAGATGTCGGAAGCTACACCACTGCAGCTGAAAGCTTTGAAGAATGAATATAAAGCAAGAAAGGAATTGGATAAGTTTTGTGATTTATAACGGTTTCATTATGAAGAGAATAACTCTCAAACTCGAGAGTATTATCTTCAGAAGTTTGGAAATCTCATAGATAGAGCAAGGCAGAAGTATAGATTGATACTTTTCATTAGGGGTACTACATCGATTCCTCCTGCCGTTGATGAAGAAGAAGATGATTCTCGAGGAGTTGATTCCTTCATTTTTATTCGATGGAGAAGAGGATGACTCAAATGATAGGTTGATTTCTCAAATTGAAGGGGTTACAAAAACTAGGGTGAAATCAGTTTCTTATGCTGTTGATGAGAAAAACGATGATTCAACCGATTCTGCAGTTTTCAATTCGAAGAAATTGTCAAATCTGCTTGAGAATGATAAGTTGAAGAAGCAGATGAAGTTGGGTAAGTGTTTAAACATTATTCTCAATTCTTCTCGTACCTTATTCGATCGTGGAAAAGATAAATTGAAATTTGATTTCATATTAGGGTTTCCTTATTACGTCAGTTTGCAATTTTTAGATAGATTGTATAAAGCAATTTTTCAAGAGCTGATTTATAAAAGTGGGTATCAATCGGGTAGGTTGTTTAATGATTCAAGCGGTTGTATACTAGTTAATGATAGTTTTATTACTAAGGGTGCACATGAACCGAGCCAAAACCCGGACTGCAGGGAACGGTGGAACTGCACCTATTTTTTGTACCGAACCGAGGAAGGGGTACAGGTACCGGTCCAAAAAATGGGAACCGAGGCTAGGGAGGTACAGGTACACGGTCCTATCCAAGTCCCGTACCGTCCCGGACCGAATGTACCGAGTAGTAATAGCCGTTAGATTTAGGGGTAATAAACTAATAATATCCATTAGATTTAAGGGTGGTATATATAAAACATTAAGGCTAGGGTTTCTCATTTTCTTTCCTGTTTTTTTTTTCTGTCTTCTCTCTCTGAGAAGGAACTCCATTAGATTTACAGGGAAGAGTTTTCTTCTGAATCTTCTCTTCTCCATTAGACTTCAACTCCACGAACAGCAGTTACACTTACACCACCAGTTACACTTACACCACCTCTCGATCCAGAAGAAGAAGGAGAAAAAATCTCTATTGTAAGTTTTTTTGATTTTTTTCTTCTCCAAATTTACTGATTCGTTATTTATTTTGTTTTATTGTGTTTCACAGAACTTGATTCGTTATTTTTATTGTGATTTTTGATGACCAATTGCTTGGAATGGATTAATTTAATTTAGGGTTTGATACAGGGTTATATCACGCCAAGGAGAAGACGAAGGGAAAGGATTCAAGGAACCATCCAACTCAGAAATTGTTAACCAAGGGTAAGTTCATCAAAATCTCTCATTGATTCCTGTGAAATCTTCTTTTGTTTCTGTGAAATCTCTCATTTTTGTAGGGTATTTATGTTTGTTTGATCTTGGGATTTCTAATTCAGTGATTTGAGATGCTAATTAAAAAATTTATGTGAAAAATCATGAAACCTGAAATTCAGAATATCTAAAATTTGTTTACTTGTGTAGGGTTTCTTTGGTTTGATTTAGGTTTGGTTGGGGAACTGTATATGAGTATATGACTTTGTTTAGTTGTACAACAAAGCTTAGTTGTCTATTGTTTGGTGTTTTTCTAGTTACATGGAAGCTGTAGTATTTGGTTGAGCATATAGTTCTTGATTTTAAGAATATTGGAATTGAATCAATTGATTGCTCTGCCTTTGCCTCTAATTGATTTCAGTTCAATAGTTTAATACTTTAATTTATATGAATAGAAGTCTAGGGAGAAATCAGAAGATAAGTGCAACTGTGCAAGTGTAAATTTAATGTGCTCTGAGTCTCTGACTTGATGAAGTGTATTATTGCAGGTAATCTTGATTAGTTGTTGAAGTTTGGAGCTAGTTGCTCTTACTGAGGTTAGCATTTTACCATGTTAGTTCTTAATTTGTTGTGTTCTGTGTTCATGAACATGTGTGTAGTTTGGAACTTTGGCTTGTAATCTGCTTAGTAATAGACTAGTAGTTACTAACTGGCTAACTGTTATTACTTGTTTTTGCAGCGGTACTTGGTCCTATTAACAATAATGCCACCACCACCAGTGTTGCTGCCATGGAATAGATTTTCGAGACTTTGTATTTGCAACCAGTGCCACTTGTTACATTTTTACCACCACTGTCCAGTCAGTGCTACTGCTACTTGTTACTTTGACTCTTTTGTTACTTGTTAAGACTACTGTTCAATTGTGTGTGTGAGTGATTGTGTCTGTCAGTCTTTGACTCTTTTGCTACTTGTTAGTTGTTACTTTTTCATTTTTTCAAGACTTGGTATTTGAGACTTTTCTTTGCTAGTATTAATATTATTGCTACTTGTTGTTAGTTTTTAATTGTTATGTATTGTGCTTTGAGATATTTCTTAATATATTGTTGCTCAGTAAAACAGGTTCTTAACGGAAAAAATTTATCCGGAAAATTAAGGACCGAGACTAGTACCGGAACCGCACTGGTACCGTGAGTGGGCCCCGAATAGTACCGGAATTGAGGTATAGGTGCAGTACCGATCCAAAAACTAGGAACCGAGGCTAGGGAGGTACAGGTACTCGGTCTCGGCAAGAACCGAGCCGAACCGTACCGTGTGCACCCTTATTTATTACTCCTGCTTGGTGTGTGTTTGATAAAATGCTTGATAGTAAAGGTTGGAATTCGAGCGGTAGCAGAGATTATTCTCGCAACTTAAAATGGATAATGTTAGTTACAAATTCACTGACAATGAATGTCTCTTCCTTATCTTGGATTATTTTCATTAGATATTTGATCGTGGAAAATGATGGAAACTCATTAAGGGGTATTCATTATTTGATAGTGATTATAGATTTTGTTTTGATTGGATATTTAATTCTGGTTCATTAGTTCTCAATGTGGATTCAGTTTTAATGGCTTAGTACAATGAAATTTTTCTTCATGAGCTTCTTAAGTATGCAGCAGATTCATTATTTTGTGATTCAGCTCTATTGGTTGCTTCGTATTCAGAGGGAACTAGATTTTTGTTTCTTTTGTTGGTTAGAGTGGTGAGCTTTCACAAGGAACATAAATGGTTTGCTCAAGTTCTTAGTATGACGGAAGCAAAAAAAATTTTCTTCGAGCTCAAATGCGAGTTACTTGAGGTCCTTGATAGACAAGAAGGTGATGTGCACCAGATTCTTTTGAAAAAGTTTCGAAAAATTTCAGTGCTTATACTCCCAGTTCATACAAATGTTAGTACTCGTTTGTTTCTTGCAAGAATTAATACTTGCCAGCACTCTCCATTACTTACTTCTGAAATACTTTGTAGGTTTCTGATTCGAGATGGAGTTACAATAACAGTTGCGCATTCAAGTTGGAGTTGTCTACACACGTCTTGTCGTGTTGGGCATTCTAAGATCCAAGTTACCTACTTGCTGATGTTGGTGGGCTTTTTGAGATGGAAATACAAATGGTACTCTACAGGTTTAGGGAATGCTTCTAATGCGAGTTTGACCATTTCTGTTCTCATGCGGATTATGAAAACTCATCTCATGCCCAAGGTGATTCAACTCATATGTTTGAGGCTGCTGGTGGAGTACTGGATGTGGAAGTTCAAATTGGTTCCACCTGATTTATGTAGTATTAGAAAAGTTAGATGGAATTGTAGGAGCAAACTGTTCTCAACAAGCCTATGGAGTAGAAAAATGAATGGGAGTACTATATGACTTGCCATCGAGCTACCTGGAGCACCTGGCTATTAGAGTAGTTTTCTTGTGTTGTTTTATAGAGGGAAGGTGCTTAAACCCAAGAAGGGTGGAATGGGCACAACTAGATTTTTTATGAAAGATTTATTTATGATTCAAATGTGGGTTCCTGAGATGATATTTGTGTTGTTTCTTAACGTGGTTGAGAGTGTTGTGCTGAAATTGGGGAATACAGAATGGAGGGCAATCAAGCTCCGACAAAAACTTCAGTGGCTAGTACAGGGTGTCCCATATCAGAATTGCACTTCAACAAAAGTCAAAGGTGGTGGTCATCAAGTAGTACAAGCAGACTTAATGATTCTCCCTACCTTATGGGCCATCAAGGTACTTTCTGCTTCCAATATTCTTATAGAACGCACAGGTGAAGTCACGATTGATTTTGAAGTGTGCAAGGGTATCACAGGGATATTTATTACCCTTGCTAAATTTCTGGAGTTCTCTAATTCATTTGTGTTTTGATAAGGGGAAATCTTTTTCAAGTCATGTATGGGGTTTGGGGTACCAATCAGTAAAGGGGGATAGCTGGACAGAAATTATGGCCCGAAAGGGAGTACTTCAGGACATACTTGTCAAGATTCATCTTCAGTTTGAACTAGAAGTGGAGGGTCAGGAGCTAATGGCATTCAAACGCAAGCAAAACACTAAGAGGCAAGACCTGTGTGTACCATTTCTGAGCTACAATACAGCAAAAGACAAAGGAGGGGGTCATGAAATAATGCAAGCAGACATAGTGAACAACTCCCTGATGTTCACTGTATCATATAAATCGCTTTTTTCAGCTGCCTCTAATGTTTTTCATATCTCAGTTCATGTCTGTTTTGGGAAGAAAGTTGACTTTACACGACTGACGATTCCTTGCGCTAGGGGAGAGCAAATAACGGATCCAAGGGTAACTGGCAACTCCAAGCCCAAGCATGGCCTTCTATGGAAAGTACATGTAGTGCTCATTCGCATATGGGGTCCAGCAACAGCTGTAGGAAATGCCCATGATGTAATCCAAGCTGACATTGAGGCGCATTCCAAGTTGGCCCCTGTTGCTTATATTTGGCTCAGTTATGCGATGGCGATTATGGTTAGTATGGAAATTCATTTACACCTGTGGAAAGTTGACTACAGACAACTAAAGGTCCTTTGTGCTAATAAAGGCAAGATAACAGTGCCACTAGGGACAGAAGTTGCAGTCTACATCAGGCTAGTTCCTCAAGGAAGGACTGGAACTTTTCAAGCAGACTATCGTAATCACTGTGACAAAGAAGAGGACATGCAAATCCTTAGTTCTGTCTTAGCTGGAGTGAGCAACTTGGATGGTGGGAAGTACATACTATTAGTGATCCGCTGCAGTTTAGACAGTGAGCAAGAGTTCTCGATGCCAGCTATTTCATATGCACCTGTGTTATGCCTATGTTATGCATTTCAGCATCAAGGTTATTCTCACCGGCATTTTGTAGAGAAACTATTACCGACGTCTGCCCAGCGGCGCCTGCACCTTCCCAGATAAAAGACAACCTTGTGGTCCAATTCCTCATCCTTGAGGACAAGGATGTTTGGGAGGGGAAGGTATTGTCATGTACCTGACTATTGAGGGAAGGGTGCCCCTTATCACATTCAGTGTCAGTGTTAGTATTAGCCTTACTAGTAGTAATTAGCTTATTGATGGGTGTGTTTATCATTTGTAATTAGTGGTTTAGATGTAACCAGCTGGGGGACTACTATCCGTAGATTCTAGGTCAGTCTGAGTAAGGCTTATAAGCTGGTAAGTCTGTAATGAAATGTTTTATCAAATTATTAATCTAAGAATTGTTTATTCGATTGAGGCTAGTTCTTCGGAATTAGAAGGCTTGATTCTCATAAATCAAGAAACGTTTATCCTCAAATTATCCCCCCAACCTTGTCATCGTACTCATGTACATGACAATAGTGGTTGAGATGAACAAATCTTCTCTTGGAAAATGAAGTCTTTGAGAAGAATTTAAATCCAAAATTCGAAAGCGATCTTCACAAGACACGCGATTAGAGAAAAATAGACATCATTTTTTTTCGATTATTGTATAAGGTCTATATTTTGGAATAAAACTATCATTATTTATGACTAAAATTATTATAATTTTTCTTGTGATAGTTTCCGATTACATAGCCTGAGCTTGAATGTCTATATCTTTGCTATGTGTTTTCGGTTTATGGGATGTCTGATTTCGGTTTTCATTAACCTTAATATTTGATCTCATATGATGTGAACCCTTATGGTTTGTGTGGCTTTTTGATTTCGCGGAATTAAGTTCTAGCCCATGTTGGTAGGCTTTATCAAAGGATCATAAGGTGTTCCGATTGAAACTCATATGTGAAAAGTCACAATATGTTGAATCAATTTGTATTTACATGAGTTGTGTGTAGCATAAAACATATGTGTTTCGGGTTTTTAACTTTTGCGGTTGGCACGCATTAGTTAAAACCGATTCAACCTTTCTCTGGTAAAGGTTGCTCTTGTTGTTGTTCTTTTGTTCTTGCGAGAGGATGACAACATACTGGGGGAGAGTTCTTTTGTGAACTTGCGCTTAATGATATATCTTTCTGTGGAGAAGAGGATGCGGAATCTGAGGTAACGAATTTGTTAGTTAAATCGTTTTCTTGTTTAAGAAAAGCCTGTTTATATTGCATATATTTTGCTTTTGCTTAACAAAATTTCGGTACAATTGATATATTCCATTATGATGTGTATGGATGTGTGTGTGTGTGATTCAATTGTTTCCGGTTAAGAAAAATTGTGTCAATTTATTTGTCTTATTGTTTGATATCTTCTTTAATTTTGAGTATCAAGTGTTTTTGCCTAACGAAATTTCGGTGCAATTGCGGTGCTATAATGTCGATATTTGTTTCAATTGCTTCCGGTTAAGAAAATAATCGTGCAAGTCAATTTTTTTTGGTTTGTATGAATTGTTTATGGCTTAACAAAATACGGGATCATTTGTTTACTCCAATTCGATTCCGGATAAGAGAAACTAAATTAA
This sequence comes from Papaver armeniacum, assembly GCA_023531295.1. Classification (NCBI taxonomy): domain Eukaryota; kingdom Viridiplantae; phylum Streptophyta; class Magnoliopsida; order Ranunculales; family Papaveraceae; genus Papaver; species Papaver armeniacum. The sequence goes on from JAJJWW010015831.1 coordinate 326,719, forward strand.
TTCTGATCTTAGTTAGACTTATCAAATTGAAGGATTCGGTTATTCAAGTCTAATCGAATGCCTTGACAAGAAATACTAGTTAACTAACCTAGTGCTTGTCTTGTCTAAAGAGAAAAGTCTAAGTTATTCTCTGAATAATTAGAACCTGGTGAGAGAAATAAAGTTAATTCTGATCTTTATTTTGTTCTTATTGAAATAAGCGATTGTATGTTTACAATCGGTTTAAGGGAACTAAGTTTCTTAGTCAATCTGTTAAACTATTAGGGAAAATTGCTTCGGGAAATAGTTTTCCTTGATAACATATTAAAACTAAATTACTTGTAGTTTCGATTTTAATATTGGTTGTCTAAAGTGGTATGTGAAACCTTCGTGCTTAACTCTTATAGGTTGTTTACAAGTCTTTTAAATTTGTAAGATTCTTTCGGTTTGTCCTTTATTTGCTCGAACCTTTGTCATTTTGTGACAAAAAGGGGTGAGAAATATATGGAGTACACAAGTGATTTGCAATCACTAAGGAAAGGACAATTGTGCTTAAACGTTATATTTAACGAAAGAGTAAAACATTGACTAAAGGGGAGAAACATATCATATTGCTATTGTAGTTATTTGGAATACAAAAGTGAAATAACAAAGATGTTCGGATTGAATATCTACCTATCTTACCTTTAGGGGGAGTATTAGCTTTGTTATTCAAATGTCAACAACGGCATTTATTGATTGAATGTATGCAGGTTACCGTGTAGTTGAAACTTGGAATCAAGCGTATATATAATGAATTCTTTTAATTTGTTTATCCATATGTATTAAGAGTTTTGTCACTAAAATTGACAAAGGGGGAGATTGTTAGAGCATAGCTCGGTTGAACCCACCAAGCGTTGGTATGTCAAGTTTGGTTGTCATATTTTAGTGAATCAAAACTCATTTAAAGAGTCGCTTGATTATTTACTAGAGACAACTTCGTATAGGTTAGACTAGAAAGTCTAGGAATATTGAGACATATAATTATTACTCGAAGACCTGAAGAACGTGAAGAACTAAAGAGCTACAACGACGACATCATCCTTCCTCTTGAGGTTAGTAATATTGACTTGAACTGTTTCATTCCTAACGTATCTTTCAAGTCGTGATATATTGAAAACATAACTGCGAAGCTGTGAATGGATATATTACTCTAGTAGTGAGACATGATCATATGATCATAGTATTAGGGAATTACATTACGAAGTATAACGCTTATCTTTTGAACTTCGTAGATATGACACCGACATAATCTTATGAATGTTATTATGATTATGTGAATGGGTAAAGGTGAAGATTTGATCCTAGGAAACAATGTTTTACATTTGTTTAAAGGAAGTACATTCATGGACTTGTTTTATGAATCGAAAGGGAAATCTCTAGGCTTATTGGTATGGCTATTCATTGTAAATCTGGATTACCAATATGTGTGAGATGGTAGAACCGATCGTAACTTTGTTATGTATCTTGGTATAACTAATCACAATGCCTAACTTATGATTTGGTATGACTAGTTTTGATTAGTGTAACCGATCCTAAGTAATCACCTGATATGGTATGATCGGTATTGGTAATTGGTGTGACCGATTCTAGTAATTGGTGTGACCGATCACAAAAGAGTTGTGTAATTGATCCTTGTAATTGGTGTAACCGGTCCTAGTAATTGGTGTAACCGATCCTAGTGACTGGTGTGATCGATCACAAGCAATACCATGTGTATATGGTAACCGGTCCTGGTAATTAATGTAACCGATCCTGGTAACTGATGTAACCGGTCCTGGTAACTTGTGTGACCGATCACAAGTGCACCATATTAAGGTATAACCGATCCCAGTGATTGGTAAAACCTTGAACCCATAGTTGTCTTGGAATACAGATGAACCAATTCTAAACTTGTTTGGAAGTGTGGTATAATCGATTCCAAAATTCTAAATATGAAAGAGGATTTACAAAGAAAAGATGTCAACATACTTTGAACACGAACAATAAATCTTATCTTTTATTGTTCAAAGATATTCCTTACAGTACTCAAGGAGATCATGTTCAAATAAATTAAGAATCTTTTAATTAAGTTTGTTAGTTTTATATGCTTTAATTACTAGCAATTAAATGCATATCTCCAGAGAATAAAACTTAGTAATGTGCATTTACTAATTGGAGATTTTCTATTGAGAGATTTCGGGAAATATTGGACAAAGCATTTACTCGAATTATGAAAACCGAATGGGCGTTTATTGCATATCTTGAGAATACTTTCGGTTTTGGAAATTCCTTGGTGTACAAACATCCTTGGTCTATAAATACCCAAGTTTGCATTTCTAGCAAACTATCCTACGAGCCAGGCAAACTTCATCTTTTTGTTGTTTCTGGTGGAGCCGTCTATCCGGAAAGTAAAGTACCCTAATTAGGCGAAATCTCTTACTACCGCTCGTTTAAAGACTTATGTACCATTGGTGGGAAACTAATTAATTGCAGTGTTATTTGATTTGATTGAATAACGGTTGTTGAAACTTTGATTGTACCTAGTTTGTTTATTCTTGAGAATCTTGTCTTCTGATATAAGATTCACTCAAACTAGATCGAAGTATCGACGTGATCTTTAGAACTGTTTCTAGATATAAAGATATCTTGTGATAATCCATTGTTAACAGACTCCGTTCTGTGCGCGATTAATCACAAGAGATTTAAGTGGTGTTGTGCAGGTGTTTATTGAAGATTAAAGAAGATTTGAAGACAAAGAAGATTTCTTATTTGGTTTCTCATATCTTTGTGTTGCACAAACCTTGATCGGCTGGGATCCAACTAGTATCGGATTTATTCGATTGATTAGTTGCGTGAGATCAGCATCGCTTTATTGTTTCTTGTTGGAATCTATATTGATTGATTGCGAATTGAAACTCTGCTACTTCGGTAGTTGTTGGATAGATTGATCTAACCAGGCAAAGGAGTTTATTAGCTTAAACGGAAGAGCCTTTGCATATGACTTGAGATATCTTCATCTGAAAGAATCAATAGAGTTGTTACCAAACAGATTTGTTGTTATTTTACTGTTTGGAATACGATCCAAAGGAATTATTCCAATGCATGCACCCATCGAAGGCGGAAGCGCGGGGATACTGAGTGAACTAGGGTTAGTTGCTTGGTCTCAACTATACGAAGTTGGTTTAGATTTTGTATAGCGGCTTAATTCTGAGAGTATTCAATTCTAGACTAGATCCCGGGGTTTTTCTGCATTTGCGGTGTAGGATCAGAATATCGCAACATCAAGATTCTCGCGAAATCCATAAACGACGACAGCCAAAACACGAGAAAGATGTGAAGATGTAGCGAGATCGAGGAGTGTCGCGAGATTTAACATGTGTACACTTGCGAGAATGTCACAAGTCAGATCCGAAAATAAAGGACGGCTTAGCTGTCATCCATTATGTAATGTCCTATATAAAGGGCCGAGTAGACTTGAGAGAGAGAGAGACCTTTTTCGAAGTGTTGAGCAAGTCATTAAGAGAGAGAAAGTTTAGAGTGGTTGTAATTCTTTAGCTTATCTCCTTTTTATCTTGTAACAATTTTGGAGTTGGATCAATAAAAATTATAATTGTTCATCTTAAAATGATTTGATTGTGTGGATTCTTGTGAGGGGTGTAGTGTGGGATTTCCTGCAACTACATAATGGCGCTAGAAACAGGGATGAGTGAAGATTGATATTGTGATTTGGAAGGATTTGAAGTAGTAGATAAAGAATTTCATATAATTTTCAACAATTCATTAAGATTAAAGAATGGCAAGAAGAAGACATATATCAGAACAACCAACGACTGTTAGAAGGAGTAGGAAACTTGCTGGAGAAGAAAGAAATGAAATGGGAGAATCTTCAAGAGCAAACACAAGAAATAATGGAGAAAATCGGGTTCAATCGCCAATTCAGCATACACCAATACAAAATAGAACTGAGGATTATGACAGAGTGAGCGTACACACTTGGCGATCGGATTCTGTAGATGAAATATGGGAAGAGCGGCAATTAGGAGGTAATGGACAAGAGGAGAGAGATCAAGAAATGATTTGAGGAATAATTCATGGAAACGAAGATATTACAGCGTTAGAGGCATTGAGACAAACAATACGCGAAGAAAGGCGGTTAGAAAACGGAAGAACGTGCAAATCTCACAAGGCAAAATCATGAGCTAAGGATGGAAAACATGAGGTTACAGAACAAAAGGTCAAGGAGCACTACAAGGTCAAGGTCAGTAAGGGAAGAAGTAAGACGAAATATGCCTGTAGAAAATACTAATGAAGAAATTCAAGAATAAATACAAAATTCAGATGAGGAACGCCGCGAAAGAAGAGAAGTAAGGGAAGATGGGCAAAATGATAGAAATCAAAGAGATAGACACGCCAGGCGAAATAATCAAGAGGATGGAGAAAATCAGGAAGAAGGAAGGAGAATATATATTACGTGGGAGAGAAGTACAAAGAAATCACCAAGCTATTCAGGATGAAATTGAAAGACATTATACTGAACAAGCGCATCTAGCTCGCGAGAGGGAAAGACTAAGGGCAGAAATGGAAGAAAAAGAACTACAAGAGGCAATTCGCCAAAACAATCATAATAATCGAGAAAGGAGATGTGAGCGTAATCGCAATAATGTTAATATCAATGAAGAATACGATAGAGTACTAAGGAGAACTGAAAGACGGCAAAGAGGAGAAAATGAGAGATATAATGGTGTGCGAATTCATGAAAGGAATGAAAGAGAAGATCTTTTGAGAGATAGACGAGAAGAAAATGATGATCAAGAGAATCAAAACGGATATGAACACGAAGAGAGAGGCGGAGTTAAAAAGGCCAATGGAAACTAATTCTAGTGTAAATGAACAAATTTTGAAAGAGCTAGCGGAAATGAGAGGAATGTTAAATAATAAGAAAGAAGGAGGTAGGAGATAATTGGATGAAGCTATAGAAGAAGCTGCGAAAACCCCATTCACACGGGAAATACAATTAGAAAGAATACCCCCAAAATGCAATTTGCCTACATTAACCATCATTTTTGATGGATCAACTTGTGCAATACAACACATCAAAGCTTATTTGAGATGTATGTTACAATGGGAAAATCATGACGCTATATTGTGAAAATATTTTGCATCAAGTTTAACGGGGAGAAGCTTTGAAATGGTTTGAAGGTCTGCCAAAAATACTATAGCATCCTTCAATCATTTACAAGCTATATTTTTTAGGGCGTACATAAGTAACAATTTCTCGCGACACGGCATTGAAGATGTATTTGGATTAAAGCAAAGGGTTCGTGAAAGTTTGAAACATTTGACCATGAGGTGGAAGACAATGTGTAGCGACATGGCGGGTCGTGTTGATGAGAGATATCTCATTCTATCATTCATTAATGCTATGTTCACAACCAATCTGTTATACATTCAAATTTTCGAATTAAGAACACAATCACAATGATTGAGTGCGAGAATTACGGGAGGAATATATTGCTCTCGAGGAAAAACAAAATGAGATGGAATCATACCCGATTGCGAACACAAGTTCAAATACAACGAATGCAAGCTTGTTACCTAAGTTGATAAATACAGTGGCGAGCACCTCGCAAGGACAACCAGAGTTGATAATGGGTGATAATCAACAGAAACTAGTAGCTATGGGGAGTCGTGACCAAGAAGAATACGAGATAGAAAGAAATTTCTATAATCGTGGTGGAAATAAAAAAATTCAAAGACTTGACCAGCCGCAAGAAAATTATGGAGGTCAAAGGCAAAATTATCATAGGGGACAAGGAAGCCGCAGGATGGTATGGGAAGAAATTGAGATGCCACCTCTGAATGCTAGCGTGGAGAAAATATGGGAATCTATAATCTTGATGGAAAATATACCAACACCATGGAACATGGGAAAGGAGCCACCTCCAAGCGAGAGAAGCCATGAATTTTGTTCTTATCACCATTTTCATGGACATACAACAAATGACTACGAGAAATATAAAGAGAATCATTCTCGGGATGATAGATCAGGGAAAATTAAATCATTTTCTAGTAAGGAAAGCTCAACCTCAAGCATTACCACCTCCTCCAGAAATTCACAGGGCGAACACAACAAAAGAACATGAAACATTTGTAATAGAAGTTGGGGCAAAAGCAAAAAATCTGTTTTGTAACTCTATTGTACATTCGTACAAGACAATTGAAGATTTCCACGATATTACTCTCAGCAGGGTTTTCGCAAGGATGCCAATGATAAAGAAATAATGAACACCGCGAAGACGTCGCAACTGGAAGAATGGCAGAAGCATATCATTTCTTTTACCGCGGAAGAAGTACCTGAAGGTGGAGGAATGCATGATAACCCATTGGTGGTGAGATTGGAGATTAACCCAAAACCTAGTGATGATGAAGATGATGAAGCGGAAAACTCATGGGCAATCAATAGAATTTTAATTGATACCGGGAGTTCTGTGAATATCCTTTTTTATCATACCTACAAAACTATGGGAGGAAAAGATGCAGATTTGATACCTTCAACCTATAAAATTTATGATTTTAATGGTACTGCGAATAAACCTAAAGGAGAAGTTCATATGAGAATTCCACTGAAAGGATTGTCTTCTGAAATTTTATTATGTGTTGTTGATGTGGAATCACCATACAACGCATTAATTGGGCGACCTTGGTTACATGAGATTCTAGGTGTAGCATCGAATTTTCATCAATGTATCAAGTTCCCTCATCCAACTGGTATTCGCATTATAAAAGGAGATTGGATAGAAGGGAAAAGGTGTTATGAAGTTGACATAGAATCATGCGAAGACAGAGATGCGAAGAAGAAAGATTGGAAACGCAACATCAGGGAAAAGCAAAAAAGTGAAAGATTGATGGTAGATACCATAGAATGGAGAGATGAAGAAATGTTGCGAAATCAATGTTTGTTGAAGAAAAGAAGTGGCGATAATATCGTAAGAGATGGAAAAATAACAGAAAAATTCAAAGATATAGAGGCAGAAAGTAGCAAAAATAAGAGGCCTAAAGATTAAATGTGCTTATTGATCGATGAAGTAGAAATTAGAAAGAAAAATGTATGATAAAAAAATAAAAAAATTTACAAATGGCAAATATGTTGTGAATGGCGAAAATGGAGTTGTGTAAGAGTTGATATTAAGAAGAAGAAAATATATTTTACAAATGGCAAATATGTTGCGAAAGTACAAAGAACTTATATATGCAGAAGAATCAACAAAATAATCAGAAAGTGGCGAACTTACTATGGCGTACACCCTAGTTCGCGAACACAATTTCGCAAGAGGCAAAAGAACCTAAAGTGAATCATAGTAGGGGTACCTATTACATATAACAAAGAATTAACAAAATTATCGAATGGGACGAACCTTCATGGCGTACACCCTAGTTCGCGAATAAAATTTCGTAAGAGGCAAAGTACCTAAAGTGCGTCATGTAAGGGGGTATTCGTAACGTGGCTCGGGGAAAAGGTTACACCGCCCCTGGAACCTGAGTCATGAAGATTTAATAAAACCCATCCAGGAGAGATACCTTGGATTTTCAATATAAGCTCGTGACTTAGATTGGACGACAGGGGGTCTCTTCTAAGGAGTCGGCATTTGACAAAGGGGCCGAGGTACACGGTTGAGCCAAGGGTGCCTGGGATATTTGAAGTGTCTCGGCCATTCTTGGCAAGTCTCGGCTTATCCGCACTCGGCCCGAAGAAAACTCCACTTAGGGTGCAGTCTCGTAACCATAAGCCCTATAGGAAAAAGGGATAAGAGGCTGCGAAAACAACTGGTTGTTGTTAAGACCGGATGGGAGGAGCTAGCCTTGTATGGCAGAAGTACGCCTCCTTGAAGGGGCAACCAGGGGGAAGATAAGGGCGGCACCCTCCATTAGAGAGCTGATAGTGTCAAAAAAGACGCAAATATCATGAGGCTTTATGTTCGCAAGAATATTTAGGCTCGTCATATTTGTGCAACAATCCTGAAGAGGCAAAAATACAAAAGAGTAGATAAGACGAGATCAATGGGTCATTGCATGCAAGTGTAAAGACGTCCTGCGATTTCGTCGCGCAAAGACGGCAATGTCATGGGGCTTTATGTTCGCAAGCATATTTAGGCCTGTCATATTGTCGCAAGAAAAATATCTGCAGAGGCAATAATACTAAAGAAATGATAAGACAAGATCAATGGGTCATTACATGAAAGTGTAAAAGACGTCCTGCGATTTTGTCGCAAAAATGAGAGGTGGCAAAATAAGACCTTTAACTAGGAAGGAAAAATAAAACCACACAAGAGAAATGATAAGGCAATATCAATGGGTCATTACATGAAAATGTAAGGACGTCCTGCGATCTTGTCGCAATGATAAAGTTCAGCAGAAAAAATATCATGCGAAATTATGCTTAATCTCCCATTCGAATACAAATAACAGAGGCAAGTATGGGAATGAACAAGAACATGTTATTTGTCTTCATATGGCAGATTTACGCACATATTGATTAACCATATTGCAAAAAAGAATTTCCCTTTATGTGCAGGAAGAAACAAGAAGGATAGAAATTGTATTCAAAGACTAAAGAAATTCGCAGCAAAAGAATAAATCCAAAGATGGGAGATTGAAAAAATGACTATACAAATATTACAAAGGAGAAAAAGGAAAATAAAATTATTTCTCATTTGATTTTTCCTCTTCTTTATCTTCATCGAGATCTTTCAACTTCTTCATCTTCATCGATTCCTCTTCTTCTTCACTAGCATCGCTATCGAAATATCCAGAGAAGGCATATTTTGGGGACTTCATCAAGAAGGCAAGGGTACTTAGGCGAGGGATGCTATTGTCATCATGAGACCATCTCAATAGTTTGATTGCGAAAAAGAATAGCATCATTCTTAAAATTCGCGACAGTGATCTTTAGTTGGTTCTTGACCTAGAATATTTATCATCCCGAGAAGAAAGATTTTTGGCAAGTTGCTCTTTCTCGGTTTCAAGTTCTTCAATTCTTTTTCGGAACCTTGCTTCAGCCTTTCTCGAACATATAACATTGAATCAAAGAACTTGATGACAATTTTATGCAAACAATTAAATAAAGAAGAATAATTAACAACCTTCACATCGAAATCACATCTCTAACCAAGGCCGTATGCTCACTTGAAGACTAATGTTAACACCTAAATTATTTCCGGCATCATCTAGAACCTTCGCAGCCCAAGCAAATTCATCATCATTGTTTATGAGAAGAAGGAACTAATTTGATTCTCTCTTTCGCTAAGAATAGCATTTTGACGGATGGATTCATCCCGTTCAATTTGAACTTCAAGAAGAGTCTTTTGGAATTTTGCTAATGCTTGAGCACCTTGACTAGCAATGCGATCTTTATCATCTATGATATCACTAATTTTCTTCCTTAAAATACTAATTTTCTCTTTAGAACTAAGATACAGACTTTTAAGTTGGTTGGCTAAGCTTAAGCTAGATCTATGATCAAGTTCTAAGAGGCGCAACTGGATTGAAGTTCATTAAGAGGAAGAGATTTAATCTTGTTATTTGAAAAACTATCCAAAGAATCGTTGAGATGAGCAAGAACAACATCATCATCCATAGGTTCGGGAAATGAATGAAGAAGAATGGCTTCATCGAAAGGTTATAAACGTCTGCGAAAATAATAAGTCGGATGAGGGAAGATAACAAAAAGAATAAAACAAAGGGAAGGGGAAAAGTTTCATACCATAAAGTTGTTGGTTGGAGCTCTGAAGGCTAGAAATCTTATTTTTCTGAGTGGCAGAGTCAGCTTCTAATTGCTTGGTCTTCTCGCGAAGAATGGCAGCTTCAGTTTCCAATTCTTCATTTCTCTTGCGAAGAGCGTAAGCTTCAACTCCCAATTCTTTATTTTTCTTGCGAAACTGAAGGTTCTTCTTTTCGAGAATACTGCGCCTCTTTTCAAGATCTGAGGCAACAGCAAAGGAAGCTCTCCCGGACTACAAAAGAAAACAAAGAAATTAAAAATATATAATTTAAAATCAAAACTATGAAAAGATAAGAGAATGAAAACATACCAAGACAGCAAGTGAATTTAAGAAGCTTGGAGTCACTGATCTGGAGACCCCATGAAGAGAACCATCACTCTCAAGTAAAGGTGAATCGCAAATACTCGCGAGAGCCTTGCATGTACTAGAAAGGCGATCGTCACCCATCCCTTGCATAGAGCCAGAAAAAATGCTAGACAGTTGTGCCATAGAAGATTCAGCTGGAGAATTTGAAAAAGGGATATCCACATCATCATTTTCCTTATCATCAAAACTCTCACTTGACTGAAGATTCGAAGGAGAGGGGGGGTGAAGTTTTCGTTTCTTCAGAGGCGGAGCAACAGACTTCTCCTTGCGAAGAGGATTTTTACCTCTACCTTTGGCCTTCGCAGCCTCAGGGTTTTCTTCTTCTCCAACAACTACAACACCAACCTTCGCACACAAATGAAGATAAGAAACAGAGGCAACAATATTGTTAAAAATATATAAAGTGTTTCTTACTTCATCCATGACGGAGCGAAGAGCAGCTAAAGTGCTAAGCTTCCCGGTCCGGTTGTAGCTTGATCTTAACTTTTCAATCTAAAATTTTTTGCGAGAATCAAAGGATAAGGGAATTAGCAACAAATGAAAGATTAAAAAGTACGCGAAGTTGGAAGACATACCTCTTTATTCTTCTCGGGCCAATTAAATACCCAAGGTCGATAAGTAGCGAAATTCGCAGGAAGTACATTCGAGCCTGCGATATAAGGCCCCTTTATCACCAATGGAAAAACACACCACCTATCGTCTTTAGAGTGACGCGGGACGTTGTTTTTACCAGAATGCCAATCAATGTCTTGCATAAGGAGTTTATTTTTAGCAACATCATCCTTTCTTTTTGCAGAAAACGAACACCCTTAGATGAGATTTATAAAATAGAAAAGTATTATCCCTCCTCATTGGAATAAATTCATAATTCTCGTAGAAACTCTGGACTGTGTATTTTTCAGCGAGTATCGCCAATTCCTTAAATTTTGGATCTCTAACTTCTTTTGGGTAAAGAGACCCATTACCAGCACCACGATTGGCGAACTCAAGTATTAAGCGAATGCAATCCCCGCTTAGTTGATAGATAGCTCACGAGAAGTTCGCATGAGCAAGAATTCCATAGAATAACGGAAGGTTAGGGTTATAAAGAGGAATGGGAAGGCCGGCGAGAATTTGACCAAGTGAAATTATGACTTCCGATCATCACAATGATGATCAGTGAACAGCTTGGCAGAAAGAATGGATTTAGATTCCTGACCGGGAATGGTGGTTAAAGTAAAACCTTTTCCTTGAAGATCTTTTTGAACTTCTTCAAAAGAAGTTTCATATTTGCGACCGATTGGAGCCATTTTCAGTATGGGAATGAATGAGAACTGAAGATCAAAAGAAAGAAGAAGAAGAAGATTTACAGTAGCAGAAACGGAAATTACGGAGGAGAAGTGAAGAAAAATTGCAGAGAGAAAGTAAAAAAAAAAAAGAGAAGAGGAGGGTGAGAAAACTATATATAGAGAAGAATTCTCGAGAAGATAAACGCATTTAATGCGAGAAGGGACGTGAACAGTTGAGAAATAACCGTTGAAAGAGACGTGTCAAGAAATGGGTGGAAGAAGAGACACGTGTAATAAATTCTGCGTTAGTACGGAATCATGCAAATACAGAAAAATATGATAAATGAACAGCTGCGGCATTTTGAAAATATTAGTTCTCATGACGTTCTCTTCTTCGCAGAGAAGACATGAGAAGAGGCAAGATGTAGGATCAGAATATCGCAACATCAAGATTCTCGCGAAATCCATAAACGACGACAGCCAAAACACGAGAAAGATGTGAAGATGTAGCGAGATCGAGGAGTGTCGCGAGATTTAACATGTGTACACTTGCGAGAATGTCGCAAGTCAGATTCGAAAATAAAGGACAGCTTAGCTGTCATCCATTATGTAATGTCCTATATAAAGGGCCGAGTAGACTTGAGAGAGAGAGAGACCTTTTTCGAAGTGTTGAGCAAGTCATTAAGAGAGAGAAAGTTTAGAGTGGTTGTAATTCTTTAGCTTATCTCCTTTTTATCTTGTAACATTTCTGGAGTTGGATCAATAAAAATTATAATTGTTCATCTTAAAATGATTTGATTGTGTGGATTCTTGTGAGGGGTGTAGTGTGGGATTTCCTGCAACTACATGCGGTTTCCTCGTTAAGAAAATCTTTCTGTGTCTTTTACTTTTCTATTTCCGCAATTATAATTGCTTTATTATAATTAAAAGTAAAATACACAAACGTTAACTCCGTACATACTTGATAGTGATCCTTTAGAGTTTGGTTAAGTCCAAAACTATTATCAAGTATCATACTTCGTTGTTGTATTGTCTTGATCTTGTATCCATAGACAATCACACGAAGTGTGAACCGATTTGTCGTATTGTCTCGACTCTGTCTATAGAAAATCACTTTCGGTAGAGGACTTATAGGTGGATAAATAAAATATTGTGGTGTATTTGGGTACCCTCGTCTTTTCAATAAAGGCACCTAGCGAGTTAGTTAAATACACACACTCAGGTTATTATATTAATGGTACTTAGTTATGTTTTAATGATTATCATTAGTTGAGTACATCTGAGTCGTTGGTGTAGTTGCAGGAAATCCCACACTACACCCCTTACTCAGTTTTGCTTGACTAATCCATTGAAAGACGTGTGATCAAGAATATTTATTAATTGATTCCATGAAATGTTTACACAAAGTGCCATAGAATTACACTTGGAAATTAAAGCGCTCTTAAACTTTCTCTCTCCTAATGACTTGCTTCACAATTCAAAAGATCTCCCCTTCAATGAGACTCATTTAGCCCTTTATATAGGGTAATACATAGTGGATGATGACTAAGCTATCCTTTATTTTCGGGAATGTCTCGCGAAGTGTCGCAAGTGCACGAATATTCATTCTCGCGACACTTCTTAACCCTCGCCAGGTTTCATGTCTTCTAATTGTTTTGTTTGTCGTTATTCATCGCGTCGTTTATTTTAGCTCCCTGCGACTCCCTCGCGACACCGTCGTTTATTAATCCCGCGAACCTTGTCCGTTGCGATATTATGATCCTACATCTTGCCTCTTTTTCCTTGAATATTGCTTGAAGAGCGATTTGAAGGAAAAATTCATTGTTGTAATAATCCTTGGTTTCAATCGGTGAAGGAACGAGCGAAAGAATACTTTTCTTGAAAAGTACGTACTTGCCTCTATTCTTTTAGCGAAGTTCCGAAGCTTCTTTGTAGTATATATATGAAGTTCCGTCTCTGTCTCTCCTTATATCTCTCTGCGAGAGAGAGAATGTCATGAGAATCGGTATTTTGATTTGCCGCAACTACTTATCTTTATCCGTTTGACTCCGTACTATTACATGATTTTGACTATTAAAGTCTTTTCTTGACACGTCTCTTCCACCCGTTTATTCTCGTCCGTTCGTGTCTCTTCTCGCATTAAATGCCCTCGTTTTCCTCAAGAATCTTTTTTTTTTATTTTTATATATATAGCTTTCTTTTCCTCCTCTTTTCTTCCTTTAATTTCTCTCTGCAACTTTTCTTGACTCTCTCTCCTTCCGCAATTTGCGCTCCATCTTTGTAACTCTTTTCTTCATCCCTTCTAACGCTGATCCTAATCTCCAACCTCCCATCCATTCCCATACTGATAATGGCTTTCATTAGTCGTGCATATAAATCTTCTTTTGGTGAAGTTCAACAGAAGTTGCTCGAGAAGGGTTTTACTCTATCAACCATTCCCGATCAAGAATCTTCATCTATTCTTTCGCAAAGTTGTTTTCCGATCATCAATGTGATGATCAAAAAATTATAGTCTCGCTAGGTCGGCTTCTCGCAGACTTCCCATTCCCCTATACAATCACGAGATGCCTTTATTTTATGAAATCTTGGCCCATGAAAAATTCTCTCGGGCTGTTTATCAATTAAGTGGCGATTGCATTCGCCTAATGCTTGAGTTCGCGAACCGTGGTCCGGCAAAGTATCTTTATACCCTAATCTTTGTTAGACACCCCGATTTCGCAAACTTGGAAATAGTTCTTGCCGAGAAATACACTTGTAGAGAACTTTTTTGAAAATTATTCGGTGATAAAGATGAGGAATGTGAAATCTCATTTGGGGCATTCTTTGAAAAAGAAGGATAATGTCCCCGAGGATAAATTACTCATGCAAGATATTGGCGGCACCGGGCAATAATACTACTCCTCGCCACTCCAAGGATGAGAAGTGGTGGGTTGTACCCTTGATTTTAAATGGCCCTTACATCGCGGGCTCGCATATTCTTCTTGCGAATCTCGCAGGATATCATCCTTGGGAATTCAAATGGCCCCGATAAGGCAAAAGAGGTATGTTTTCCACTTCAAATCTTGCCTTCGCAACTTTCTTTTTATATTTCTTGAGTTTGTGGAATTTTTCGGATCGCCAAATTGAGAAGAAGCTACAAGGATAATCCGTTGGAGAGTACTCGACGATACTTCGATCGCTTACGGATGAAGTAAGAAACATTTCCTTTGTTATTTGAAACAATATTGTTGCCTCTATTTCTTATCTTGAACCGTATGCGAAGGTTGGAGTTGAAGAAGCTGTAGCCGCGAAGATTAGAAGTAAGGGTAAAACCGTCGTTCGCAAAGATAGATCTTCTGCTCCATTAACTAAGAAGCGAAAGACTCGGTCTTCTTCTCGCCTTAGCTCAAGCTCGAATCTTCGACGAGGATAACCATGATTCGAATCCCTCTCTCACTAAAGAGATTCCATTGGCCGGTTCTCCTACGGATCGGTTATCTAGCATCTTCTCGGACTCTTTCCAAGGAATGGGAGATGCTCCCTAGCTTCCCTTTGCGGGGTTCTCGCAAATGTGTGTAATGTTGCTTTACTAGAGGGCAATAATTCTTTCAATGGAGCCTCTAGAATTGTGTCTCCCGACTTCTTGAACGCACTCGGGTCTTTGGTATGCATGTAGTCATATTTCACTGTTAATTTTAAATTTTTAAATATATATGTATTAACTGTTTTTCTATCTTCTTTCATAGGTTGGAAAAACTTCTTTTGTAGTTGCCTCAGATCTCGAGAGAAGACGCAATAATCTTGAAAAGAGAAATTTACAATTGAACAAGAAGACCCAAGAGCGGTAGTTGAAGCCGCGTCATCTCGCGATAAGATTCAAAAATTAGAAGCCGATCTGGACTCCCAAAAGGAGAGAGTAATCACTCTCAGAATTCAAATCAGCAACTTTATGGTATAGTAATTTTCAATTCTCAAATCCTTTTCATGCTATCTTTTATTTTTCTTTGTCGACTATTATTCTCATGCAGACGTATATAATCTCTCCGAAGAATCCATTCTTCTCCATTCATTTCGAGCCTATGAATGATGATGTCCTTCTTACTCACCTCAATCAATCTCTAAGTAGTTTCTCAAATAAAATTAACCTCCTTTCATTAAAAGATCTTCAATCCAAATATCATCTCTTAGAGATCGAACACAGATCTAGTTTAAATTTAACTAATCGCTTTAAACGAATGTACCTTGATTCGAGAAGAAAATCAAGACTTTAAGGAAGAAAATTAGTGATCTCATAGATGAGAACGATCGCATTACTACTTGAGAGGTGCACGGGCGTTAGCGAATTCCACAAATCTCTTCTTGGTGTGCAAGTTGACGAGATGAACTCCTTCATGAGAATACCATACTTAAGCGGCGAGAAGAGCAAGTTCGTTCTCTTCTTGTTATTAATAGTGATGATGAATTCGCCTGGGCTGCGAAAGTTTTAGATAATGCCAGGAATAACCTAGGTGTTGATGTTAGTCTTCATGCCGAGCATACTTCCTTGATTAAAGATATGATATCGATAGAGAAGGTTATTTATTATACCTTCTTGCTTCTTATACTGTAGTATTGCTTGTAAATTATTAACTTGTTGTTACTTATTTGTAGAATCGAGAAGAGACTTCAAGTTAGAATTAGAGAGCTTGAATCGAAAAAGAACAACTCGCCGGGAATTTTCCAACGAGAATTGAAGAACTTGAAAGCGAAAAAGAACATTTCATAAAGAGTCTCTCCTTCGCGAGAATAAATATTTCAAGTTGAAGAAACAATTTCTAACGACAGGTGGCGAATTTTAATAATGATGCCGTTCGTTTTCGCAATGGAGCCATGGAGTATGTTTGTAAGGACCACAATATCCCTCTGCATTCATATCCCCGGCTTTTACGAAAAGGTTCCCGAGAATCTGCTGTCTCGAGACGTTTCGATAGTGAGGCTAGCGAAGAAGAAAATTCAGCGATGAGAATAATAGGACTGAGGAATCGGATGAAGGATAGGAATCACCAAAGAGATAATTCTTTTTGTTTTCTTTATTGCCTCGATATCAGTACATTTACGTATCTCTTTATTATAGTGTACTTCTTGGATTGTCCCCCCTAAATTCAATCTTCACTCCCCTTTTTTGGTAGTTCTTCTTTGTAATATAATTGGCTAACATTATTGATGTATAACTCTTTCATCAGAAGATGAATAACAATATTCCATCTTTTCCATTCCCATACTTGCCTCTGTTATTTATCTTCAGATGGAAGATTTTAGTTGTCATCATGTATTTGGTTGGATAATAATTTTATTGTTATTGAAATGTATCGTTGCGACGAGATCGCGGGTATCTTCATAAATCAAGAATCCTACTTGTCTCGCCTTATCGTTTGGTAGTCTTTATTTTATCTCTTCTTGTTGCGACAAGGTCGCAGGCCGCCTTTACGTTTTCAAGCAAGGGCCCATTGACCTTGCCTTATCATTTTCGTGTGGTCTTCCAAGTTAGACCTCCCTAATTAGAGGTCTTCCCCTGCCACCTTTCATTGCGACAAAATCGCGGGGACGTCGTTACACTTGCATGTAAAGACCCATTGATCTTGCCTTATCATTTTCCAAGTATTTTTGCCTCTGCAGGATGTTTTAGTTGCGACAATATGACAGGTCTAGATATCCTTGCGAACATAAAGTCCCATGACATTGCCGTCTTGCGACGAAATCGCAGGACGTCCGTACACTGTTGTGTAAAGACCCATTGATCTCGTCTTACCCTCGCGTTAGTATTATTGCCTCTGCAGGATCATTGCACAAATATGACAAGCCTAAATTCTCTTGTGAAAACATAGCCTTATGACATTTGCGTCTGTTTTGACACTCCCCCTAATGGAGAGTATCGCCCTTATCATCTCCCCGGTTGCCCCTTCAAGGAGGCGAAACATCGGCCATACAAGACTAGCTCCTCCCATCCGGTCTTAACAACAACCAGTTTTTTTCGCAGCCTCTTATCCCTTATACCTATAGGGTTTATGGTTACGAGGCTGCACCCTAAGTGGAGTTTTCTTCGGGCGAGTGCAACATATGCCAAGACTTGCCAAGAATGGCCAGGGTAGGTTCATCCATCCCGGGCACTCCGGCTCAACCGTGTACCTCGGCGCCTTGAGCATACATCGACTCTAGGAAGAGACCCTCGGTCGCCCAACCAGGGTATAACCTTATATATATAGTTGGGAATCCAAGGTACCTCTTAGGATAGGCTTTCATGGGCCCCAAATTTTCATGACTCGAGGCTTCGGGAGCGGTGTAACCTTCCCCCGAGCCATGTCGAGAGATACCCCCTTATATGACGCACTTTAGGTCTTACATTTGCCTCTTACGAAATGTTATTCGCGAACTAGGGTGTACGCCATAAAGGTTCGTCCCATTCTTTTACTCATTCATCTTTGTTAAGTCATTCAATCATTCATGTTTCATTATTTGCCGATATTTGTTTACGAAGTATTCGCAAAATTCCATTTCATTTGTTGTATTTTCATTTTTCTTTCTTAACCGAATTCTCATATACTCTTGGCTGCGAGATTCTCGCACATCATTACTTCAATTGCTACTTTTTCTCCTGTTTTTGTTGATTATTCATTTCTTATGCCTTTTGTTCTTCATATCCTTCGCTTCTTTATTATCATAATATTCGTCTGTCACTAGGCATTCACCTCGCGAGGTATGTTCAGTCCTTACTTCTATAGCATCCACCATCAGTTTTTCCTTTCTCTGCTCATCTCTCACATGTTGCTTCCAACCCTTTCTTTTGGCATTTCTTTCTTCGCAGCTTTCTACATCAACCTCGTGACATTGTTGCGACTCCTTCCAATCTCCCTGTATAATACCAATGCCGTTTGGATGTGGAAATTTTATACATTGGTGGTATGTTGATGCGACCCCCAAGATTTCATGAAGCCATGGCCTCCCAATCAGCGCATTATACGGAGATTCCACGTCAACCACACAGAATAAAACATCAGTTGATAATCCTTGAAGAGGTATTCTCATGTGAACCTCTCCCTTTGGCTTGTTTGCAGTGCCATTAAAGCCATATATCTTGTATGTCGAGGGGATCAAATCCTCATCCTTTCCTCCCATCGTCTTGTAAGTATGGTAAAAAAGAATATTTACCGAACTTAGGTATCGATTAAGATTCGGTTGATCGCCTGACAATCTTACGCTTCATCATCTTCTCCATCAACTGGTTTTGGGTTAATCTCTAGTTTCACAACCAACGGGCTATCATGTGTTTCTCTTCCTTTTGGCACTTCATCTGCAGAGAAAGAAATAGTCTTCAGCTGCCACTTTTCTAACTGCGTCGTTCTCGCTAGACTCATTATTTCTTTATCATTATCATCTCTCGCAAAGACTCTACTTTAGCACGTTGTCATGAAAATCTTCGATTGTGCGATAGGAGTGGACGATAGAGTTGCGGATTCAAATTTTTAGCTTTTGTTCCAACTTCTATCACAAATGTTTCCTTTCCTTTCGCCGACACATTACGTGCATCTCTGGTGGTGGTGGTAATGTCGGCCTTTTTCTTCTCCCTTTAGAAAGTGATTGACTTCCCCGATCAATCATCCCGAGAATAATTCTCTTTATGTTTCTACAATCGTTTGTTTGATGCCCATGGAAGCGATGGTAAAAGCAAAACTCATGACTTCTATCGCCTGGTGGTGGTTCCATTCCCACGTTCCAAGGTCTTTGGTACATCTTCCATTACAAGTATAGCTTCCCGGATCTTTTCCACACTAGCATTCGGTGGAGGCATCTTAATCTCTTCCCATACTATTCTGCGACTTCTCCGCCTTGCATGATTATTTTGCCTTCGTCCACCGTAAGTTTCTTGTACATGATCTAGCCTACGAATCTTATTATTGCATTACGGTTGTAGTAGTTCCTTTCTCGTTCAAACTCTTCTTGGTCGTGGCTTCCCATGGCTACTATCTTCCATTGTCCCTCATCAGCCTTCCTTTCTTGCTGTCCTTGCGAAGAGCTTGCCACTGTATTTATGAATTGAGGCAACAAGCTTGCGTTCGCAGCATTCGAGCTTGTGTTCGCGATTGGATAAGAATTCATTTCATTCTCCGTCTTTCTTCTAAGGCAATATATTCTTCTGTAACTCTCGCAGTTCGCCATCGTGATTGTATTTTTGATTCTAAAAATTTGAATATATAACAAGTTAGTCGCGAAGAGAGCATTCACAAATGAGAGGATGAGATATCTTTCCTCAACCCGTCCCGCCATTTCGCTACACATGGTCCTCCATCTTATTGTCAATTTGCCTTAAGCTCTCGCCAACCCTTTGTTTCAACCGGATACATCTTCAATACCTGGTCGCGAAGAGTTGTTACTTATGTATGCTCCCAGGAATGTGGCTTGTAAATGGTTAAATGATGTGATTGTGTTCCTTGGCAGACCTTCAAACCATTTTAGTGCTTCTCCTATTAGGCTTGATGCGAAATATTTGCACAGTATAGCATCATGATTCTCCCACTGCAACATACATCTCATATAAGCCTTGATATGTTGTACCGCACAGGTTGTTCCATCAAAGATGTTGGTTAATGCAGGTAGATTGCACTTAGGAGGTATTCCTCCCATCTGTACTTCTAGCGTGAAGGGATTCTTCGCAGCTCTGCGATGGCTTCGTCCAATTGTTTCCTTCCTCCTTCCCTTCTATTATTCAGTAATCCTCTCATTTCAGCCAGTTCTCTTAAGATTTGTTCATTTGCCTCAGAATTTGATTCTACTGGTCTTTTTAGCTCTGCCTCTCTCCTTCTACGCTCGTGTCTGTTTTGACCTTCTTGCTCGTTATTTTCTTCTCTCCTTTCCCTGCGACGCTCTTCTTCGTTTCTTTCTTCAATTCGCACGCCATTATATCGGTTGTTCTCTCTTCTTGGCTGTCTCTCAGCTCTCATCTGCACCCTCTCATATTCTTCATTAATATTTCTATTGGTACGATTTTGTTCCCTCCTTCTTTCTCGGTTGTCATGGTTATTCTGCCGGATTGCCTCTTCCATCTCTTGATTTTCCATTTCTGCTCTTATCCTTTCTCTCTCGCGAGCTAGCCGTGCTTGTTCAATGTAGTGCCTCTCAATGTCATCCTCAATCTCTCGGTTTCTTCTCAATTCTTCTCTCCGTGCAAGATTATTCTTCCTTCAAGAATTTGGGTCATTCGGCCCTTGGAGTTGCATGTTTCCTTGATTTTCCCTATTCCGCTCATCTTGAAGATTTTCGGGTGAGGAATATAACGATCTTCCATTTCCCTCTTCTCTCGCCATGCTCTTGTGCTTGGATTTTGTGTTTCTTGTTGGTTTTCTTCTTCGGTACTTTCTGTTGGTAAAACTCTCCTTCTTTCTTCCCTAATCGATCTTGAACTTGATCTCACACTACTTCTTGATCTCCTATTTTGCAATCTCATATTTTCCATCCTCAATTCATGATTCTGTCTTGTCAAGTTTGCTCGTTCCTCTGCCTCTAGTCGTCTCTCTTCATGTATTGTTTGTCTCAATCTTTCTAGCGCTGCGATTTCTTCGTTTCCTGGATTCATTTCTCCATTCATTCCTTGCTCTCCTCCTCCTTGTCCATTGTTCACCATCTGCTGCTCCTCTTCCCTCTCGTCTTCAGAATCAGACCTCCAAGTATGTACACTTACTCTATCATAATCCACAGCCGCGTTCGCTACTGGGGAGATCGGTGGCTGATTTTGATTTTCTCTATCATTTCTCATATTCATCCTTGACGATTCTCTGTTTCATTCCTCCTTTCTCCAGTAAGTCTCCCACTTCTTCTTACAATCGTTGGTTGCCCTTGTACGTTTCTTCTTCTAGCCATTTTTCTTTTTCAATGAATTCTTGAGTATCTCTCCAAACCTTTTCTCTGTTAATCCAAATTCTTTCCAATTTCTACGTCAATCTCTGCTCAGTCCCTGTTTCTAGCGCATATGTAGTTGCAGGAAATCCCACACTACACCCCTTACTCAGTTTTGCTTGACTAATCCATTGAAAGACGTGTGATCAAGAATATTTATTAATTGATTCCATGAAATGTTTACAGTGCCATAGAATTACACTTGGAAATTAAAGCGCTCTTAAACTTTCTCTCTCCTAATGACTTGCTTCACAATTCAAAAAGATCTCCCCCTTCAACAGACTCATTTAGCCCTTTATATAGGGTAATACATAGTGGATGACAGCTAAGCTATCCTTTATTTTCGGGAATGTCTCGCGAAGTGTCGCAAGTGCACGAATATTCATTCTCGCGACACTTCTTAACCCTCGCCAGGTTTCATGTCTTCTAATTGTTTTGTTTGTCGTTATTCATCGCGTCGTTTATTTTAGCTCCCTGCGACTCCCTCGCGACACCGTCGTTTATTAATCCCGCGAACCTTGTCCGTTGCGATATTATGATCCTACAGTTGGATAATGGTGAGGATGCTTACATGTATTATTAGGTTTTCTTGTATCTCTATTTAAAGAAAAAGGGCGTTCCCATTGAGGACATTGAATGAAAAACTAAATCTGAGGTTGTGTTTATGAATACTGAGTTACTAATGGTTCTTTGATTATCAAATTTTCCATCAAGAGCATGTTAAGATGGCGGGAGTTACCATGAAAGATGTAAGAGCATGTTAAGATGGCGGGAGTTACCATGAAAGATGTTGACAACAAAACGAAGGATATAAGACAAAAACTTATAGAGATGGGTAATCATCCTGTAAGAAAAGCACATGATACTAGAATACTATCACAAGAAAACTATGATCTACTGAAATGTCTCGTGAATCTTACCAAGCAAAGCATAAAAGATTCTCGAAAAATAATTTTGAGTTCCCAAAAGAGTACTGCAGCATTACAACAGTTAGTAAGTCGCATGACTATGGGTAAGGGATATGTAGAAAGAAATATTGGTTCTACTTCCAGAGATAATGAAAGAGACTTTGAAGTTAATAATATTTTCGATAAAGGTAGATCTGGCTCCATTAAGACATCAAAGCTAGATTTTCCTAGATCTAAAGGAGATAACCCTAGAGCATGGATTAAAAAGTGTGAAAGATTCTTTCATATTCATCGAGTTGAAGAAACGCATAAGGAGATCGAGCATCTTGTCTATGTATAATAGAGCGGACTCGTGGTTTTTGGACTATCAAACTGGTAAGGAATTTATTCTTTGGTCTGAACTAGTAAAATCCATTTTTTTTTAGGTTTAAAAGATCTAACAAATGATAATTATGTGGGGTGTTTTAATAAACTGTCTCAAATAACAAGTGTGGAAGATTATTATTCTCATTTTGAAACTCTTAAAGCTTTGATGTTAAGCAAGAATAGGCATCTCACAGAAGATCACTTCATTTTGAGTTTCATAAATGGGTTGAAGGAGAAGATAAGAAAGAACGCGAAATTGGGGGATAAAAATTTTTTGGGGGATATAGTAAAAAGACAAAAACTGGATCCAAATATTAAATCAGGGTCACCCCTTATCTAAGTATTTTTTTAAATCATAATCTACCCCTCACTAATCAGGTTTAGTGGTTAATAATAATTAGTAAAAATCTTAAGTATTTGTTAAATGATTAGTGTGTATTTGTATTTGTATTTGGGTGAATGAGATGAGAGTAGAAAGATGGAAAAAAAATTGAGAGGGAACTTTTTTTTTGGTGAAAGTGGAGGATGATTGTGAAGAGAGAATTGCTGCTAAGAGGTTGAAAATTTGATTTTTTTTTCTTTGAATCCACCATTGTTGTAGCTGAAATAGCTCGGTGCCGGCATTGTATTCAACCGAAAAAACCATGTCGGCATTTGTTGCAAATTTTCATAAATGTTTGCCACTATCCGGGGGGTCAAAATTTTCTGGTTTTGATCTTCAAAACCTTTTTTTTTTTTCTGGTTTTAATCAGTCTTCCGGCACAGTTAGTTAATTCTCGAGCATGCCAGTACTGCTACCGGCATAGTATTTTGCTTAAATTTCTATGCCGACACATGATGTAAAGTATCCAGAAACTTCAATTTTTTTTCACTTGACTACCGGCATTGATAGATTTCTATCGAGCATGCCGGCACTTAGTTACGGCATTGAATGTTAGTTACCAAGCATGCCGGAACCATTTTCCGGCATGGTCTTCACCAATTCCGGCATGGTCTTCATCACTTCCGGCGATGTAAAAAAAAATATTTCTGACATGGTCTTCGTCACTACCGGCATGGTCTTCATCACTACCGGCATGGTCTTCATCACTACAGGCATTGTCTTCATCACTTCTGGCATGGTCTTCATCACTTCCGAATGTAAAAAAAAAAAAAAATTGTTTTCAAAGTGAGGAGCCGACAGAGAAGGAGAAGAGAATTTGAAAGGGAGTGGGGAAAATTTCGAATTTGAAAGGGAGTGGGGAGTAACAAAGCCCCTAACCCTAAAAGAGATTAATAAGAGGTGAAGATGGAAATGGGGGATATGATTTTGTTTTTTGATTTTAAATTTTTTGATTTTTATTTTGAGGGAAGGGTATTTTAGTATTTTTGCCCCCAAAAACACCCCTTAACAGACCCATTTGGTTGGGAGAACTAATACATATCCCCGATTATTTTTTTTATCCCCCAATTTCGCGTTCATTAGGAACCCAATTCAAATGTTTAAACCCACTCCCTACTCCAGCACAAGATTTCTTTCTATATAGGATGCAAGAGATAACGTGGGAAATAATCAAAATCCTCTAGGCCTCCACTAAAAGTGAGCCCCATCACATCTTCCTCCCCAAAAACAACACCCTCAACTCAAACCCCATATCACCTAAAGTTTGTGCCTTCAATATCAATTCTTAGAGATTTGCCATAACTAGTAAATCTGACTCATCTACACCCCAATTCAGGCCAAGACCATTTATCCCACCAATAAAGAAGACTAATTCAAGATCAGATGAATGCTAGATGTGTCGAATGGCTATGTTATAATTGTAATGAGCAGTACAAGCCTGGTCACCTACGTAAGAGTTAAATTATTCATGTTGATAGCTAATGAAGATACAAATGAGGAGACAAAAGAAGAGTTAACAATGGAGTAAGACACTCCAACACCCATTGAGACATGCATGAAGATTTCCTCAAATGCTTTACTGGTGGGACTTTTGGAGAAACCATCAGAATTCCTGGTATTATTAAGAAACATGACATCACAACTTTGATAGGTACATTCACATTATCTTATATAGTTTATTGTTGTTCACATTCACCAATGTCAATGATTGGTTTTTATCTTGTGCATGGATGCACAAGATAACAATGCCTGAATATTAATAATACAATCTGTCTATTATCGCTAAGTTTTAGCCTCTAATAACATAAGGCCAAGCACTATGGCAGTGGTTATCCCTTCCCTATCCCTTAATTGTGGGGAAGGGATATGGGTCACAAGGCAGCCTCACTATGGTCTGCTTTTATTCATTCCTACATCGCACGAAACCGAGTTTCCGTGTGAATAGTGCCAAACGGAAACTCGGGTTTCCATTTTTTTTTCTAAATTTATTTCACGGGTTTAGATAATTATTATTTATGGGTAAAAAGAGAAAAAAAAATGGAGATATAATAGGAAATAAAGAGTTTTAGTAGAAATAAAACAGTTTTAGTAGAAATAAAAAAAAAAGGTAAAACAAAAAATTCTCAAACGGAAACTAAGTATCGGTTGAAAATCACATGGAAACTCAGTTTCCGTGTGATTTCCCTTCCCTATTACCTGGATCAGATCTGATCCACTTTTACTTGTAAGGAAGGGATATCCCTACACAACTAGGGACATGGGAGACAATAGTAGTTGTCAATCTCAACTTTTCCCCACATATAAGCGATATGAAAGGGATAACCCCTATCATAGTGCTTGGCCTAAGAACATTTTAGCAATTGACATAAATATATAGATATGGATAAGGGGCTTTAGAAATTTACTTCAAGATAATGTTATTTCGTCTTATTATAACACTCTCCTCGTAGAGCAAGCAGTTCTCAAAAAATAGTTCATTATTTTAATTAACTAAAATGCTAAATAAATCGTGTGGATAAACACCATTAAACCCAACGTCCGCACGAACGAAGGGTTTCATACCATACAAGTAAGACCTACCACCCCCACAAAAGATTCGGCATTCCCAGTTCAAGCTTTAGTTTGTTTTTTTTTATATAGAAAAACTTAAGGCAAAAACATCTTAAGAAACCATTACAACTCCATCAGAATCAACACCATTACAAGGAACATTACATAGATAGTGTATGCAACATAAATTACAAGGATAATATGAGCAACAACACTTACAGATGTGATGTAGGAAACTTGAGCAGACTTGATGATGTGATTTTCAATTGAGTTGTAGTAAATAGGTTCGTTGAGACTTGTGAAAGCAAAAGATTTTAGACTTATAAAACTTAAAAACGAACAAAACTTAATATAAAAAGTGATTTCAAGATTTAAAAATAGACCAAGGCTCCGGATTCCACTATTCCTCCTAATTGATTGGTTTATAATGATATTTCAAGAATTATTGTTAAGCTCTTTTTCTCATTAATTCACTATTAATCTATATGGTGTCCAAACATTAAATTGTAATCCCTAAGCATGAATTATCAAAAAATTGATTCTAAGCATAACACATCAAATTGATTCACAACTAATTAAGAAAACCAATTTTATCTTTATGTTGATCCTAGTGAATTAAATAAAATAAATAATTAAAGAAATTACCAATCAAGCATGAGTAAATAGTTTCCTCCGTTGCCTCAGTCACTGGGTATTTTAGTCGCTCATCATGTTGAAACCCCTCTCAAAGAATTTATTTATGCTCAAAAATGGTTTACAAATGATGAATAAGGGAGAAATAATGAAAAATCGGGTTTGTAACAATTATTTTTGTTACAAACCGAATCTATTCTGAAGAACGATAAATAGTAATCGTCGTTGACACTTTGTAGAAACAACGACTGTCGCATGTACGTCTTATGTTCTTCGGCAATGAACGACTACCTCTGGTAGTCGTTTGTTCTTCGTGTTCTTCAGCAGCAGCAGAAAACTCGTCTCTGCAACTCGATTAATCCTCGCTCTGTAATGCTCTAAACTCTCCCAAACTCTCTGTAACCCTTCTCTGAGTCCCAACACACTATATATACTCAACAAGATCAAAATATCTCGGAGTAAATGCAAATAATCCTCCCAAATCTTCTCACATCAATATATTAACCCGAGAACATTTTCTTTCTTCTTTTTCTGTTTCCACGCGTTTTGCAGCTATTAAACATCCTTATTTATCTCCTCCATGCTCTAACTGGTGGCCTGATCCCTCCAAACACATGTAGTACACGTTTATAACTCATGTAAACTCGGGATAGTGTGAAGAAAAGCCGAGATGTTCTCATGCTCAGTTGAATATAAGTTTCTTTTTTTTTCGATTATAACTTGCATACCAATCCTGTTTCATCATTACAGCTCATAACCAATCAATTGTCGTGACAAATCTCTCCAAAAATTTCGCCAAAATCTTGAACAGAACAGATGCAGCTGGGCTGATTTCTTTTCCCGCCAAAACTCAATTTAAACGAAGAAGAAAGGTGCCCCCTAACCAAACCAGGGTGCGACTAGCAGTGGCGCTCCAGGGTGTAAATAGTGAAGAAGGTGCCCCTTATGCAAAGTAGGGGTCCGTTTAGCAAATGTCCTCCGGGGGGTCCCGAGTAATTTTTGGAACCGAATTTTCCAAAAATGTTTATTTCCCAAAAATACCTACAAACACATAAAATACCATAATAAGTACAAAATCGAGTACCAGCAATGCAGCAAATTGAGGACAACTTAGACACAAATATGTGTCTATCAAATACCCCCAAACTTATTATTTGCTAGTTCTCGAGCAAATTTATTCTAGAAAATAAAAATCATTTGAACCCCTAGGTGGCCCTAGTGGCGGAGTGTTATCTCCGGAGGGTTTACCAGAGGTGTACCCACAAAACCTTTACTCCAGACCCTAGCTATCTACGCAGAACCTTGAAAGGCACTAAAGAATCTCCTTGGTTGGCATACAATCAATGACTATAGGAGGAAGTACCCCGATGCGAAATTCCAATTCTTTGTACACGAGTTTGCACTCAAGCATACTAAAATTCATATAAAGTGACAGAGCTCTACTCAGATAGTTTCTGGACATCATAAACCGGAGTCAACCAATCACATGGATAGATTAAGAAGATGGATGTAGAGAAAAACGTAGATGATGTTGACTAAGGTGAACCTATCCTAATGGACTGAGATACTGGTCTGACTAATATCAACACAGTTGGCATATACAAGGGAACCAGTGGTCGATAATCCTAACTCTAGGTCAACTCAGCTGGCATATACAAGGGTACCATTGTGGTCGACTTTATTGTATTTATTAGGTTGGTCCCGATGGTATGGTCTCAATTTTTTTCCAGCCATTCTATTTCACCTAGCAAAAGTAAAAAGAAAAACAAGAAGTGATCAGGATTCTTTCGATGTTTCCATCACGAGAATATGGCGAAACTACCATGTTTTCTTTTCTAACACCTGAGCTCTGTGCTTTTATGAATAGACTCTTCTAGATGTTTCCATCTAATCAAATTGGTTCCTCAACTCCTATAACCAAGATGCTTCCATCCACTTAGATTAGTTAGTGCCAACCTTAATAAGCATAAATTTCTAGTCTCTGGAGTTTATTTATTGCAACTAAAAAGTTTCTCCCATACCCCCAAACTTAAATCTAACATTGTCCTCAATGTTCTAAAGATGAAATTAAAAGCATGAACAATGAGAAACTGTTACCACTTGAAGAAAAGATTTAAGGAAAAATATTACCGTGTTGCAAGAGCATGGGTTACCTCCCAAGAAGTGCTAAGTTTAAAGTCTTCAGCCAGACATTGGAAAGGATTAGTCACCTCGAAGAATCATATAGCAATAGCCGGAATAACCGCGGGTCATCTGGATCAAAAAGTGCTAACCACAAGAAGAGGAGACTGCAACAGACCAAGAAGGTATCGAACATACCTTTATTTAACTTTTTGTTTAAGACAACTATATCTAGTTGTGGCTCAGTGCGAGGCTCTATAAACGGGTCTAAATAAAATGTTTTCTTCCTCAAATGAAGGATTCTTAAGATCAGGTTGTAGAGTCCGGAAATACTCAAGTAGGAACTTAGAAGCACATAACAATAACCTGAATAATTGGGGATCCTCTAAGTCAATCAGATTTGACTCACACAGCTGACCACAAAGAGAGTGATGGTCAATCTTAAACAAATGTGTCGACCCTAATCTCCTAAAGTAATTAGGTTTAGTCTCAAAACTTAATAAATGACACACCTGTAACTCATATGTTCCCACATTTGGCTGAAAAATATTTGGCGGGAAAACAAAGTCAATTTTGGTATCGTAGCACAGGTTAACCACATCAAACCAGAGGATGGGTTTCTAACAACCGAACTTCTTCTGGACATCATTAGGTTCAGGAAAACGTGTATGAAGATAATCTTGTAAAATGGTTGAGGCACATATGTCAAGTCCCAAGTGAGGGATCTCTGTAAGAGCTAAAGGTAAGGCATAAGGATAATGATAGTCACCCCCAAACTTAGAGTTTTGGGTGTCTCTAGAAAAGACTAGCTACAATTCCCTAATTTCTAGATCATCAGAATCCTGAAAATGGTGAATTGCTTCTTCTAGGTTGTACTCAGATGATGCATCCTCACTCAAATTTAAAAGCTCTACGAGTTCATCTTCTTTGTCTAAGACTAATGTTTCTAAATCGTTAGACTCTAAAACAATATTCTCAGAATAAAATCATTCCTCAAAAGTATCACCGACTTCGTAAAAAGGAAATTCTACATCGTCTAAAACAGTATCTCTAGTCAAATCCTCGTCCTTTTGAATAGGTTAATAATTATTAAAATTATTTGGATTTGAACTAGAAATAATATTATTATTATTATAAAGCTCAATAGGAGTAACAAATTCCTGATCATTATGCCTACATATTTCAGATTCTTCATCAGCACTATCCTCATCATAATCATCATAATAGCATGAAAATGGTTGAACCCCATCTAAACATGTAGTGTTACCAATTCTAACCTCGTTATCCTGATTATGCAAATGACTATCCTTATTTTCAAGGGTATTATTGGAAACACTATATTGGAAATTAAGACTATCTTGAGCAAGTTTTTGCACAATCCTATTTGTATTCTCAGTAAATTGCTTGAGAGACTCTTCTAGAGACATCCTAGTTGACTGCTCTGGGGACTCGTCCGTAATATTAAAGGTTTCCTTCATAAATAAGGAATGATTCTTGAAAGCCTCTTCTAGAGAAATAGATGAATTGTTTTGCTCATATGATTGATGGGTATGCGAATAGTCATTGGGCTCACCATGGTATGACCCATAACCTCAAAAGGTTGGCGTTCCCAACCACTATTCACACTCTGGTCATAAAAAGAGTGATGTCCATATTGTTCAGTTGGATATTCATATTCATTGTGATGGCTATTATAATACCAGTTTGACATCCTAACTCGCAAGGGAATTCTACACAAACACAAACAAAGGCTGACTCGACCACAACAAACCTACTGATTTCTAGCAAACAAAAAGCATGATGGCTCCACTTAGATTGTTTCTAGACCGACTTCTAATCCTTCGAAATGGAATTCGTTACAATTTAAGAGACCCCTCGGAATCAATCTGAGTTAAAGGAAGTTTAATTGAGACGAGGGAAGTTGCGTGGAGATTTGATACCCAAGGCCTCACCGCATTACAAGGCGGTACACTCACGCATTCAACTCACAGAAACCATCATGAACTTCGAAGTATGCTTAAAAGAGTAACCAATATTTTTCGAATGACTTTCCTATTAAGCTCGTTACCCTATCGTTCTCTTCTTGCCCGCCTGGGTTCGCGTTTGGTTTCGTTTTTCCTAAGGCGGGCAAGAAGAGAACGGTGATGAAATCCGAACTCTTATCTTGTATGGCCAGTCCTTGCCCTTTACTAGGAAATTAAAGCAGCCGTTTTCAGTTCATCAGCATATATGCAAACGAAGGAAGGCAGTAACTCGCTTACAGGAGATTCGCGAGTGTTTCGACAAACTTACCTCCCGTTCCAAACGGGGGATGAACCGTTGTAGTCGACTCGGGCCACGACTCCTATGTCATGTACGAACCCAAGGGGCCGAGACGATATCGTAATCGTCGTCCTTCTCTGCAAATAGTTTATATTTAAAACTACCCTTCCGTAGGGTTTAAAAATAATGTCCCAAAGTTTAAAGTCCAAAGTCCAAAAATAAAGTGCAAAAGAAAAGGAAAGTCTAAAAAAAAAAAATTAATAATATCTAAAAAAATTAAAAATGTCTCTCTTTTTTTTTCTCTCTTTTTTTTTATACAAAAAAATCTTCTTCTTTCGCTCCTTTCGCTTTGCCTTTTACTCCAAGTCTTTAAGTATTCACCAAAAGCTTTGGAAAAATTTTCTTTCGCTCCAAATTCCAAATTCTGTAAGGAAAAGACAAAAACCCAAAAACGTTAAAAAGAACAAAAACAAATAAAAACCTAAAAATGAAAAAAAAAAATCTAAAAACTCTAGCCTAAAGACAAGTTCGCGTCGGCGGCGCCAAAAATTTATGGTTATCTTCAATGATGTTGTAGTAAAGGTTCGTTCAAGACTTGTGAAGGTTCGTTCAAGACTTGTGAAGGTTCGATTTTTTAGATGGTAAATAGAGTTGTCGTTCACTCGGACTTTGTTGAAATTGATTTTAGGATTTAATAAAGAAAAATAATAAAAATAGAGAAAATATACAATTTATGTCACAAGATGAAGAGAGATTCTTGGGACTCGGATTCCACCAATTCTCACATTCATGCCGTTCATCTATTAATTCCGGACAATTAAAGTTCATAAAATAACAAACACAGACTCTAATTCCTTGCCAAGGTAGATTTTATAAAGAATTATATGTAATTCACAAGCATGACGCATCTAAAGTACCTAAGACTAAGCATGCGACATCTAACGAATTCACAAATAATCAAGAAAAATCATAAATCAATTAAAATAGTGCAAATAGTCATAAAGGAATTAAATAGAATTACCACATGGGTGCAAAACAGCTTCCTCCGTCGTCCCAGTGATGGGTTCTAGCTCTGCATGGTGAAAACACACTCAAATGATTTTTTCATTGCTCAAAAAGGTGTTTACAATGGTGAAAAAAAGAGAAATATAATGAAAACCGGGTTTGTAATGATTATTTTTGTTACAAAGGCGAGTTGTTCTGAAAAACGATAAAAGTTTTATGTCATCATTCTTCGTTGCTTTAAGACTGTCTTCCGAACTACGACCCTCAGCTGTGAGTCGTTATCACTGTAGCAGGAACGACTGTTGCATGTGGGTCTTATGTTCTTCATGTTCTTCCCATGCAGCAGCAGAAGAGTTTTCTCTGCAACTCGGTTCTCGCCTCTGTTCTCGTCCCAACTCTCCCCATAACCCTTCTCTGAGTCCCCAGCACACTATATATACTCAACAGGATCAAAATATCTCGCAGTAAATGCAAATAATCCTCCCAAATATTCTCACATCAATATATTAACCCGAGAACATTGACTTTCTTCTTTTTCTGTTTCCACGCGTTTTGCAGCTGTTAAACATCCTTATTTATCTCCTCCATGCTCAAGCGGTGGCTTCGATCCTCAAACACATGTAGTACACGTTTATAACTCATGTAAACTCGGGATAGTGTGAAGAAAAGCCGAGATGTTCTCGTTGATAGATACATTTTTTGTGTCTATGCTCTGTATTGTTAGTGCTCGATATTGTGCTAATTATGGTTTTTTGTGTGTTTGTAGGTATTTTTGGGCAATAAACATTTTTGGAAAAATCGGCTCGAAAAGTTGCTCGGAACACCCCCGGAGGACACGTGTTATTCGGACTTTCACTTTCGGATAAGGGGCACCCCAATGGATAAGGGGCACCCATGGCTATTCGCACCCCATGCAGGATAGGGGCACTCCATCTTCCACGTTTGAAGTTAGATTTTGGCGGGAATTCTTGGTTCAAATTTCCAGCTCCTACGTACATTCTGCATTGCTTATTTAAGGAAGATTTGGTCGGATTTTTACCTTGATTAGGATTTGTACCACTGTTGGATCAAAACGGGGTTGGTAAGTGCATTCATTTTGATTAAATCGCAGAATCTCGTCAAACGGGAAAGGTTTCATCTCGGGTTTTGTTTTTATTTCACGGGTCATTTGAGTTATGTTTGGAAAGCGCATGAGGAGGCAACGTGTTTTACTCTCTACAAGATGCGTTACGGTGATGAGTTTGGAGTGTGTTAGATGGCTACGAGACCGTGAGAAGCTAAAAGAAGGAAGAAATCCCGTGACTGGCAGTGAAGAATATTTGAAGATATATGAAGTTATTGCAAAGATTTCTGGGAGGTTTTGGAGTATATAAAGGCTTTACTGGAGTCATATAGGGGGATGGAGTGATTGGGGAGTAAACAGAGCATCACAGAGGTGAGAAATCACGAGTTGCAGAAAGAAGTTTCTGCTGCTGCAGAACTGAAGAACACGAAGAACGGACGGCCGAAGACCGTCGTTCTTCAACAAGAATAACGGCCCGACATTTATGGGTCGCATAGCTACGCGGCGTCGGCATGACAGTTGAGTTTTATCGTTCCGTAATAAATGCCGATTGTAACAAATATAAGTGTTACGAATCTCGTCTTCATATATTTTCATCCTTGTAAGCACCTTTTGAGCAATGAAATCATACTTTGAGCGTGTTTCCAACATGATGAGCTAAAACCCATCAGGCGACGGAGGAAGCAACTTTTCACGATTGTGGTAAATGAATTAATTCTTTATATGACTTTTTGCATAGATTTAATTGTTTTATGATTTCTATTAATTATACATTATTTTGTCCGATGTCGCATGCTTAGTTTAAAGTACTTTTGATGCGTCATGCTTACGATTTACTGAGATAATGTTTTATGAAATCTATTTTTGGCAAGGAATTAGAGTCACAACTTCTTTTGTTTGAGCTATATTGTCTCGAGTTAATGATTTGAACCACAAGAATATGAAAAGTAGTGAAATCCTGCGTCCTAGTAACTCTTCATCCTGTGACAATTTTTGTATATATTTTTCTTTTATTTTCTTTTATTAATTCTTAAAATCAATCCCGTCAAGTCCGAGTGAACGACAACCCTTCTTACTACAACATCATTGAAAATAACCATCAATTTTTGGCGCCGCCGACGCGGACTTGTCTATAGATTTGTTTTTAGGTTTTATTTTTATTTTTATTATTTTTGTTCTTTTTTACGCCTTTTGGTATTTCTTGTTTGTTTTCAGATTTGGAACTGAGCTCAAGAAAAAGGGAGAAAGCGCTGAAAACAAAAGCGAAGCTAAAGAAGGAAACAAAAAAAAAAAAAAAAAAAGGAATCCAAAAGGAGTGAAGAAGAAAATTTTGTATATAGTGTAATTAATTTTTTTATTTATTTATAGAAACTGTAATTAGGTAATTATCTTTGTAATTTTTATTTTTATTTTTCGGACTTCTTAATTTTGGACTTTATTTTTGGACTGTTGGACATTTTTTTTAAAACCCTATGGAAGGGTTATTTAAATTTAAAGCGCATTGAGGAAAAACGGTGATTACGATATCACCTCGGCCCCTCGGGTTCGTACATGACATAGGAGTCGTGGCCCGAGTCGACTTCAACGGTTCATCCCTGTCTCGGAACGGGAGGTAAGAATTCTAAACACCCGCGAATCCCCGCCAGCGGGTTTCTTGGATGATTTTGTATGCATATATGTTGAGGTATTGAAAACGCTGCTTTTAATTTCTAGTAAAGGGCAAGGACTGGCCATACAAGATAAGAGTTCGGATTTCATCACCGTTCTCTTCTTGCCCGCCTTAGGAAAACAAAACCAAACGCGAACCTAAGCTTAAAATACCGACTAGAACGAGACCGATAGGGTAACGAGCTTAATAGGAAAAGTCATTCGAAAAATATTGGTTACTCTTTAAGCATACTTCGAAGTTCATGATGGTTTCTGTGAGTTGAATGCGTGACTGCGCAGCCTTGTAATGCGGTGAGGCCTTGGGTATCAAAGCTCCACACGGCTTCCTCGCCTCTATTCAACTTACTTAAACTCAGATTGATTCCAGAGGGGTTTGCTCAGATTGTAACGAATTCCTTTTCGAAGGATTAGAAGCTGGTCTAGAAACAATCTAAGTGGAGCCATCATGCTTTTTGTTTGCTAGAAATCAGTAGGTTTGTTTTGGTCGAGTCAGCCTTGTTTGTGTTTGTGTAGAATTCCCAGTTAGGATGTCAAAGCTGGTATTATAATAGCCATCACGATGAATATGAATATCCAAGCTGAACATTATGGACATCACTCTTTTTATGACCATAGTGTGAATAGTGGATGGGAACGCCAACCTTTGGAAGGTTATGGGTCATACCATGGTGAGCCCAATTACTATCCGCATGTGCATAGGTCATTCGAGCAAGAAGATTATAGTAATAGTTCTTCGTCTCTAGAGGATACAATCAAACTTTTGAAAAGTAGTCCTTATTATGATCCTTCGTTCCTCTTCCTTCTCTAGAAGAGTCCCTCGGGGGTTTAGGTGAGTCGACACAAAAGTTAGCTGAATCAACATGTAAGTTAGTCGAGGTAAATAACGTAGTTATGGACGAAAGGACTGCAACAACATTTGAATCTTTAGAAGATATCCTCAATAGATTAACTCAAAACTTAGATCCAACACTAAGGGAACTTTCTTTGGAGGAGACCCTTGAGAGGTTAGCTGAGTCGACACGTAGACGTGAGTTAGAGACGAATGAAAGTATTGCTCGAAATAACTTGAATTTCCAATATAGTGTATCTAATAATACCTTTGAGAATGAAGATAATTATTCACATAATCAAGATGATGAGGTTAGAATTGGTAACACTACTTGTTTAGATGAGGTTCAACCATTTTCATGTTTTTATAATAATGATTATGATGAGGATAGTGTTGATGAAGAATTCGAAATAAATAGGCATAGTGATCAGGAGTTTGTTACTCCGATTGAACTTTATAATGATAGTACTATTTCTCGGCTCAAATCCCAATAATTTTAATAATTATTCACCTATTCGAAAGGACGAGGATTTGACTAGAGATGCCACCGTTTTAGACTATGTAGTTCATGATCCTTTAGCACTGCAATATCTTGGATAATCCATTATTTGATGTGCCTATAAGTGAATCGGAGGAAGTAATTATGATTAACACCTCGGTTAACGGGCCTTTACTAGAAACTTTATTTTGATAATCCTTTATATGATTGTGATGATGGTTTAGAGGAAAGAGTTTACCCCGAGAAATCTTTGTTTTAGAGTCTAGTGATTTAGAAACACTAGTCTTAGAAGACGATAAACTCGTAGAGATGAGTAAGGATGCATTACGATAATAACTTAGAATCAATTGACCATTTTCGGGATTCTGATGTTCTAGAAATTAGGAAATTGTGACTAGTCTATCTAGAGACACGAAAACTCTAAGTTTGGGGGTGATTATCACTCTCCTAGTGCATTACCTTTAACTCTCGAGAAAGTCCCCTCACTTAGGACTGGACATCCGTGCCTCAACCATTTTACAAGACTATCTTCATACACTTTTTCTGAACCTAGTTGTGTCCATAGGGAAGTTCAGTTGTTAGAAACCCATCCTCTGGTTGATGTGGTTAACCCAGGCTATGATACCACATTGACTTTGTTTTCCCACCAAAAACCTTCCTTCCAATTGTGGGTACTTATAAGTTTCAAATGTGTCGATTATTAAGTTTTGAGACTAAACCTAATTACTTTAGGATATTAGGTTCGACACATTTGCTTAAGGAAGACCACCAATCTTATTGTGGTCATTGTATGAGTCAAAGCGATTGACTTAGAGGATCCTCAATTATTCAGGTTATTATTATGTGCTTCTAAGTTTTTATTTGAGTTTTTCCAGACTCTAGAACCTGAACATTCAGATCTAACTTTTGAGGAAGTCCAGCCCATGAAAACTGTTTATCTAGACCCTTTTATAGAACCTGAACCCGAACCACAACTAGATGTAGTTGTCTTAAAAATAGATAAGGGTGTGTTGGATATCTTCTGAGTCATTGCAGTCTCCTCTTCTTGTGGTTAGCACTTTTTGATCTAGATGACCCTTGATTATTAAATTTCTTGCTTTATGATTCTTCGAGGTGACTAATCCTTTCCAATGTAAATTTCAAGACTTTAAACTTAGCACTTCTTGGGAGGTAACCCATGCTCATGCAACACGGTAATATCTTTCCTTAACTCTTTTGCTTCAAATGGTAACAGTTTCTACTTGTTCATGTTTTTAATTTCATCTTTAGAACATTGAGGACAATGTTAGATTTAAGTTTGGGGGTATGGGAGAAACTTTTTAGTTGCATTGATAAACTCTAGCCTAGAAATTTATGCTTATTAAGGATGGCACTAACCAATCTAAGTGGATGGAAGCATTTTGGTTGTAGGAGTTGAGGAACCAATCGATTAGATGGAAACATCTAAAGAGTCTATTCATAAAAGCACGAGCTCGGGTGTTAGAAATAACATGATAGTTTCACCATATCTCGTTGAGTCCTTTTCACTTGTTTGTTTTTATTTTGTTTGTTTTTAAACTATGTTTCTCTAAGTGATTAGGTGGGGCCCACGAATCAAGTTGTTACCAATGCTAGAGTGAAATAGAGTGATTGAGATACAATAAAAAAAAAAAAAAAAAAAAAAAAAAAAAAAAAAAAAAAAAAAAAAAAAAAGTTGAAAAAAAAAAAAAAAAAAAATGATGATGATGAGACCAGACCATCAGACCAACCGCAATAAATTCAATAAAGTCGACCACTGGAACCCGTGTATATGCCGGTTGTGTTGACCTAGAGTTAGGATTATCGACCACTTGGTTCCCTTGTATATGCCCGGTGTGTTGATATTAGTCGAACTAGTATCTCATTCCATTAGGATAAGTTCATTTTGGCGGAGGCCTTGATGAGATATGGGAAACACCATTCACTTAGTAAACATCGAAACCATCTATGTTTTTCTCTATATCCATCTTCTTGATCTATCCATGTGATTAGTTTTGACTCCGGGTATTGATGTCCATAGTGCGACTATCTGAGTAGAGCTCTGTGACTTATATATGAATTTTAGTATGCTTGAGTGCAAACTCGTGTACAACAATTGGAATTTCGCATCAGGGTACTTCCTCCTACAACCAATATTGTATGCCAACCAAGGAGATTCTTTAGTGCCTTCCAAGGTTTTGCATAGATAGCTAGGGTCTGGAGTAATGGTTTTGTGGGTACACCTCTGGTAAACCCTCCGGAGACAACACTCCGCCACTAGGGCCACCTAAGGGTTCAAATGATTTTTATTTCCTAGAATAAATTTGCTCGAGGACTAGCAAACAATAAGTTTGGGGGTATTTGATAGATACATTTTTTGTGTCTATGCTCTGTATTGTTAGTGCTCGATATTGTGCTAATTATGGTTTTTTGTGTGTTTGTAGGTATTTTTGGGCAATAAACATTTTTGGAAAAATCGGCTCGAAAAGTTGCTCGGAACACCCCGGAGGACACGTGTTATTCGGACTTTCACTTTCGGATAAGGGGCACCCCAATGGATAAGGGGCACCCACTGGCTATTCGCACCCCATGCAGGATAGGGGCACTCCATCTTCCACGTTTGAAGTTAGATTTTGGCGGGAATTCTTGGTTCAAATTTCCGGCTCCTACGTACATTCCGCATTGCTTATTTAAGGAAGATTTGGTCGGATTTTACCTTGATTAGGATTTGTACCGGCTGTTGGATCAAAACGGGGTTGGTAAGTGCATTCATTTTTGATTAAATCGCGAGAATCTCGTCAAACGGGAAAGGTTTCATCTCGGGTTTTGTTTTTATTTCACGGGTCATTTGAGTTATGTTTGGAAACCGCATGAGGAGGCAACGTGTTTTACTCTCTGAAGCGTTACGGTGATGAGTTTGGAGTGTGTTAGATGGCTACGAGACCCGTGAGAAGCTAAAAAGAAGGAAGAAATCCGTGTGATTGGCAAAGTGAAGAATATTTGAAGATATATGAAGTTATTGCAAAGATTTACTGGGAGGTTTTGGAGTATATAAAGGCTTTACTGGAGTCATATAGGGGGATGGAGTGATTGGGGAGTAAACAGAGCATCACAGAGGTGAGAAATCACGAGTTGCAGAAAGAAGTTTCTGCCGCTGAATCAAGAACACGAAGAACGGACGGCCGAAGACCGTCGTTCTTCAACAGTAACAACGACTGACATTTGTGGGTGTTGATGGTGGATTTTCGTTTAAGGTTAAATTTGTAAGTAACCAAAAAATCATGCGCTGACATCTTGTAAAAGATAAAGCCGTTTATAAGTGACGGATACTCCTCACTTAATTCACCAAGAATGGAGCATGTAGCAACAATCCCATTTTGTGAATACATGAAATTCCTCCAGGTTGGAGCATGTAGCAACAATCCCTTCCTGTGAATTTCATATCGGTCTTGTATTTCTGTACTCATTATCGGTGTGGCATGACGGCGAGTGTTACTCTTACTGAGTAACACGAACCTCAAGCACTATAATGAAACCATGTACGAAATACCCGTATAGGTGATTCTCGGTGTGTTATACTAGCCCGAGCCCTCTCGGTGTGTTATACTAGCCCGATTGAGCCCCTCTCGGTGTGTTATACTAGCCCGATTGAGCATCCGGACTTATTTGATCGGTCTCCTCCAGGATATGATTCGATATGAGTCATCCAACTCCACAAGCATGATTGGATGACCACAGATCAATTCCATCACCCTAAGCATGGTATGGAATACCCACGGCCTTAGCTTGCCGGATATGATCGATCGTGATCATCCAACTCCACAAGCATGATTGGATGACCACAGATCAATTCCATCACCCCCAAGCAGGTATGGAATACACACAGCCGACCCCGCATGGTCGACCATTGGCCTTCGCTTGCCAAGAAACCATCCATACCAAGCATTATGGACGGAAAACCCTAATTAGGGTTTGCGGCATATTACATGTGCCGCGAAACGGTCTCAACCATCCATCTTCGCAGGCATAGATGGAGGGTGTAGATGTAGACTCAAAGGGCCCGGAGCATGTCGACACAATCACCATGTGACCACCTACACACATGACCAGTCGGTCAAAGCCAACCATGGTTGGTTACAACAAATTCGTCCGCCCAAAAGAGCATGGTCGCGCGGCTTTGAAAGCCAAAATTAGGGTTTCAAGTCATCACGCGCGTCCATCTTCTCCGGTACGAATGGAGGGTCACAGATTGGATTAACCAAGGCGGTCATACCAAAGCACATGACCACCGTGGGCCCATCTACCTCCTCTTGCGGTCGGCCAAGGCATACCATGCCCGGCTAATCCAAAACGCCCGACCAAACTCACGCGGTTACATCTCCCAAATCCTAAACCGATCTCGACCGCTCAACTTCAGGATGATTTGAGTGGCTTAGATCACGTTTTCATGGGGTAATCAGGTATAGGTGTGAACACTAGCCTACCACCTACACGCTGGTATGATCGACCAAGACCGACCAAGATGGGTCGTCTTGGAACGCACGCCCAAACTTGGGATGTCATGCGGTTTCCAACTCCTTTGCGGCAAGGGATTTTGCCGCAAACCGATCTCAACCACTCCTCTTTGACGGTCAAATTGAATGGCCTAGATTGCATCTTCATGAGACGGTGAGACATGGACGTGTACACCATCATGCCGTCAACACGCATGTATGGTCGGTCCTCTACAAAATCCTTCCCATGCTTGGTTTCGACCAAGTCAAGAGTGATGCTTGCGCACCTCTTTAAAAAAACCTAATTTCATCAACGGTCGCGAGATGAGTGTCTCAAACATCATCTCATCCATCCGACTTCACCGGCTTGGTTATACAACCCTGGTCAGGAGTTATTTGGTTAGTGAGGAGTCGTTACCCATCACTTTACCACACCGTAATGCAGTACCTGCATAAAATACACACGATACTCCACAAGTATCGACTTTACGAATAACGCGAGTTATTCAATTCAACATCACATGCTATCTTCCGTGGATCCACGATCCGCATTCCAGACATCAATCATGTCACAAACTGGGGGATACTTATTGGGGTATTGGTCTGGCGGTTTACAGCGTGCAGCGTGCAACGCGCCATCACAAGAACGTGTTAGGAGGTCATGGACGGTTAGAGATGGATGGAAAAGTGGGCAAGACTGGTCGTATGTTACCGACACATAACTCAACTACTCCATCATTCCACTACCTCCACTACCCACGAGAAACGTGAATGAGGCTCAATGACTTGTATAAAATAGGGTCTCCGCCCTATTTCCAACAAAAAGGGAATAACGGAGAACAACACAAGTTCAGACGAGACAGAAAATCAACATCCAGAGCCTCCTTACATTAACCGTAAGTCTGCTCACTTTTCTCGTCACAAGTCATAAGCAAGCCAACATCTTCACAATCTCAACACCTTCTTCGCTTCCCTCCCTAAGATCAACCCCATCTCCTTCACTTTGGAACCGAAGCAAGTCCGGGAACGTCCATTTCTTGGTTTAGGCCGGACTTGCAAGATTGATCTCTCGAATCTACAAGCACTCACCGCGCGAGTGCATTTGTTGAAGGTTTAGATTCATTCCTCATCCACACCCCAAATTACCAAATTCTGCGGGGAGTAGTTTTCACCCATCAACAATTGGCGACCACGGTGGGAGATTAATCTCTCGGTTGTAAAGTCAATTTCTTCGAAATTCAATTCAATTTCATCAATCTCAAAAGGGTAGATCTTAGAATCGATTCAATCAAAAAATCATTATGGTGGAATTAAGGTCTGGGTCAGCAATCAATTCTGATGGAGCCGTTGTGGATAACAATCCTGGTGTTGAAGTACTGTCGGTGGAGCTACCGTGGTCAACACATTTCGTGGAGCCGTCACTTCTACCACCAAAGCACCGGTGTAGCGGGGAAGAGATATCCCAGTAGGAATAACTCCTCCCATCACCAGAGCAGAGCGGCCGCAAATCCACGGCATCTCTTCGAGCGTAACGCCTCCGGTGGTTACCGAGCAACAACTTTCACTCCTCCACCAGGACGAGGAGCCGGAGACACAAGAGGAAGGCCGCCGTCTAGTACCATTGCAGACTTGATGGAGAAACAGGAAATTCTTGCTAAAACTCAAACAGATATGGCCGCAACTCAGAAAGAGGTACTCACTTTCCTTAAAACTTTGGCCGAACGATTACCGCAAGATTCACGGCAACCCTTGGAGTCGGCGAGAGATGCATTCAATACACCCGGAGCAGGTGTTTCCACTCGGACTCACATGAATGAAGAAACTCGTGTTGCTCCTGAGCGCCAAGGGGAGAGAGGCCAGTCTTCCAACTTCATTACGCGTGAAGATCTAGAGCGACTTCTCCAAAATCGAGGAAAAGGGGACCGAACGGACATACACCAACATCGCCCGCCGTACCCTCAAGATGTGCAACGAATTCCTCTACCAAGAGGTTACACCTCTCCCAGTTCTCCCTCTACGACGGTCTTGGTAATGCTCGTGAACACATTTCTCGATTCTTGGAAGCCTTGGGGAACATGGATACAATCATGTTTTACGCCTAAAAGAATTCTCAAAATCACTCACGGGAGGGCATACACCGGGTACAACAACATTGCGCCCTAACAAAGACATATCCAATTGGAGCGAGATGGTCGAGTGCTTTCTACAGGAAGTATTTCTTCGTATCCGAACAAATCACGTTTTGGAGCGGGAAGAATTCTCCGGCGGAACAATGAACATCCCAACGACTTCGTTAAAAGATTGAGAACCCAAGCACTTTGGTATCACGACCCGAATGTTACCGAACGGCAATTGGTGGAATCATGCATCAATGGGATGATACCCATATACCGCGCTACGTTAGAGAATACGGGCTTTCAAACATTCTCGAACTCCACGAAGCGCAAAACGTTCGGCAACAAGCGCACTTTTGACATTACTAGAAAGAACCCGAGTTGTTCGAAGTGAAGATTTGCGTGAAAGTCGAGGAAGCGGGCGTCTCACAAACAAACAATACAACACTGGCCCTTCCTGTGAATGTGGTAAGCGGAGGAGAAAAGAGGAAAGCTTCGATAACGGAACAACAAACCAAGCGAACATCCTCGGCACACAAGACTTCGTCTCGAAAAGGAACAGACAAAACTCCTGCACAAAACGCCAAAGACACGGGTTTTCCTTTTCCCATGAATGAAGTGATAGAGCTCTTGGAAGCGTGGATCCAAGATGATGCCGTAAAACTACCCCCTATCGGGCGTCCTCCGGCCAGGAAGAAAAAGCGAGATCCCAGATACTGTTGCTACCACGGGTTCGTCCATCATCCAACCAAAGATTGCAACGAGTTGAAACAAATATTCGGGGAAAAGGTAGAGACCGGGAACTCCGACTTGGAAACGAAGGTGTTCATAGGGATCCTCTACCTATCGGGAAGCTGCATGATTTCGGGGACTCGTTTCGCAAGACCGTGCAATCTATGATGGAGCACATGTGTGAAATCTTATATTTCTCCAAGGGGCAGCGTCAAGACATATTTGCGGCCCTCAACCACGTTGTGTCGGCGGGCGCTTTGTATCTCGAAACCGGTCCAAGAACCTCGGTCTTTCTGAAAGATGCGAGCAAAGGGAAGCCGGGGACTCCTAACCGTCACCCGTTTGAGAGGCGTTGAGTTTGATAACGCGCTGATCGATACGGCTTCCGAATTTAACATCATTCTTGTCAAGACCACGAGAGCGGCAAAGATTCGAAGCAGGAGGCTACTCGTCACCCAACTGTGGTCAAAGATTCGGGAGGAGAGCTTAGAGATGCGTATGGATACATCGACCTTGAAGTCAAATTGGGAGACGCCTCAACACGAGCAAAGTTCTATGTAGTCAAAGATCATCCCAACTACGACATGATCCTAGGAAGCTCTTGGATGCGGGACAACAAAGCCATCTTGGAGGTGTCCTCTACCGGTGTCGCACACGAGAGAATCTCAACACGCCTTCTGGACCCCACGATGACTGTTTCTTGCTGCCGCATCGACAACTTTCCGACGTAACACAATTTTCGGAGAGAGCACTCGTCGGCATACACTTTGAAAGGTTCGGTCTCAAGTA
Source organism: Papaver armeniacum (assembly GCA_023531295.1). Lineage (NCBI taxonomy): Eukaryota > Viridiplantae > Streptophyta > Magnoliopsida > Ranunculales > Papaveraceae > Papaver > Papaver armeniacum. The sequence continues at coordinate 370,449 of JAJJWW010015831.1, forward strand.
AGTCTCATCACACAACCCTCCTTGCAAACTACCGCCCCTCATTCGACAAGTCCTGGGACCTGGCTCCAACCAAACAAACCAACCGCGGCTAGGAGATGTGAATGGAAGCGCCCCTTTCAAACGTTTTATCGGGATCATAGAAGTTGTCTTGGTCAAAGACAACAAGGCCAAGGTCCAAGTGTACGCACGCTCAAACCCATTCGGAATTGGAGACCTAGTGACGAAAGCGACTACATTCAATGTTGGAAACATGACGGTGAAGATGACCACTCTACGACTCACCCACCAAAAGAGAAGATGAACCGTGCACAGTAGCAGATGTTATCCTAGGTGGCTCCTGCAAGCTCATCAACGTCGATAACACTGGAGGGCATAACGGTTCACTCACGATGGCTCAAACCTTACCGAACTTAAGATCTTGTGCTACCACTTTCAAAGCATCCTACACACCTTAAAACGCGTGCTATATTTTTCCAGCGTGTTTCCTTTTATAATTTCATGTCATATTTGTAATCCCTCCGGAAAATGATTGCAATACTTGCATTCATAGCTAGGGTTTCAATTTTCAATTTTCAATTGAAGCATTATTTTCATCCGAGAACCTCTTTACTCCTAAAACACCAACCCCCGAGTCGGCTTAAATCGGTCCTTTGGAGCAAGAAAAGAAACCCTAAAGCAAACATCTCACGGGATGAAGGGAATAGAACGTGTGCGGAAAATGATTTGAGCCATACGCTGACAAAGCCGGGAAGATATTGCATCACAGGTCCGTGGATATTCCATTACGGTATAACTTCTTTTATCATTAAGAATTATGTATGAAGGCGCACCCTTGCGCTGAGAAGGAACCGATTCTGAGTCTTGGCAAAGGATTGTAAAAGGAAAGCTTTATTCAAATAATCAAAAGAAAAACCTTGAACTCGGCCGCCATGAGTACAAGGAAGATGTTCGAGCATGCGAGAATATACTTGGAAAGAAAAACAAAACAAAAGAAATTTCAATCATCAAGAGGGTCGGTCTCGCCCACATCACCGTCGGCTCCGTCACTGTCGATGCACCTCCCTCCGGATCTTCCTCAACTTCGCATCGGGCATCCCTCGTGCAGCAGCTGAAAGCGCACTCCATCCCAACATCTTGGCGGGAACATCAAAGGGCATAGCAACACCGGGGGCCACGCAAATTGCCTTCGAATGCTCGGGCTCGTACGTATCGGAATCAAGAATTATCACGCCGTCTGAACCAGGGTAATCACACTTGCCTTCATTCAAAGGTCGTTCATGCTCAACTCTCCGCCTCTTCAACCGCGCTGCAAATCTCTCGCCCTTGCGCTTACTAGTGTCTGCAGCGTTTCCTCGCGCCTCCGCCGCTCCTCCATGTCAATTGCGGTGAAAGTGCACGGATACGTCCTCGACAATACGAAGGTGGGAGATAGACATCCCCCAGTATAGCACGGCCGACTTCGCGAAGTGGAAGATCAATCTAGCCATTACTTCTCCATGCGCATGGTTTTGGGCTTGTCAACTTCAAAACTTCTTTACGGGAAGCAACGGAATGAGCGTCTCGCTTCCATGATAATCTGCGAGAGAAGAAGAGGTTATGAGCACACACAAAAAAAAAAAAAAAAAAAAAAGGAGAGGATCATCAAAAACTATCGATCAGCTAATCAGAAAATCGAAACGTGCACGAGATACAGGATATAGAATAAACGACCACGTTGAGATGATTCTTTATAATCTCACAAGTCGACGCTGAATCCCGAAGGAAGAGAAGTCTCTACTTACCACCTATGAAGGCTACTAATTCGGGATAACAATCAACAAGGCTTATCAAATATACCTGAGGAAGGCGAGTGTATAACTAAGGAAGTACACACCGAAGGAGCGGCCGAGCTCATACATGTACAAGAGGAACCAAAGCGACTCACCGGATCAAGTCCAGCTTCCTTCGCATCCTTAATCAAGACCGACCGGTTCCGGGAAACGCGACAATGTGAAACTATCAGGTAAATATGTATTCACTCTAGCTTGGTCATTTCGTATGTCACCATCTCATGCCTACCACACAATAGTGTAACCATTATATGCTAGGCGGGGACTTAATGTTGATGGTGGATTTTCGTTTAAGGTTAAATTTGTAAGTAACCAAAAAATCATGCGCCGACATCTTGTAAAAGATAAAGCCGTTTATAAGTGACGGATACTCCTCACTTAATTCACCAAGAATGGAGCATGTAGCAACAATCCCATTCGTGAATACATGAAATTCCTCCCGGGTTGGAGCATGTAGCAACAATCCCTTCTGTGAATTTCATATCGGTCTTGTATTTCCGTACTCATTATCGGTGTGGCATGACGACCGAGTGTTACTCTTACTGAGTAACACGAACCTCAAGCACTATAATGAAACCATGTACGAAATACCCGTATGAAGGCTGATTCTCGGTGTGTTATACTAGCCCGAGCCCTCTCGGTGTGTTATACTAGCCCGATTGACCCCTCTCGGTGTGTTATACTAGCTTAGATTGAGCATCCAGGACTTGTATGTATCGGTCTCAGGATATGATCGATCGTGATCATCCAACTCCACAAGCATGATTGGATGACCACGGATCAATTCCATCACCCTAAGCATGGTATGGAATACCCACGGCCTTAGCTTGCCGGATATGATCGATCGCGGTCATCCAACTCCACAAGCATGATTGGATGACCACGGATCAATTCCATCACCCCAAGCGGTATGGAATACACACAGCCGACCCGCATGGTTGACCATTGGCCTTCGCTTGCCAAGAAACCATCCATACCAAGCATTATGGGACGGAAAACCCTAAATTAGGGTTTGCGGCATATTACATGTCTTGCGCAGCGGTCTCAACCATCCATCTTCGCGAGGCATAGATGGAGGGTGTAGATGTAGACTCAAAGGGCGAGGAGCATGTCGACACAATCACCATGTGACCGCCTACACACATGACCGATCGGTCAAAGCCAACCATGGTTGGTTACAACAAATTAAATCCGCCCAAAAAGAGCATGGTCGCGCGGCTTTGAAAGCCAAAATTAGGGTTTCAAGTCATCACGCGCGTCCATCTTATCCGTGCACGAATGGAGGGTCACGATTGGATTAACCAAGGCCGGTCATACCCGGCATGACCACAGTGGGCCCATCTACCTCCTCTTGCGGTCGACCAAGGCATACCATGCCCGGCTAATCCAAAACGCCCGACCAAACTCATGGTTACATCTCCCAAATCCTAAACCGAGTCTCGACCGCTCAACTTCATAGGATGATTTGAGTGGCTTAGATCACGTTTTCATGGGGGTAATCAGTATAGGTGTGAACACTAGCCTACCACCTACACGCTGGTATGATCGACCAAGACCGACCAAGATGGGTCGTCTTGGAGCAGCACGCCCAAACTTGGGATGTCATGCGGTTTCCAACTCCTTTGCGGCAAGGGATTTCTGCAAACCGATCTCAACCACTCCTCTTTGACGGTCAAATTGAGTGGCCTAGATTGCATCTTCATGAGACGGTGAGACATGGACGTGTACACCATCATGCCGTCAACACGCATGTATGGTCGGTCCTCTACAAAATCCTTCCCATGCTTGGTTTCGACCAAGTTGAAGAGTGATGCTTGCGCACCTCTTTAAAAAAACCCTAATTTCATCAATCGGTCGCGAGATGAGTGTCTCAAACATCATCTCATCCATCCGGCTTCACCGAGCTTGGTTATACAACCCTGGTCGGGAGTTATTTGGTTAGTGAGGAGTCGTTACCCATCACTTTACCACACCGTAATGCGATGCTGCATAAAATACACACGATACTCCACAAGTATCGACTTTACGAATAACGCGGTTATTCGATTGACATCACATGCTATCTTCCGTGGATCCACGATCCGCATTCAGGACATCAATCATGTCACAAGGCGGGGATACTTACTGGGGTATTGGTCAGCGGGTTTACGGCGTGCATACGTGTAACGCGCCATCACAAGAACGTGTTAGGAGGTCATGGACGGTTAGAGATGGGTGGAAAAGTGGGCAAGGCGGTCGTATGTTGCAGACACACAACTCCACTACTCCATCATTCCACTACCTCCACTTCCCACGAGAAACGTGAATGAGGCTCAATGACTTGTATAAAATAGGGTCTCCGCCTATTTCCAACAAAAGGGAATAACGGAGAACAACACAAGTTCGGACGAGACGGAAAATCAACATCGAGCCTCCTTACATTAAGTAAAGTCTGCTCACTTTTTGTCACAAGTCATAAGCAAGCCAACATCTTCACAATCTCAACACCTTCTTCGCTTCCCTCCCTAAGATCAACCCCATCTCCTTCACTTTGTGACCGAAACAAGTCCGGAACGGCCATTTCTTGGTTTAGGCCGGACTTGCCTGGATTGATCTCTCGAATCTACAAGCACTCACCGCGTGAGTGCATTTGTTGAAGGTTTAGATTCATTCCTCATCCACACCCCAAATTACCAAATTCTGCGGGAGTAGTTTTCACCCATCAACGGTGGGTCGCATAGCTACTGAGCGTCGGCGGCAGTTGAGTTTTTATCGTTCATGTGGTCTTGGGTGTAACAAATATAAGTGTTACGAATCTCTGTCTTCATATATTTTCATCCTTGTAAGCACCTTTTGAGCAATGAAATCATACTTTGAGCGTGTTTCCAACATGATGAGCTAAAACCCATCACTGGGGCGACGGAGGAAGCAACTTTTCACGATTGTGGTAAATGAATTAATTCTTTATATGACTTTTTGCATAGATTTAATTGTTTTATGATTTATTAATTATATTATTTTGTACGATGTCGCATGCTTAGTTTAAAGTACTTTTGATGCGTCATGCTTACGATTTACAAATAATGTTTTATGAAATCTATTTTTGGCAAGGAATTAGAGTCACAACTTCTTTTGTTTGAGCTATATTGTCTCGAGTTAATGGTGAACCACAAGAATATGAAAAGTAGTGAAATCCTGCGTCTAGTAACTCTTCATCCTGTGACAATTTTTGTATATATTTTTCTTTTATTTTCTTTTATTAATTCTTAAAATCAATCCCGTCAAGTCCGAGTGAACGACAACCCTTCTTACTACAACATCATTGAAAATAACCATCACTCGTGCTCTGTTGAATAGAAGTTTCTTTTCTTTTTTCGATTATAACTTGCATACCAATCCTGTTTCATCATTACAGCTCATAACCAATCAATTGTCGTGACAAATATCTCCAAAAATTTCGCCAAAATCTTGAACAGAACAGATGCAGCTGGGCTGATTTCTTTTCCCGCCAAAACTCAATTTAAACGAAGAAGAAAGGTGCCCCTAACCAAACCAGGGGTGCGACTAGCGGTGGCGCTCTGGGGTGTAAATAGTGAAGAAGGTGCCCCTTATCCAAAGTAGGGGTCCATTTAGCAAATGTCCTCAGGGGGTCCCGGGTAATTTTTGAGTAGAATTTTCCAAAAATATTTATTTCCAAAAATACCTACAAACACATAAAACACCATAATAAGTATAAAATCGAGTACCAACAATGCAGAAAATTGAGGACAACTTAGACACAAAAATGTGTCTATCACTTGACTAATATGGACACTAACAACTCTAGAGACATAGCTAACGAGAATCACCCAATATACAACTAATTGAATCCTTTCCTTGTGAAGTTTAGACGGTATTATTTGGAAAGAACTAATTTCTTCCAAATCAATTAACAATTTTGCACATGGTAAAATTGTTAGGATCCCAAAACAGATCCATCCATCTCTCGGGGTTTTGGGTGTGTGGAGATGAAAAACCACACATAACACTCCTTTCCTGGTCACGAACATGAGAGGAAGGATCATACAATGATCCACTTTTTTGTAACATAGTAACTGAAAGGAACCCAATACAGGGGTATTGATTAGTGATTGAATCTTGCTTCGTCTCTTTGAATCGGATGTTATGTTGATTGATCTTAGAGTTGAGTATGTGATTGTTTTTGCTGTTTCTATGATTCCTCTTGTTGATTCTGTGATTGTTGTTGCTGTTGTAGTTGAAACTCTTGTGATTGTTGTTGCTACTTTTTGAAATAAGTGATTTTTTCTTCTGCTATTGGTCCTGATTTAAGAGATTCTGAAGAAGTATTGAAACCATAAATTTTCCTCCGCAAAGAAAGAAAACCCATCAATCCTAATAATCAAATCTACACAGACCAGAGAAGAAATAAACTCACCGATCTAGAACTTAAAGAGTATGAAATCCCAACTAGATTTCTCAAAGAAATCAGCCAGATTTAGACCAAAAACTAACCTAAAAATAAGA